>CM046875.1:377717040-378317040 GCA_025667525.1 Glebionis coronaria
TTCTGCTGCAGCTTGAATCAGTCCTCCATCTTTCTATTCGGGTATACACCAACTACACTTAAATCATAAGCCTCACCGCTATTTGCGATTAGGACCCGTCCTATCCCAATCTCCAATATTTTGGCAGCCTTTTCTCTTGTAATTTGCAAATAGTTGTGACTTTAAACTTGCATTTTTATTAAAAATCAAGTGTCATCTGGTTCACAATTAGAATAACTGGCTTGATTGCTTACCTCGGACTCATAATTCTTTATTGTTATTTTTTTGGATAGACAGTCCTTACCTTTGTGTCTAGAAAATCAACAATGTTGGTGTGTTTGGTTGGTCTCCAAAGCAACAAAAGCTGTAAAAAACGGAAGAGAATGAATTTTGAATCCAACATCGAAACCAGAACCTCAACGACGTTCGAATTGCATTTCTCAATAGACAAATTCATATATTAGATAAAAGAATATATACATATTTAAATGTAGCAAGAAAATAAACAGAGATCATTAGCATACCACAATAGCTCATAAATGTATATGAAAAACAGGGTCTCTAGTCGTCCTTTTGATTATATATCACCCTTAAATCAAATACCTAGAATACAAATTGAATTGCCTTCAGGTTTAGGTGATTGACAATGATAAAAAGCTCTTTCAAAAAATGAAACATGAACACAGTTCTTCAATATTCACTCTTTCTAGGTTTAAATCAAACATGAATAATTTAACTGAAACCACCCACAAGAGATATCTATGACCCGAGATCCACTACCTCTCATTATATGGAAAGCATCCATAATATTAGAATTCATGTATGGTTAAATCTATTACTGTTTGAAAAACCATATATTCAGATATGGTTTTTCGTTACATGTATGTCAATGAATTATAAACATTTGTGCCATCTTAACTATTCCTGAAAAAGACTTTGTATTATCAAACGAAAAGTGGTTATCATAGTTGATACCTTTGATTCTTGTTGAGATTTATTTCAAAGCAGGCAAAAAGTGTAAACCTATTTTATGAAGATACTATAGCAGCTACCCTTCACATCCCCTACATTCCCAGTAGCCTAACCTAAACACGCTTTATTCTATTTTTTTAGTCGAGTCCATTTCCTAAAACGATAACACACTTTCCCCAAAACATAATTTCGCTTATTAACTCACCTTTTGTTAGGATTCGCTTCAAGAACTTCATTCCTTCTAGAAACATCAGCTGCAGCTTGCAAAAGAGACACTGATCGTCTAAGGAGACACATTCCATTAGAATCTGTTGGGAACAGATTTAGGTTTACAAAAGTTCAACGTACGAATACAAAAGTTCAGACATCACCCACTTTCAAGAACAAATTGCTTCATAATGTGATAATGGTGGCTCACCTTCAAGTATTTATACCAACGTACAATACCTCATTTTTTTAAGATATATTGTTTGTTCATCAAGCTTTTTTGTTCTTTTCTATCGTAATTCTCACATGTTTTTCTGTACGCATAAGATACATCTATCGTTTTGCTTCTTTCCTTTATTACCATCTGCTTGGGCCTTCTTCTTTTTGACCATAAGCATTTACAATTCATGATGCAGCTGCTGCAAATTCAACTTGGTAACGACTATGACCCTTAACAGCTGCAGTCTGGCTGCCTTAAGCGGGGCCGTTTCAAGTTAATATGACGCTCAATCTTCTTCGTTGCAGCTGGATAAAAATAAAATGAAACGGATGAACAATCAACACATCTGAAGCATCTACTATAATTACTTTTTTCAAGATATACTATATTCATAATTTAGTACTTGCCAATATTTTACTGTCTATGTACTCATTATTTGGATGTATGATTGAACATAGTAATCCTGAATATGAACATGGTGCAATCATGAGTCCTAGGGATGAAGGTAAGATTAGTGATTCACCTTGTGAAGCAATCCCTGATGCAAGGCCTGATCTACATAGCAGTCCTAACTACATTAGCGCTAAAAGCCCACTGAGTGATACTATAGGTATGCGTTCCTGTTTGAACAGAGTTTTAAACCTCTATTCAATAAACAATAATTGGTTATATTTACGTATAATAAATGTTGTATCAGATATAACGTTACAGGTTATTGTCAAAATAGCGAGCTGACACTTTTTTACACAAAATCAAGACATGCAATATACAACTAGTTTTGAATTTAAAACTATCCAATGTACATTCGTTTAAAATATGTGTTCTAAGAAAGGCATTGAGGTGGAAACAAAAGTTGCTTAACGCGTTTGTTAACCTTCACATGTTTGATTAATACAATCTGTTTGGTGTCATGAGGTACATTGCTCAACATGTCCTAAAAACAAAACAAAAAAGATTATATATATTTAGTAAAAGTTATTTAGAAAATTTAAAAGAAAAAACAGCCAACCTTGTTTATAACGGCTGTGGTTTCAAAAATGATAAAGAAGAAAAATAAATTACCTTATAAATGGGGAGCTGGTTGAGATGTAGAATTTGTTTTCCAATAAAACGATTTCATGTGATACCTGTTTATGAGCCTGCAAGATCAAAGAGATTCTTTGAACCAAGAATATAAGGTCTTACTCATAATTTATAACAATCAACCAAAAATATAAGATCAAATGTCATTAAAAGGGATGGATATAAAAGTATGATGTTTGCGAGTATAACCATATCTCGAGTCGTTTGGAACAGTTCTCTAACATTCGGATGCACTCTGCCCCACCCATAAACCTGTATCCCATTACTGGGCCTTCACATCACAACTGGAACCTGCTATTGGCAGTTCTTCTTTCACCTACCATTAGAATTCCTTGTAGAATTAGTGCATATAACATCCTAACTTCACAACATAATTAAATGTAAAAGTAAAAAAGCTTAAATTAAATGGTATCTAGCTAATAAAGATTACAATAAGAAGAAAATGCAGGACCAAGTAAGACCTTAACCACCATCTCTGCCAATATTCGAACTATTTGGGGCATGACAGAATCACAATTGAGAGTTTGTTCTTTTTCTAAGCCAATAGAACCAATCAACTGAGAAACAAAATACCATGAACGAAAAAAGCTAATTAAGTTGCTAAAGACAAAATAACAGGGCATACGAATGTCACCATTACTTCTTTAATTTGCTCTAGAATCTACAACATGTTGCATTAAAAGCATTCACGACAATGAAGTGACCATCTCTTGAAACAGATCATGCATCTGCAGCCATCAACATCCCTTCAATTAGGGTTTATCATATTGGGGTTTTTGAACAAAACTAAAAAACGATTACTGTATCCTAGTCTAATATTGTGTGCTTCCTATAGCTTATGCAACATACTGCATCTAACCTGTGAAAGCACCCACTTCCAACATATAGACAACCTTCATGGGAGTCCATACCACCATTATACACCTTTATCAGATTTAGCCATAGAATCAATGAATACAAACGTCATCCAATGGTTTTGCAACTACTACACATACAGTCTTACCTTATTGATGATCCATAAACAATAGTTTGAGTCATGTCACATTCCATATTCAGAATGATTTGGGTGCTGGGATGTTTTCATGGGTGATGACTGCAGAGATGGTGTGGCGATCGATTAGGGGTTATTGATTAGGGTTTTTGGAAAACGAATGCAAAGATGGGGAGATTTCAGTTGAATAGGGATATAAGCTGGGTATAGGGACACAACCCAATTCATGATGGCGGCCCGAATGATGCTGACGTGGATTAAAAGCTGCTTATGTGGCATATCCCTCCTCTTATATATAATGTAAAGATATATATATATATATATATATATATATATATATATATATATATATATATATATATATATATATATATATATATATATATATATATATATATATATATATATATATATATATATATATATATATATATATATATATATATATATATATATATATATATATATATATATATATATATATATATAGATATATATATATATATATATATATATATATATATATATATATATATATATATATATATATCAGAAACCCTTATATAGGAAGAATGGTAAAATATTTCCTTAACTTTATAATTCATAAAAATTAACACGTGTAATTCAATACCTAATTTCCATATCCGCCTCATTTTCCTTCCCTTCCATCACTGTACCTAACTTCACTGTTGACTTGCTCAAAGAAAAAAAAGCCCCTATACACAATGATGAGATCCAAGAAAAAAGTATCCTTAAAATTTCTATCTCTAACGACAATCGAATCGAAAAACATAAAACCATTTTATCATTCAAAATAGAAAAAACCCCTTACTAAATGATTCAGTATTAGATCCACACACAATTGTTCTTTATTGAACAAAATAAAAACCTATTTGAAATCCTAAACTTGCCCCGAAAACAAATCTGACGTACACCCGCTATTAATTTCTTAAAGAAAAGACTGTTTCTTCATCAAAATCCAACACATGCCTATCAAAGAAACGAATTTTTATGATCTCGTGATAAATATTTGATTCATGCTTAATCACTATCAAACTCATGCTTAATCACTATCGTGAGGTAACTTGATTTGTTGTCGAAAGATTCATGCTTAATCACTATCGAACTCCACGAGAGGTAAATTTGTTTGTATATAAATTTTCAATTTTTATGATGATTGAAATTCGTTAAATATTTGATGAATTGAGAACACAAAAAATGTTCGTTTGAATCTATGTGTCGGTGGATTCTTAAATGAACAATTTCTAATACCTTACTATATATTCAAATTTTTGGTGAATTTATTAATGTTTGATGTTGTATGATATGTCTAATCAATAATCTTTTGGTAACAGGTTTTTGATTAAGGCGTTCACCAAGTGTTGGATGAAATGTCTAAGAAAAGACTATACGTTAAAAGGTTTATTCAAGGTTTAAAGGTTTATTCAAGTGTTGGAATAAAGTTTTCTTTAACGTTCACTCATAGCGTTTTTTTAGTTTGAAGATTTTATGGGTTGCGTTTTATGGATGGTTTAGAATTTTAGATGTGAAGAAACACAATGACAATGGCATAAGAGGGTGTTTGGATTGTAAGACAACACTCTGGCATTACAAGGAAGATGTAAGACCAGGTTGTGGTGAGTTGAAATGATTATTTAGAAAGGCGGTTGTTTCCTTTAATTTAGTTCTTTATAATGATATTTGCATAGGTTAATTCATTAATTCCGTAAAGAAGTGGATGATAAAATGACTAATTCACGATAGGGTCAATATGAAATGGTTTGTAATATATTTTTAAATTTGCTGCTTATTTTGCTGCTAAAATCTGTTGAATTACTTGTAATAAGCTGTTGTATTTGTTGCTGATTTTGGTACTAAAGCTGCTGATTTTGGTGCAAAAAAGCTGTTGATTTTGGTTCGGAAAAGTTGTTGATTTTGTTGCTGAAATGCTGTTGTTTTGGCAGTTAGAATCAGTTTTTTGGTGCTGTTGTAGATGTTGTTTAAGAGCTGCAATAAGGGTGTTTCGGTGCTGCAATAAAGGTGGTTAGATTCTGCAATTAGGCTTCTTAGATGCTGCATTTAAGGTATTTGGATGTGGTCGTAAGGCTGTTTGATGTTGATGGTGATGTACGACCAGAACATGTTTCAAAAGGAGAAATTTGTGGAAAGAAATGAAAACACACTTGCTGCGAGAAGGGTTGCAGGTATTGATCCCATTGAAAAAATAACTAACATGTATTAGTGTTGTTACGAACCTAAAGGTTGAATTGTCGGGAGTTCCATATAAAAAAAGTATAAGATTCTCTTACCTTCTCCATTACAAACTGTTAAAAGTGGAATTAATACAATCTTTAAAGTGATTCAACCATGTTCTTCTTGTAATTTTTTGGTGTATTTTTCTTTTAGGATTAACAAGTTTAATGGAACTAAAGATGGCACTGTTTTTGAAGACGCATTGTATGTTTACCTATATGTTGCTTTCCAGATATTGAAATTGTAAGGTACATATAATCAAATTTTCATGATAGAATATCTAATTTTCTTTTATGCCAAAGAAATATAGGTTAGTGAGCAGTTAAAATTCTCATTTAGCATGAGCATAAGCAGAAAAATAAGCAAACCCCAACAGTATCTTAAATGCCTTCTGATAAAATGAAAAACAAGTATTTTTGGAACTCTTTCGTATATGTATTTTCTGTGTTACTAAGGATGGTGTAATATTTATATTATGGGGAGAAAGTGTAAATGATGGCAGTCCGAAAATTAAAGCATTCTGCAAGACTCTATTCCTAAAGGGCTTCACGAGACCATGGGATCAAATCAAGAACTTGAATTTTTCTTAAAAATGTTTTTGTGATGCGTAGTTGAACTCGAAAACTGAGTCTCTAATTCTAAAATATACTTTCTTACAGATGAATCGTAGTTGAACAACCTATTTAAATATTGGTATGACCCTTGCTGTTGATGGCTCGCTGGCATGGGCTTTCTGGTGCCGCCATGGTGGTGTTGGCTTGGTGGTACCCGCTTGCTGCTGACGGCTTTCTGGTGTCGGCTTGCTGTTCCACCAGGTTAAAAGTGTCCCGATGTAAGCGTTTGAAGGACTATCTATAGGAATAATAGGATGCCGATGTTACTTCATCAAAAACAAAATCGATAATAGGATTCATGTAGGTTAAGACTCTTTTTATAATTTTTGAGAAGAACTCAAGAGGTCGATTGGGGAAACTATGGTTCGGGTTCTGATCTTATACACCATTTCCAGTATTGTTTAAACCTCCAATTGTTAATAATGATGAATTGTTTTTGTATTCGCATTATTATGTGTGATATATATAGCCTGCGCCAGATCTTTAACAAGCGTGTATCTTAATGTTTTTCTGATGGTTGTAAAGCGATGTAGTCACTTATTTAAACTTGATACAAAACTCTTTGATTATTACAGTTTATACCCCTCTAGCCTAATGGATGTCCATTTGTTTATTGATAATCAAATACGATAGTTCATACAAAATATCTAAAGTTTAAATGATTTAATTTTGTGGAATTCTTTTTATTCAAAGTGTGTTGATTACAAGTATTATGAGCATCGACTTATAAAGAAGGAAACAACTTTAGCTTATTCTATGGATTCTCGAACGTCGCAAATAGCTTTGTTTTTAACCACTCATACTGTCATTTCTTGTCGATATGCTCATATAGGCAAGTCATAAATTATGCACCAAGGTGGTTTAGTGCCAGTTTCATATGTTATTTTGCTGAAATTGTGTGAATGTTACAATGCACATAGTAAAATTAGTAAAGCTGATGCATATTGTGTATGTATTGCTGAAATTGTGTGAATGTTACAATGCACATAGTAAAATTAGTAAAGCTGATGCATATTGTGTATGTATTAGTTGAGCATAATGTGATGTATAATGACATACCAACTTTTTGTTAAGAGTATGAGACTTAACAACTTCAAGTTAAGATATACTTCTAAGATTACTAGCATAATATTTAATAAATTAACTAAACCATCATGTAAAAGTATCAAAATGTGTCTTAAGGAGGTGTACGATGTTGAGTATGCCACATAAGGCCATAAGAGTGAAATTGTTTAATCAAGTGTAATATGTAAAAAAATTATGTTAATATTTTGTACGTATGTAAATATGTTTAGCATTTTGTTAGTGTTGAGGTGTGCGGGTTAAAATCACTTTTAGATATTGAAGTTCTAGTTATGTTTATTTTAGTATGACACTTGCGAAATACGACAACAAATACCCGATCACATACTTTGTTACAAAAAAAGTTTTTACAAAAGATATGAATGCCTAAGATATCACTTTCTTATCTTAATTAAAAATGATCCAACGGCTAAGATTTGCTTTTTTTTTATATTAATATTGCTTTGGAGTTATGTTTGGATTAAAACTGATCCTATGATTGACATTTGCTATGTTAATCTTATTTTTTGGTTTATAGTTAGGTTTTAAGTTAGGATAGGGATATACACCTTTTATATTTTATGCGATGGCGTGTACTAATGATGATTTTTGAAGCGAACAAATGTCTCACTCTTACCTATCAAATTTGTATTCAAATTAAAGTTAAAGTTGTAAAAAAATCAAAATAATCCCATAAAAATGAGAAAAACTAAAAATTAATAAAAATAAATCAAAATAAAGATTGAATTAAAAAACACAAAATTTTAGAAAATATGATGAACTTAGATTAGGAAATAAACAAATAAATAAAAAAGACATTTCACTTTAAATATAAAGCCTTTTTAATAAGTTATAAAGAGTTGTTACAATAATAGATAGATGATCAGGATTGCACATATTGTTACAAAGTAAATATTTCAACCAACGACAATAATAAAATTCAGAATTTCTATACTTTTCAGATATAAAAATATTTTAAATGTTTTAAAGTATAGTAAAATAAATAAATATATACAAATATCTAAATTACATGTTGAATGTATTTCTTACTCATTTTACAATAAACTATAATGTACTTTTCCCTAACTTTTTTCAAAACACAAATTTATCACTTGTTTTATATTTTAAAGTCATCGTGTTAGCTTTTTTACTCCATCTATAACGTGATCTTTATGTTTATTTTTATTTTGTTGTTGATTTATGAAATTTAAATATTTTATGTTTTGTTATTTATTTATGTACTTTAAAATTTAATTTACTATATTTCGTATGAAGGATAAAACATGCTTTTTTATTTTTATGCAACGTATATGTAGTTTGTGATAACTTAATTTAATTTTGGTGTAGATTATTGTGATCAACATTTTCTGGTGAGACATTTAGCAAGTGTGCATAAGTTATTATATTCATTTAGCTTTATGACTTATGCTAAAATATAATATCATGTTTTACAGTCTTTGACCATTTTTCTATAAATCAGGATCACAGTTGAGTCTTCGTACATAAATTTATTGATTTGTTTGTCTTCTTAACGTGAACATAAATACTTTTTACTTTAATTTTGTTATCTTAAAACTTTCTCGTGAACATATCTACTTTTTACTTTAATTTTGTTATCTTAAAACTTTCTCTTAAAGCTAGTATGTATATATATATAGAGAATTGAGATTTTCTAGGAAATTCTCAAATTCTATTGGTTTAAAGATGTGACTGGGATATGACTGGATTAAAAAGTGTGGTTTCAAATCATAATTATACCTATATATAATATAGATATATATATATATATATATATATATATATATATATATATATATATATATATATATATATATATATATATATATATATATATATATATATATATATATATATATATATATATATATATATATATATATATATATATATATATTTATATATATATATATATACACTAGCGTCGTAACCCGTCCAACGGGCGGGGTCGTTTTTTTCCCTGTTCCAGAGGGTTTATGGTTAGTGCGTTTTTAGTTTCTTGAATTCATAGTTTACGCTCAAGTAACGTTTATTTATGGTCAATGAGGTTAAATGAAAAAGTAAAAATAAATGATGAGGAGTTAAACGATAATAAATAGATGATGGGTGTACCAAAAGGCATTAAACCTTGTAAGATTCTTCGGATGCTTGGGTAGATTTAGTTTCCTATGGGGTGGCTAACGTGAAAGCTATAGCCATAACAACCATCATTATCAATAGTGGAGGCAGCCCAAAAAGCAAGACGGTTTGTTCATTTGTTAAAAGTAAGTTATAGGTCAACTATTTATCTATTTAACATTTTCGATCGAGTTATACCAATCACTCTCTTATCTTGTTCGGTCGTTGAGTCAGCGATATAAAAGTTAACAAATAAACAATTTTTTAAAGGATTAAAGTTTCATTGGAATAAAATTACATATCAAAAAATATTTAGTGTTATCTATATCTGTATTTATATGGGATCGACCACCGAGTCAATTTCTTTAAGTCACCAGGTCGATCTAGTCGAGTCATCGAGTTATCCTGGTCAAGTCATGAGTTCACTGATTCGACTAACTATGCATAGCAAAAAATACCAATGTCCCTTATGAAAGTTGAATTTTTTATTAAAATATTTAGTTAAGAATGAAAGATAATATTTTAAAGGTTTCTATAAATATTTACATAAAGATTTGGATTTCTCATAATAATATTGTTTCTTATAAGTTATTTCGATTGCATTGCGCATTTAGTTGAAGCTTGTTTAGACTGATGCTATATTTAGGGGTATAATCGAGTCAAGCCGAGCTCAAGCTTTATAGGGCTTGAGCTTGGCTTGATAATACCATTGAAGGCTTGAGTTTGGCTTGATAACTTGTCAAACTTTACAATCCAGGCTTGGGATTGGTTTGATAAGACTTGATAAAAGCTTGAGCATGACTTGAAAAGCTTGAATATGTATAAAATTATTACTTTTATAATAAAAAACTCATTAATAAATACATATGTATAAAGTAAAACAAATAAAAATATAACTCAAAACCAAATTCAATTTATTTAGCATTAATAAAACAAAAAATAACATAATCATGCAGTCTTGGTTTCAAAATGCGTTTTGCAATCCAATGCGATTAAGGTCCCAAAGGACATTGCGTGATGTGATTGCTAACACCATTATGACACCCTTGTATTAAAAAGAGTACAAAAAATATTTATACGTATTATATTTCACAAGTACCAAGTACATGTAATAAAGTTATAATATTAACTAAATTATTTAAAATATGATGAGCTAAATTATAAATTTAATTATAGAATATATATTTATTAAATAAGCCCTTATAATTAAGTTAATACTTAAATTAAGCATAAGTTGCTTATATGAATTAATCATAAAAACACATTTAAATAAAGCTTGATAAGAGTTCGAGTCGAGCTATCAAAAGCTTGAGCTTGAGCTTGATATATGCTTCAAGCTATTTTTTGGTCTTAAGCTTGGGCTTGAGCTTGATAAAAGTTTGGCTTGATCGAGCCAAGCTCGATCTCGAGCTCGAATTACTTGATAAAAGCTTAGCTTGATTACAGGCCTAACTATATTACAGTTTCATAACATACTCTAAATATGCTAATACTAATCTTAAATTAAAACACATAAGTGCACTTAGAGTATTCACATTAATTCATGATTACTAAACAAAGAAATACAAAAGTAAAAAGATAATCTTTCTGTAAGAAATACATGAAAAAGTAATCTTTTTATAAGTTCTTAAAACACATCATCAATCTTTCGGATACAATTCGTTAGTCCTCAAGAATCAATATACATTGTCTTGAAGGGCTTGTAGACCTTTAAATAAGTTACTCTACGACAAATGATCCCACCACATCCATCCACAAAACATGTGGAAGACCATTATCACCGCTACGCTTATTATAGTTCCTTTTTTCATTGTTTTGAGCTCCGCTAAAGGCGATTTATCACATAAATGTTAAGAACTTCAACTACCTTTTCATTCCGAATTGATGAAGGTAACTAATAAAAAGTTTTTTCAACTAAATTTTGATAAGACAAAAACAATAAGCAAAAGTTACCTGTCCAAGCTATTTCATATGGTATCATTACATACTTTATGATAAATTTTGAGAGGACAATCTATATGTTTCTTTCTATATCAGTGTGTACATGTTTGTTAATACAATTTATTAAATATTTTTATTCACTATTGTGATGCAGGAAAGTTTCTACTGTATCTCGCGTTCATGTTTTGAACATTTACATAATTTACCTTCTATGGAATAGTGGCTATCGGTTTACACCAAATCAACAAATGGTTAAAATACACATTAACACTGGTCCACAAATTTAGGACTTGGCATTTGTTTTGTCACTAATAATTAATAACCCAACAGCAGATCAAAATAAGATATAGCAACAATCAGCTAAGCAAGCATATACTGACCTTTTTGTCAACAGCAGCATTCAACACATAAGTAAATCTCTTCTCCTTACGTAGATGAACTGAATTAGAAACATGGATATAATACGGTAGCAAGCTTAAGGCAACCCAACCCTGCCTATATTAACATGTTACCAACTGACCCATTTTGCTCTTTACAGGTAAACAATTTCATGACATATGTTTGAATCCATAACAGTTTACATAGAAAAACACAAGGAGGTCATGGAAGTTAGGACAATTACCAGAGAATCATTCACTAATAACGGCCCTTGAGGGTTATCTAAGGCTACTTCTCGATGTGGTTGATAAAGCCTTCCAAATGTGGTTCATCCTTAGCTGGGAAAGCCATGACATCAGCATTAGCAATGACATTAGCGTGTGGATGACCCTCCATATCTAGTCTCGGTTCATGATTATGCTTTTCACATTTTACCCGTAACGTCCAGCTATCAAACATCTTTGAATACTTTCCTACCAATTGAAATAGAAATTTAATTTTTTTTGTGGTTCTATTATTGGTAGACTTTTTATTTTTATATATACCACCACGATCACACCTAAGCATAACTTTAGTCATAACGCCACTTGCTTGTTTCTTGGTTCTTTGAGTGACAATAGCATAACCAAGAGTCTGTGCGATAGTTTTCACCCCATCTATCAAATCTTGGTGAGACTTGAACATCTCCAATTAACCATCATTAGTTATAAAAATTGTACCATGTAAACTAATATAATTAAAAAATTTACCTTGTTAGTAGAAACTTTTGATGTGCCATAGGTAGCATTAATTCTTTCATTTTCACACATTAGGAGAGTATAACTTGTGTTATACTGCATGTTTAGTTGATTTTCGAAACCAATTGAACCAAAAAAGAGGATACATCAATTATAAATTTATAATGATCATTAATTAACAGAACCACGCCCATTATGGTGTAACTACACACATATAAAATCATAACGACGGTTCATTTAGCAAGATACAGTTTATGGTGACAGACTTAAAATTATACCATGTTGGGTGTTTTACTTTGGTAGGTTTTTATGTTAATCTCTGATCGCATCCAAGTTGTGCACATGTTGTTGCTATCTTTTTAGATGTTAAATATGTAAAAGTTAGGATATTGGCAGGCCTAAATCAAATACAGCAAGAGGCACAACATCGTTGGTTGCGTGCTGCTGAAATTTGTGAAATTTTGACCAACTATCTCGAGTTTGAACTAACACCTACTCCTGCTTGCAGGCCACCAGGTTAATTTCTTAAGGACTTCCATTTGCGTCAATCACAACCACAAACTCATTTAATGATAAATGTGTTTGCATGAGCTTTACTGGCTAACAGATTCGACCACATATAATACTTACTAAAGATTCTCACTTTATTTTATGATAGTTGGCTCTTTATATCTGTATGATCGGAAAAAACTTAGATATTTTCGTAAGGATGGTCATAACTGGAGGAAGAAGGATGGTACGAGTTTGAAAGAATCTCATGAAAAATTAAAGGTATGTCAACTACCTTTTGCACGGATCTTGATATAATGCGCTTGTTTTAAAGATCAAAATAGTTTTCAGGAAGTAGTGGATGTTGTCTAAGACTGTTTTCTGGGCTTACGCTTATTAATAATAAGCAACTTATCGCTTATAATGCACTAAACTCATAAGCCATTTATGAGTGTTTGTATTAGCTTATGAATAAGCTAAGGTTCTTTGATTGGCTTATGCTTATGGTATAATGTAAAAGTAAAATAATCCTAAGCCTGCTCAAATAAGCCACAAAGAAGAAGCTTATGAAAATCTACAGAAATAAGCTCTGAACCCCAAGCTTATAAGCTTATACAAACACTAAAATGTTGTCTTTTTAATATATAAGCAAATAAGCCCCCTAAATAAGCTTAAGCAAACACCTCACTGAAAATGGAAATTTTTCATGCCATTTGCATTTTATAGGTAAGTTCTCCAATGCTATTATGTCCATGGAGAGGATAATGAGAACTTTCAGAGACGATGCTATTGGATGCTTCATAAGTGAGCCTTCTACTAATGTGCATTACATGACATTAAAGAGGTACTTTACCTAAGACCTTACTTCATGATATTGAGACACTTGTTCTTTCTACTAACCGTCATTTTTTATTTATGATGCACAGGGTTGCAAGTTGTGTGTCCCTCATGTGCTACTAAGTCCAGATCCACAAAATCTGCTTCAAAGCAATGAACAAACCATCACACCTGAACAAACAGCGCATCCTTCACATGATTTAGTCGAAAGGAACAAGAGTTGATGACTTCATCTTATATTAAGCAGTCAATACGCGGTACGCATAACTTACATAAACACTTTTCCTATACCACTCAAAATCATCAGAGAAGATATACTATGAGACTTAACTGAGGTATTCAGAATTCTTGATTTCTTAATGGATTGAATCAAAGGGCAACCAGTAAATTAATCAAAACTCTGGTAGGATGTTGTTAGTAATCTTTGATCAAGCAAACACAACTGACATAGAATGGAATGTTACAAATTTGTTGATACCAAAGAAGCAAATTGATTGAATACAAATTATTACAAACGATGTCACTGTTAGTCTCTCTGCGTACTTCATAAGATAAAAAAAGTAAATTGACGTAATGGACAGAACATAGGTCATTATATGGCTCGTCACTTGATATATTTTCCTAGGAATTCTTAGTTTTGGAATCACATTTATAGGGTGTTATGGTGCAGAGATCCCTGAAGTTACTGTTAGCCCCGACCCTTCTTCATCTATGTGGACCAGCATCCATGGATCTTTGAAAAATACAATTACAGCTGAGTTTCTGTCTCACAAGCTAACAGATGCTAGGTTAGATGTTGACAACCATTCTCAAGACTTCTTCAGCTCTGGGATTGGCTCGTTTCCCGCAGCAGAACATGTAACTTGTCATCTTGTTTCATGCTTGTTTTAATGGTCTTTCGTTAATGCCATTTTGAAAGCAGATCGATGCTGGTAATGAAGCAATATACGCATAAATAATGATGAGGCTGACGGAGAACTGAAAAAGTTAGACAGCTTTGGAAGGTGGATGGATAAAGAAATGGGTGGAGACTGTGAGGATTCCCTCATGGCATCCAACTGTGGCAACTATTGGGGTGTACTTGATAGGGAAAATGATCAAAATGAAGCGGGGAGTTTATCACATCATATCCATATGAATACGGATTCAGGTGGCCCCTCTCTTGCAAAAGAGCAGCTCTTTAGTATATGTGACTTTGCGCCAGATTGGGCTTATTCAGGAACAAAAACAAAGGTATCGATTTATGCTTCCTTCCTTGTTTCTAATCGAAAATACTATAATGTGATACTATAATGAGAAATAAAAATATTAGTTTGGGTCTTGTTCAACACTACAAAGGTGTAACCACTTAACATGCATTTTTCCTTCAAGTATTAATAACAGGTAACTTTTTTGGTGACAAGAAGCGTATTAGCGGTAGTAAATGGTGTTGCATGTTTGGTGATACAGATGTGGCGGCTGAATTTGTCACGAGTAATGCCATTCGATGTCAAGTTCCTTTATGTTGTGCAAGGCGTGTTCCATTCTACATCACTTACAACAACAAAACACCTTGTAGTGAGGTTCGTGAGTTTGAGTATGTTCAAAAGCCGTCATCTATAGCAGCAGCAAATGAAACTTGTCCTGAAGATGAGTTTGGTTTGTTGATTCGACTTTCAAAATTATTATCTTCGGGTGCTGAAAGGAAATGGTCAGGCTGCTTAGTGGTGAATTGTGAAAAAGTGCAAGCTGAAAGATTTTTTTCATTCTCTCATTGCTGACAAAGAATGGTGCTGATCACAGAGGTGTTTAAAGGGAATTGTCAGGAGTTGCTGATACAGAAGATAAACTTTATGATCAGCAGCTACTTTATGAGGCCCATGAAGCGTGTCAAGGATTGCTGTCACACCCCAACATGGCGGAATATGGGGCGCGACGTATGTATATCATCACAACATGACGTGTCTATAGAAATAACTAAATGAAATGGAAATGTCATAAAATGGTGACACAAATGTCATGACAATATCTCCACAAAATGCAGGAGTCTAGGCAAGTAGGTAACAGTCCTACCTCTTACCCAAGACAAATAATTACCACAAACAAAACATCATAAAGGTGTCCACAAAGTATCACTTATTCAAAACACATAGAAATAAGCTAAGAAGGAACGAGGATCTCCTTCTAAATGCAATCCTAATGCCTCAAAAGCTAGCCACTTCTATTCTCAAGCTTACCTGAAAGAGACACTAAAACACGTCAACATAAAGTTGGTGAGAGTCATAGGTTTAGACTCCAACGTCAAACTCAAACCATAAGATGTGAATAATAACCAAATTTAAGAACATATGGACAATGTGATACAAACATGCATTAACAACTAATATTCAAGATTTAACAAACCAAACCAATTCCAAGGCTCCCAGCCTTACCAATCACCATGGTACCATAGGCGCCCATACACCTATGTACCAATCCAAAGGCCCCGCCTTGTCATTATCCATTGGTCCCATAGATGCCCATACATCTATGTACCTCCCCAAGGCCCCGCCTTGTCAACATCCCCTTGGTACCAAGTCAAACCGCAATAACTGAGACGGTACGTGTCCCCCGATCCAAATCATAAACACAATCAAGAATCACATAGCAGTTAATCACATAAGTGCACACACAAGTCCATCACAAACCATAAAAACATTCACAGCATTAGTTACAAAACCATACAGTGTCTCTTCCATCCCATCTGGAAATCAAAAACATTTATAACTCAAGAACATGGGACTATGAAACTCACCTGATTGAGCTTCTCCAAAAATCCGCGCACTAGCAAAAAGCTAACAAACAAAAGCACACAATCAAAACATGAACCAAACACTAAAATGGCTTATCAACCTATGATGGACATCTAACATTCTCCCATATATATACCTCATTTATATGCTCTAAGCATCTCATTACACCCCTCTATAAAGCCCTTAACTTAGTTTACTTCATAACCCGTCTCGTTAACATTTTACCCACAACAGTCCCAGTTTTTAGGTCTCCAAACTATAAGCCAAACGCCCAACTAACCATACCCATGATCTCTGTAAGGGAAACCCTATGCCCTTACATACGTTAGCGAACTTCTCTCTTTTGCCCCAACCTTAAAGCTACTGTTAAGGCCCCGATATATATATATACTTCTGCCTATCCGCATTTTACCGATTTTGAACATAGAAAACGTTTGTTATGATTAGGGGGTCTTACCCTTACCCATTTGCTTAGCCCTCCTCCAGGCCTATTATTTAATATATAAACCAACTCCCATGCTTATTAGAGGGTTCAAATGTACATCTAAGTACCTCAATCACCTTAAAACATTAAATTAAACCCGACTGATTTCAAAACTGTTTTGACCTCCGACTTTTGTAACCTGTTTTTGACCCACCTCCCGACATCCAATTTAGTTCTCGTTTCATGCATTTGAAAGCCACTTCAAATATCTATTCAGGGATGCTTGTATCGCAAAATAAGGGTTTGTAGAACTTTAGATATGATCAAAACAATGACATAAAATTTTGCCCAGTTTTTAAAAACGAATTTAACACAATTAGCTTAATTAATTACCATCACCATGTATAATTATTATCTCTAATTAATCTAATCATGTTTATACCGTTATAATACTGAATTCATAATTAACTTAACCCTAGATCCATCATATACTGATTGTAAGAGAACTAAAAGCAATTTAATTAAAAAGTGTATTGAAGATTTTACCTTAGAATTTTTGAAAGAAGAAAAATTAATGAAGAACCCTAAATAGACTACATTGATTTCGATTTAAGATTGATCTCCAGGGGATTATGATTTGTTTTTATTTAATAAAAAGTCTTTATGTAATTTCCTAACAAGTCCTTGGCCCATTACAAAAGCACGGTTCCCTTTTTTCCTTTTTTTCCCTTTTCTTTCTTTTTGATCGGCCTAAACCGACTTTAACATATATTTTTTTTTCTTTTTATTACTTATTATTATGTTATTAATAATACCTTAATTTACCTTAATTTATTTCAGCTCCTAAAGCCTCTGAAACCTTAAAACCGTAAAACTAGTCAATTTTACGCGTATACCGAAAAAACCGTAAAATATACAGTTTTAAAAAAAATCTTAAATTTTGAAATAAACTTTATAACTAAGTCCTAAATGACTTAAAACCATCCCGAAAAATACTAACATGACTAAACACCTTAGTTGAGACCTCTATATGCTAAACCCCAAATCGTAAAAAAAATACGATTTACTATAATACTTATACGTATACGTAAAACACCAAAATAACACCATTTCATTTCATAGTCACTAATTTGTGAGCTCATGAACATGAAATAACCGTTCCTCGATTTACTTATGAGTACTTTATACCCATAAACGATATCCACACCAACCTCGTTCACGCAAAATAACATGTAAACACGCAAATCAAATAGTCACACATAAATTAACCTTAAAATAAGACCAAGTGACGAACCTCAAAACCACGGTTGTCACATCACTCCCTCCTAATAGAAATCTCATCCCGAGATTTACTACTTAGGATCGTCATTATCAATTAGCTGAGGATACTTGCTCCTCATAAATCCTTCCCGTTCCCACGTGAACTCTAGTCCACGTTCCAAATTCCATCTTCCCATAAACACGGTATATTACCCTTTTTATCCAACGTCATAGCTTCACGACCCAAAATCTCTATCGGCTCTTCGATAAAACGAAGACTCGTATCCATACTAATATCATCTAACGGTACTTGCAAGTCAGTTCTTTCTAAGCATTTCCTCAAGTTTGATACATGAAATACGTCATGCACACTACTCAATTCCTACGGTAATCTTAACCTATACGCCACTAGCCCAATCCTTTCAAGGATTTCAAATGGACCCACAAATCTAGGTGTTAACTTCCATTTTCTTTCCAAACCGCATCACCCCTTTCCATGGTGAAACCTTTAGCATAACTTTATCTCAAATCTCAACGGCTTACGCCTCTTGTCCGCATAGCTCTCTTGTCGGTTCTTTGCTATTTTCAAACTCTACTTAGTCACTGCCACCACCTCCATAGTTTTCCGATCCACCTCCGGTCCAATACGTTGGCCGCTTCTAACTTGATCCCACTGTAACGGTGATCCACCTCATCTCCTATGAATTAACTCCAGCAGTTTCTACTACAATTCCTATCACCATACCTAACGGCTTCTATCCTCTACGGATTTTCCATCATTCAGAAGTTCTCCCAACCTTAAACACATCCAATGGTATATGCAGGATTGCATAACCAAAAGCTTCCCATAATATTCATAAGAAACATGTCATAACTACCACCTCATCCTTGCTTTCCCATGCGCGGCACCAAGTAACTAACCATCCTTCATACTAACATGTGTTACACCTTTTCTCTAGGTGGACGTTCCATTGTTCGTGACTACTAACCTCTTGCTCTAACGGTTTCTCTTCAATATCACCCCACTATCTTCACAACCTCTTGCTCCCTCGAATCATTCTTCCTCCATACTACTTTTCGCTTGTCTCTCCACAATCTTAATTTCCATACCATCTTATATCCCGTCTTCAGCCTATAATTTAGGTGTTTCCTCCTTTATTCCTTACATCCTCATCAATGGGGAATATGCCCCTCTCACCGGTGACTCTCTCTTTGTAGGAGAATTCTTCCTAATATAATGCGTTCTCCAACTATCTCCAAATCTCACGCCAATGCTCTAGGCGTCTTTCTCAATTACCCCTATAGTATGCTCATACCAAACATTAGTCTATCAACGGTATACTACGCTTGCTTCCCATCGTTTCTTCCCTTGCCATAATCCTTCATAAGGCATTCCATACATATTAGGCTAACTTTTACGCAAAACCCTCTATTCCATCACATCCGTACGCAATCCTTCCAACTTCTCAACTACGTGACTTCTCATTCCTCTTGAAATATGAGATGAATTAGTCAGTCTATCGACTATCACCCAACTCTCGTCGTACTTATTCCTCCACCCCATTATGTATCCCTTTCACCAACTTCGTCCTTACATCGCCCTTTCTAAGATACTCCTATCTATGTAGGAAGTATAGTCTACGTCCCTTTTCTCCATATGATTTTCCAAGCCACACAACATACATGTTGACACGTTCTCTGCTTTAGACAACTCAACTCGTGCAACCTACATCCTTCATCCAAACCACCCTAGTACGTCATCCATATAGTTCAAGTTCGTCTCAGCTTCACTTCATTCTTCTTATTCCATGTCTCATCAACCATGCTTGCTTTTCCCAGATGGTACTTGGCCTTGCAATTTTCTTTCATCACTTAAGTCCACCCATCACCTTTCTAAATGTTCAATCAAGATGATTAAATATGCGTTGGAGACGTTCATGATCTGTATAGATCATTCTCTACGTCTCGTACCCCAAATGCCTCTAGCATTCTAGGCATATATAACAATCCAACTCCACTAACTAAATCTATATAGTTCTTCCAAATCTTTAGTTCCTACAACGTATAAACAACTGCCTTTCTTTGTCGTTCTCGTATACATCCAAATCCTTGCTCCACGTATCGTCATGCTTCGCGAATTCATCCAGTCCTTCCGATAATTCCAAGATCTGCTCATTATCCAATCCACCTCTTCAGCCTCCAAAACGTTTTCTCACCCTTCTTCACTTTTCCCCTTGCTAGTTCCACGATATGCCATCATCTCTGACTACTCGTCCTGGCCAACTTAATCCTAAAACTCACCCTTGAAAATCTCACGTATAATTCCCTTTCCTAACAACTCCAAAACCAGCTCATAATTCGCCTCACTCTCCTTCTTAGATTTGAGTAGATCAAGATGTCGTCGATGCCCCCGATGACAACTCGTTTATATATTGTCATGCACCCCCGGTTCATTGACTCCATGAAAACTGCTAGCGCCTCGGTGAAGCCAAAATCATAACCGTAAACCCAAAGCGTTCATACAACATCCTTAGCAGTTTCAACTACGTCCTCCTTGCACCCTCTCTTAGAAGCAATACGAATAAATTTCTACCTCGTTCTACTCACGAAAATCTACACGTATTCTAAAAGACCAATACTTCCTCTTATCAGACCACTCAACCGCTTTTCACAGCCAATCTACTACAAAGCAACTCAAATTTTACCTTGCATCCGTTGCAATTTCTAACAACTCTTACTCTTAAAATCATTCCATCAACAATTTCCTTGGAAAGGCACTAACTACAACTCCTCTCACTTCTCCTACTTGCTCTATTTATGGTTCTACCTCACAATAATAGGCAAACCTACTAAATCTCAGGAAATTTTCGGAAGACTTACATGCCTTACGAACAATCATAAATACCTTTGAGGTATTATATCCCCTTCCAACACTCTCTATGGCGTGTTACTTGTGCCAATATCCATACGTTATACAAATCTCTATTCATCTCCCTTGGCACTCCTAAGAGACCTCATGACCACATTAGTTCGTCTACAAACTTTTAACTCTTTCATCCCCACTAAGGGCATTCCAACCATTCTCTCAAGGCCACCTACTTAATCGTGTAGGCGCGACCAAGTCTTTCATATGTCTACCTCAACGCTCCCACTCAATACGAACCCAAAACTACATCCTGAATCCACTAGATACGATCAACGAATCAAACCCACGAATAACTAACGACATTTTACGTGCACGAGTTAAAACAGACCAAAACCACGAAAACTAGAGGAAAACTCAAACATGTACCAATTCAAATGACTCATGACACTGAAAAATGATCCAAGAAACACTTAATCGCAACCAAAACATCTTATGCCCCGCGACATATTATTTAAACCGTGCACAAGATCGACTTTTCCAAAAGAATATTTTTTTCGCTTTATTTTAAAGAAAGTCTTTTAGAATTTGAAATAAATAAGTGTTGATTAAAAAAAATCTTATGTTACATCTTGTTTCAAACACGACTCCAACACCTTACCCTTATTTTACCGAATACAACCAACTATCTAACTCTATAGTAGATTTCCAAGTCCCTTTTTTTTCAATATATACCGACCAAAAGAAATGTAAGACCCAACACAAAAGATTTCATTATCTCAAAAGAAATCCCAAGTTATTTCAATAGACTTAAAACCAAGAACACCATTTTAAAAAATACACGTGAAATACGAAACTCAAAGAATACGCTACAATAGAGGTTTAATATAAAAAAAGCAAGCTAGCCACCCTCCTAAGGATACAATCGATAATTGTAGGGGATCATACATATATAGGCATATCGGGATACATATACTTAAATCCGTCTAACATCTACTATACAAGCATGTACTAACCCTCTTTCAAGCAATCATACTTAGGAATCCATTGAAGTTGTGGTACTTGTATAACTATGTTGGCCACCATACTTATACAATTACCCTTCCCCAATGCACTCCTTCCTATGATGACACTTATAAGATTTAATACAACACATAACACATATATCCATCTACTCACATAAGCTCATAACCACATAACCAAAAAAAGTCCAAAACTCCATCCATTAAAATAACATAGTCAAACTCTTGAAATACATAAATCCATAGTCTAGCTAAAACAACATAGACTAAATCCAAAACGAAAACATAATAAGTTATAAGTCATGTCGCCCATAAGTGTGGAAACGGCTTAAAATCCTTCATATCCACCTACTCCTAATAACTCGAACCACCACATGATTCTTAGGGAACATGACTTAAACATCAAAAGAAAAATACTATACCTCAGGTACATAAAATAACCCAAAGAAAGATAGAAACTACCATGTACCAAATTATGTACTATAATGTACAATTTAAGCAAAATACGACAATGACTAGCGTGGATGATTATGGTTCAACCAACACTAGTCACACCCCGAAAAGAAAATAACATGTGGCTAAGTATGAACTACTATGGTTCAACCCATACTAGTCAAAACTTAACAAACATCGCAAGTAAAAACCAATAACATCCAGAAAACTTTAATTAATATAAAATGCACACATACTCCTATGACGCCTATATGTAGGGACCCTTAAGCTATAGACTAGGTTACTAGATTAGGCAACCTAATTCTCTATAACCATTGGCTCTGATACCATTCTGGCACACCCCAACATGGCGGAATATGGGCGCGACGTATGTATATCATCACAACATGGCGTGTCTATAGAGATAACTAAATGAAATGGAAATGTCATAAAATGGTGACACAAATGTCATGACAATATCTCCACAAAATGCAGGAGTCTAGGCAAGTAGGTAACAGTCCTACCTCTTACCTAAGACAAACAATTACCACAAACAAAACATCATAAAGGTGTCCACAAAGTATCACTTATTCAAAACACATAGAAATAAACTAAGAAGGAACGGGGATCTCCTTCTAAATGCAATCCTAATGCCTCCAAAGCTAGCCACTTCTATCCTCAAGCTTAACCACATTCTCACCTGAAACAGACACTAAAACACATCAACATAAAGTTGGTGAGAGTCATAGGTTTAGACTCCAACACCAAACTCAAACCATAAGTTGTGAATAATAACCAAATTTAAGAACATATAGACAATGTGATACAAACATGCATTAACAGCTAATATTCAAGATTTAATAAACCAAACCAAATCCAAGGCTCCCAGCCTTACCAATCACCATGGTACCATATGCGTCCATACACCTATGTACCAATCCAAAGGCCCCGCCTTGTCATTATACATTGTTCCCATAGATGCCCATACATCTATGTACCTCCCCAAGGCCCCGCCTTGTCAACATCCCTTTGGTACCAAGTCAAACCACAATAACTGAGACGGTACGTGTCCCCCGATCTAAATCATAAACACAATCAAGAATCACATAACAATTAATCACATAAGTGCACACACAAGTCCATCACAAACCATAAAAACATTCACAACATTAGTTACAAAACCATACAGTGTCTCTTCCATCCCATATGGAAATCAAAAACATTTATAACTCAAGAACATGGGACTATGAAACTCACCTGATTGAGCTTCTCCAAAAATCCGCGTACTAGCAAAAAGCTAACAAACAAAAGCACACAATCAAAACATGAACTAAACACTAAAATGGCTTATCAACCTATGATGGACATCTAACATTCTCCCATATATATACCTCATTTATATGCTCTAAGCATCTCATTACACCCCTCTATAAAGCCCTTAACTTAGTTTACTTCATAACCCGTCTCGTTAACATTTTATCCAAAACAATCCTGGTTTTTAGGTCTCCAAGCTATAAGCCAAACGCCCACCTAACCATACCCATGATCTCTGTAACGGAAACCCTATGCCCTTGCATATGTTATCTAACTCCTCCCTTTTGCCCCAACCTTAAAGCTACTGTTATGGCCCCGATATATATATATATACTTCTACCTATCCGCATTTTACCAATTTTGAACATAGAAAATGTTTGGTATGATTAGGGGGTCTTACCCTAACCCATTTGCTTAGCCCTCCTCCAGGCCTCTTATTTAATATATAAACCAACTCCCATGCTCATTATAGGGTTCAAATGTACATGTAAATACCTCAATCACCTTAAAACATTAAATTAAACCCGACTGACTTCAAAACTGTTTTGACCTTTGACTGTTGTAACCTGCTTTTGTCCCACCTCCCGACCACCAATTTAGTTCTCGTTTCTTTCATTTGAAAGCCACTTCAAATACCTATTCAGGGATACTTGGATCGCAAAATAAGGGTTTGTAGAACTCTAGATATGATCAAAAAAAGTGACATAAAATTTTGCCCAATTTTTAAAAACGAATTTAACACAATTAGCTTAATTAATTACCATCACCATGTATAATTATTATCTCTAATTAATCTAATCATGTTTATACCATTATAATATAGAATCCATAATTAACTTAATGTGATACCCTAGAACCGCGGTCACTTACATTACCCTAAATTACGCTTATTTTTGAAATTTTTAATAAATTTGATTTGCTATATATTTTATCATTTTGGTTGAAACCGATATTCGAAGTTATAATTTTGACGATTGACGATTTAAGAAGAATGATGACGACTACGATCCCGATGGGTGCCCAAATTTCTATGTTTATTGTCGTTTTAGCGATATTATAATTTTTCAAGAATTTTACTTTCGGTTCGTGTTAAGTCGAGTCGGGTGAGTTTTATTGCTTTCCGGGTACATTTAAAGTGTCCTAAAAGTATTTTGGAGTGTTCGGGATGATCCCCGACTCCCGTAAAATTTTCCAAAATGACTAATGAGTCAATCCCGTAAACTTATGAGGACGTTTTTACTTAAGGACAAAAGAAAGTAAAAATTGCACCCAAGGTCCCTCCCAAATTTACAAAATGGAAAATAAACACACACACTAAACATTTCACTTCAAAAAAAAAATTCATCCCCTCCCTTTTCTCTTTTTAGGCCGACGGCAAAACACCACCAAACCACCACACCATTTTTTTCTAGCTTGTTTTGATCAAAAGTAAGTTTAGACCACATCTAATTACTTCATTCCAATCCTTTTCAAGTACTTTAATCATACATGCACCCACAAAATTTTTTCCAAGAATCAATGGATTTTTCAAAGTGGGTTTTGATGAAAATTGGATGTATGCATGTTTAATTCGTGTATAGAGGATGTTAAATCACTACACAAATCAACCAAAATCAATTTTGTTGATGGGTTTTGATCACCCAAACCCCACGGATCAAAGGGGGTGTTTAGGGGATCATGGTGGTTGATATTTTGTTGATGGATTTTGTGTCTAATCTTGTATTTACATGTTTTTGAATGGGTAAAACCATTTGCATGTTTGATTTTGTGATTGGGTTTTATGATGGATTTGATTATTAGGGTGTTTAGGACTGATTAGTGTGATTGAGTATGATTAAGAGTGCTTAGGTTGATGTCTAGTGTCGATAAATGGGTTTGGAAACGAGCGTTGGATTGATTTTGGTATAGGTGATTTTAGGCAGAAAGTTTGGGATGTTTTCATAAAAATTATTTTGTAAACAGGTCTTGTGATTAGGATGTAGTTGTAGAGCGTCTTCCTAGCTTCTATTTGGTATAAGATAGAGCTTACGACTCCTAACGAGTCAAAAGTTATGATGTTTTGAAAATCGTGTACCGGGAGATGAAAACCGTCATAATCCGAAATTATGCTTGGTTTTAGGTCAAATCCCGGGGACTATAGGTATAGTTTGGTAAATGGTCAAAGGTTGATTTTTGGTCTCAAACCTGCATATTTGAGTATATTATAAGACTTAGGTGTCAAATGGGTCAATGTAATATTTTAAATGGGTCAAATGAGTCCGACTTGGTCAAAGTGCAATTTCAGTCCGAAAAGCGTAGTTTTGGTAAAGTGTTGAGTAACGGGTCGTAAAAGCGAAAACTTTAAATGGGATTAAATATTTATTTTCTACAGGTCTTAAGGTATTTTTTAGAATTTTCTCAATTTTTATAAAAAGGGTTAAGTCTAGTAAAACAGTCCGTACTTTTGGTAAGTATCGGCGAAAAATGCGTAAAAAGGAATAACGTTAATAACATGGACGAATGGTATAAAACGAGTAACACTTATTGTTTGGTTTTGGTGTGAGTTGTAATTATCACAAATGAATAATATGTATGTATTATATACAGTACCTTAAGGTTTATAAACTAGATTACTCATTACGCGTTATTGGTTTGATAGGTGTTGATTTTCCCGGGCATCCTCATCGTCGTCAGTGACCATCACTCGAATCGTCGACTACTTTGTTATATAAGGTGTGAATTTATAGCCTCGCTTATTATTGTTTTAAATTGTTTTACCCGCGAGGGAAATGCATGCTAGTTTTCAAAATGAACATATGTCATGAATGATTGTTGGACCCGAATGTTGCCTTCGAAATTGTGTTGAGTACCTAGTTGCAAAAGGCCCTAATTTCATAAACTATTAACTATTGTTTAATCCTAGCGTGGATTGGAAATAGCCGCTTATACAAAGTGATAGTACTATGGGGTTGACTACCCTATCAGAGACGAGGGCTAGTACGTTGATACCCCCTGCGGACGGATAATTTGTGATAAGAGATAAGGTATAATTGCAACTGATGCCTTAGTAGGGGCACTGGTTTCATCTGAATCACGCTGGTAATTATTACGCGGGTGATTGAGTTAACGGTTTAGTGTCATGAGCTTAAACACAATTGTCAGAACCTTGAATATAGATTGTTTGATCGACAAGTCTATGAATGATCGTGAATGATTTTATTACACATATGTTCAAAAATGAATTGTAAAACCTATGAATTCCACTCAACGTTTTTGTTGACCAAATTTAGCATGTGTTTCAGGTAACCGATGAAGTGTAGCATGGAGCATGCATTGGATGGAAGTTGTGTGTGGGGCTTGGCGTCTACTTGTTTTTCCTCCCATTATTACTTGAACATTTTAAACTTTATGTCTTGTTGTTGTGAAAACTGTATCTTTTGGGGTTGAGATTCATGGGGACCGAAACGCAAACTCTGTTGTATCATTTGGGGTTGGAAAACCGTAGACATGTACATTTTTAACAATTTTTAATTTAAGTTCAAACTTTTACGTCTCTTTGGAGTCGTTTGATATATCTTGTGTGCGATGATAACTGCCTAGCACCCAAATGTTGTAGTTCCGCTGCGCATAGCATTTGGTGGGGTGTTAGAGATTGGTAATCAGAGCCATGAGTTATAGAGAACTAGGTCGTTTTGAAAATTCCTAAACTATAACTTTTGGTGTCGTAAGAAATTGTCCAAGCACACAACTATCCTGCATGGCTCCGGTAAGGTTTATTTTTGTATTCATGGTATTGATGTATACTTTTGAGTTGAAGTATATGTGGGTATTTATTACGTAGATATTGTACTACTATATGTAAACGTTGGAATTATACGTAGAGTACCCGATACCGTAATTCTTGTATTACTTATGCATGAGCATCATATTATCGCATTTTGGGTATGTGTACCACCTTTGCATTGCATTTGCATGCATGTATTTATAAATATTGAATAGTAATCTTACGTACCCTCCAAAAATTCTCTGTTATTGCAGGAATGGCCGAGGTACCGCCTAACGGAAATGGAGACGATTACGTCGTAGGACACGAAGGGGGACCGTTTCCTCCGAACCCGCCGAATAATGACAATGGATGGATCGCTCCAGAAGAAGCGGTAGAGCCGGGAAATGACAGTGACAAAAGTGACGTGGACAACTTCATTATTAGTAGCGATGGTAGTAAGGATTCTGAGGAAGAGGAAGAGGAACCGGTGGATGATGGAATTCCCGAGAATGCTGTCGGTCAGACCGAACCTGAATTATTTCAATCTCCGAATTCGCCAAAGGGTTATGAAGTGCCTCCGACCGACCGATATGAGCAGCAACCCGTTCGTCGCCCGATGGACAATTGTAAGGACTACCTGAGGACAGTGCCAGGGTTTATTCGAGTAAGTAATGGGAGTGGTGCAGAATCCAGCAATACATCTAAATCACAATCTATTCATGAGAATATCGCGAGGGTCTATTTTCCGAGACCAAGACACTATTGGGACCCCGAGGGTCGTTTGAGGAGAATGGATAGGTTGATGTACGAGCGGTTTGTGGTGGAGACCAGGGTAATCAAGAGGTTTGATAAGAATGAGAGGGCACACCAGAGGTTCTTGGCAAGAACTTCAAGGATTAAGTTTGATGGAAATGCAAACAAGAGTGATATCAACAGTCTGAGATCGATGATAGCGAACTTGAGTGCCAGTCTTGAACGAGTTAGGGAAGATCAAGCGAGATTGACTAGGATGCAAAGTTGGGAGCATCGAGTGAGAGCATCCTTGCCCCCAGATTGGAGATTTATGGATGACTTGGAAATGGAAGCTAATGACTTCATGGTCCAGCCACCTGCCAGAGGTGTTTGTATCACTGTAGGAAATCATGTAGCAGTTGAGTGTGGGTCTACGTCTGGGACGAAGAAGGCGACTGAATGTGGGCCGAATGACAAAGGAAAGAGGAAGATGGAAGAAGAGGACGAGGAAGACAGCGACGAAGAACCCGAGGAAGATGATGATGAAACGCCATCCAAGAGGTCATGTGGATCACCACATGACTAGTTGCTTGTATTGTACTTTATCTTTGATCGTTGTAATAGAACTATTTTAGACTTTTGTATGATGGTATTGTGACGAAAAACTTGAGGACTTAAGTTTTATGGTGAATGGTTGTAGTGGCAATACTTGTCACAGTTTTGGTTGATTTATCAATACAATCCATGTTTACCTTTCATGATCTGTGATATGTCTTTAATTTGCTCTTTTGTGATGTGAATTGATGAGTATTAGTAACCTTGTAGTGATGTGTCGTTGTATTTATATTATGTCTTGAAAGAGAAATCCATCTTAATCTTGATGTGTATACTTACATTGTTTTTCTATTTTCCCTGTCTTTGCAGAGAGGTGTATTTGAGAACTCACCATGCCTCCAAAGCTAACAGCAACCCGTGTGAACACGATGATTCAGGAAGCCATTGCGAATGCACTAGAAGCAGATCGAGCAGATAGAAACCCAGATCAAGGCAGAAATATGGGGAGACAGCAAGCCCCGAGAGAGTGTACTTACTCTAGTTTTATGAAATGCGGTCCCACGCAGTTTCGTGGAACTGACGGAGCTCTAGAACTCAGGAGATGGTTAGAAAAGGTCGAGAGTACTTTTGAGATTAGTGGTTGTTCAGAGGCGAACAAGGTCAAGTTTGCGGCTGCTACTTTTCTTGATGACGCATTGAGTTGGTGGAACATCCAAGTGGCCACTGTTGGGTTAGCAGTAGCGAATGCAAGAACTTGAGCTGCTACTAAGGCCCTTTTGACCAAGAAGTTCTGTCCTGAAGAGGAGCTGGGTCAATTGGAAGATGAGTTGAGGCACCTGACTTTGAGAAACAATGATATCACTGCTGACACCAGGAGGTTTAATGAATTGAGCCTTTTGTGTCCCGATGCCTTTGTCGATGATAGCAAGAAGATGAAACAGTACATCAAAGGTCTGTCCAGTAATATTAAGTGTGAGACGACTTCATCTAAGCCTGGGTCGTTTGATGAAGCAGTCCAAATGGCTCACGCGTTGATGGACGTCAAACTGCAAGACAAGAAGAACTTCATTGCTGAAGGAAACAAGAGGAAGTGGGAGGCGGCTCAGATCAATCAATCCCAAGGTCAGAACCGAGGTGGAAACCGTAACAATCAGGGTCAGAACCGCAATCAGCAGTTCAACCAGCGAAGGAATGATGGGATGAGAGCTGTTACAAACCCTAGAGGAGCGAAGGTGAATCCCCACTGTGGTCGATGCAATTTGTACCATGTAGGGAGTTGCCCACCTGCGTGCGGCAAGTGTGGAAAAGCGGGCCATAGGATGTCAGATTGCCGAGCAAAGGGATAGCTACTGGGGCGAATGCTACGAGAGTGATGGGTTGTTTTGGATGTGGAGAAAGAGGACACAAACAAGGAAATTGCCCGAAGGCTGGAAATTGGCAAGGAGGTAACAATGCTGCTGTCGTGTATCAAGTAGGGACGGTTGATAAACCACAAGGTCATAATGTGGTTACCGGTACGTTTTTTATAGACGCTTGTTATGCTAGTATACTGTTTGATTCTGGTTCCGACAAGAGTTTCGTAGATGTTAAATTTAGTCGTCATATCGATAGAAAACCGGTATTGTTAACGACTAGTTATAACGTGGAATTAGCCGATGGGAAGATCGTTAGTACAAATTCTATACTGAAAGGGTGTACCTTGAAGTTAGGAAATTACGCTTTTGAAATCGACTTAATGCCCATAGAGCTAGGATCGTTTGATGTGATCGTTGGAATGGATTGGCTGATAGCGCATAGTGCCGTGATCGTCTGTGGAGAGAGATTAGTTCAGATCCCGTTGAGGAATAGAGTCTTGACTGTGAAGGGAGATGAATGCACTTCTCGTTTGAAAGTGATTTCTTGTTTGAAAATGATGAAGTATGTAGAAGATGGATGCGATGTGTTTTTGGCACAAGTTTCTAGTGATGGTGACTTAGAGGCGAAGTTAGAAGAGGTACTTGTAATTCGCGAATATCCAGAAGTTTTTCCAGACGAGTTGCCGGGTTTACCACCCACCCTTGAGGTCGAATTTCGAATCGATTTGATGCCGGGAGCTGCACCAGTTGCGCGTGCACCCTATCGATTAGCACCATCAGAGTTAAAGGAGTTATCGGATCAACTGAAGGAGTTGATGGATAAGGTATTTATTAGACCAAGCTCATCACCATGGGGAGCGCCAGTGTTGTTTGTGAAGAAGAAAGATGGGTCATTTCGGATGTGTATTGACTATAGAGAACTCAACAAGCTGACGGTTAAGAATCGGTATCCATTGCCGAGGATTGACGATTTGTTTGATCAATTACAAGGTTCCTGTGTATACTCAAAGATCGACTTGAGGTCAGGGTATCATCAACTGCGTGTGAGAGAGGAGGATATTCCTATAACTGCCTTTCGTACGTGGTATGGACACTTCGAATTTCGAGTGATGCCTTTTGGGTTGACAAACGCGCCTGCTGTATTCATGGACCTTATGAATCGAGTATGCAAGCCGTATCTAGATAAGTTTGTCATTGTTTTTATCGATGATATTCTTATTTACTCTAAGAGTAAGGAAGAGCACGAGAAGCACCTGAGAAAGATATTGGATCTGCTGAAGAAAGAGAAGCTGTATGCGAAGTTCTCTAAGTGTGAGTTTTGGTTAGAGTCTGTGCAATTCCTTGGTCACGTAATTGATAGCAAAGGAGTTCGCGTGGATCCTGCCAAGGTCGAAGCGATCAGGGAATGGTCGGCACCGACAACGCCGACTGAAGTTCGACAATTCCTTGGTTTAGCTGGGTATTATCGGAGATTCATTGAAGGATTTTCGTTGATTGCGAAGCCATTGACAAAGCTTACCGAGAAGAATAGGGTGTATGAATGGGGAACTGAGGAAGAATTCGCTTTCAAAACACTCAAGGACAAGTTATGTTCTGCGCCGATATTGTCATTACCTGAAGGAACCGAAGACTTTGTAGTGTATTGTGACGCATCTTGTAAGGGTTATGGAGCTGTGTTGATGCAGCGTGAGAAGGTGATTGCTTACGCGTCGAGACAACTGAGGAAGAATGAAGAGAACTACACGACGCATGATTTGGAATTAGGAGCTGTGGTTTTTGCGTTGAAATTGTGGAGACATTATTTGTATGGGACGAAGTGTGTTGTATTCACTGACCACAAGAGTTTGCAGCACATTTTAGACCAAAAGGAGTTGAGCATGAGACAGAGGCGATGGGTAGAATTACTGAGCGACTATGACTGTGAAATTCGCTACCATCCTGGTAAGGCGAATGTCGTAGCGGATGCACTTAGTAGGAAGGATCGAGAGAAACCTTTGAGAGTCAGAGCTTTAGTGATGACTGAGAGTGTTGATTTTAGCCGAAACAATACTGAAGGCTCAAGAGAGGGGATTAATGAAAGAGAATGTTGATGCTGAGAACTTGGGAAGAATGTTGAAACCTCTTTTTGTGGTTAGGTCAGACGGGCTGAGATATTTCGAGAATCGGATTTGGTTACCGTTGTGTCCATCCGAGGAAGGAAAGCCTGGAGTATGAGATTTGGTTATGAACGAGTCTCATAAGTCGAAGTACTCGATACATCCTGGATCGGATAAAATGTATCATGACCTGAAGAAAGTCTATTGGTGGCCGAATATGAAGGCGGATATTGCTCGTTACGTTAGTAAGTGTTTGACTTGTGCGAAGGTTAAAGCCGAACATAAGAAGCCGTCTGGGCTGTTGGTGCAACCAGAGATCCCAGAATGGAAATGGGAGAGAATCGCTATGGATTTCGTGACGGGTTTACCCAGAACTCCTAGTGGATGTGATATGATTTGGGTAATAGTGGATATATTAACAAAATCTGCTCATTTCTTACCTATGAAGAAGACGGACAGTATGGAGAAGCTGGCCAGTGTGTACGTGAAGGAGATCGTTTACAGACATGGAGTACCTTTATCGATCATTTCGGATCGCGATAGTAGGTTTACTTCGGAATTTTGGAAATCACTTCAACGTGCGATGGGCACTGAATTGAGTTTGAGCACGACTTATCACCCGGAGACTGATGGCCAGAGTGAACGAACTATTCAGACGATGGAGGACATGCTCCGAGCATGCGTGATTGATTTTGGAGGAAGTTGGGAACGCCACTTGCCTTTAGTGGAGTTTTCGTATAATAATAGTTACCATGCGAGCATCAAGGCTGCACCATTCGAAGCGTTGTATGGAAGGAAGTGTAGATCACCTGTGTGTTGGAGTGAAGTAGGAGAAAGTCAATTGACTGGACCCGAAATGGTTTTGGAGACGACAGAGAAGATTGTGCAAATCAAGAACCGATTACTTGCTGCGAGAAGCCGACAGAAGAGTTATGCCGATAACAGAAGAAAACCGTTGGAATTTGAAGTCGGAGATATGGTTATGCTTAAGGTTTCGCCGTGGAAGGGTGTAATTCGTTTTGGGAAGAAAGGAAAGTTGAGTCCGAGGTATATTGGACCATTTAAGATCGTTAAACGAATTGGACCAGTAGCGTATAAGTTAGAGTTGCCGAACGAGCTTAGTGCTATTCACGACACGTTTCACGTATCAAATCTGAAGAAGAGTTTGGCGGATAAGGAATTGGTGATTCCTTTGGACGAGCTTCAACTGGACGAAAAAATGCATTTCGTGGAAGAACCCGGGGAAATTATGGACCGAGAGGTCAAGAGGCTGAAGCATAGTAGAACTCCCATTGTGAAGGTTCAATGGAATCCTAGGCGTGGACCGGAATACACTTGGGAACGTGAGGACTTTTTCAAGGAAAGGTATCCTCATCTGTTCCAGCGGCACGAAATGTGAGTATAAGAAGAGGCGAGCGCCGGGACGTCTCTCTCTTTAAGGAGGGGTGGATGTGATACCCTAGAACCGAGGTCACTTACATTACCCTAAATTACGCTTATTTTTGAAATTTTTAATAAATTTTATTTGCTATATATTTTATCATTTTGGTTGAAACCGATATTCGAGGTTATAATTTTGACGATTGACGATTTAAGAAGAACGATGACGACTACGATCCCGATGGATGCCCAAATTTCTATGTTTATTGTCGTTTTAGCGATATTATAATTTTTCGAGAATTTTACTTTCGGTTCGTGTTAAGTCGAGTCGGGTGAGTTTTATTGCTTTCCAGGTACATTTAAAGTGTCCTAAAAGTATTTTGGAGTGTTCCGGATGATCCCCGACTCCCGTAAAATTTTCCAAAATGACTAATGAGTCAATCCCGTAAACTTATGAGGTCGTTTTTACTTAAGGACAAAAGAAAGTAAAAATTGCACCCAAGGTCCCTCCCAAATTTACAAAATGGAAAACAAACACACACACTAAACATTTCACTTCAAAAAAAAAATTCATCCCCTCCCTTTTCTCTCTTTAGGCCGACGGCCAAACACCACCAAACCACCACACCATTTTTTTTTTCTAGCTTGTTTTGATAAAAAGTAAGTTTAGACCACATCTAATTACTTCATTCCAATCCTTTTCATGTACTTTAATCATACATGCACCCACAAAAAATTTTCCAAGAATCAATGGATTTTTCAAAGTGGGTTTTGATGAAAATTGGATGTATGCATGTTTAATTCGTGTATGGAGGATGTTAAATCACTAAACAAATCAACCAAAATCAATTTGGTTGATGTGTTTTTATCACCCAAACCCCACGGCTCAAAGGGGGTGTTTGGGGGATCATGGTGGTTGATATTTTGTTGATGGATTTTGTGTTTAATCTTGTTTTTATATGTTTTTGAATGGGTAAAACCATTTGCATGTTTGATTTTGTGATTGGGTTTTATGATGGATTTGATTATTAGGGTGTTTAGGACTGATTAGTGTGATTGAGTATGATTAGGAGTGCTTAGGTTGATGTCTAGTGTCGATAAATGGGTTTGGAAACGAGCGTTGGATTGATTTTGGTATAGGTGATTTTAGGCAGAAAGTTTGGGATGTTTTCATAAATATTATTTTGTAAACAGGTCTTGTGATTAGGATGTAGTTGTAGAGCGTCTTCTTAGCTTCGATTTGGTATAAGATAGAGCTTACGACTCCTAACGAGTCAAAAGTTATGATGTTTTGAAAATCGTGTACCGGGAGATGAAAACCGTCATAATCCGAAATTATGCTTGGTTTTAGGTCAAATCCCGGGGACTATATGTATAGTTTGGTAAATGGTCAAAGGTTGATTTTTGGTCTCAAACCTGCATATTTGAGTCTATTATAAGACTTAGGTGTCAAATGGGTCAACGGAATATTTTAAATGGGTCAAATGAGTTCGACTTGGTCAAAGTGCAATTTCAGTCCGAAAAACGTAGTTTTGGTAAAGTGTTGAGTAACGGGTCGTAAAAGCGAAAACTTTTAATGGTATTAAATATGTATTTTCTATAGGTCTTAAGGTATTTTTGAGAATTTTCTCAATTTTTATAAAAAGGGTTAAGTCTAGTAAAACAGTCCGTACTTTTGGTAAGTATCGGCGAAAAATGCGTAAAAAGAAATAACGTTAATAACATGGACGAATGGTATAAAACGAGTAACACTTATTGTTTGGTTTTAGTGTGAGTTGTAATTATCACAAATGACTAATATGTATGTATTATATACAGTACCTTAAGGTTTATAAATGAGATTACTCATTACGCGTTATTGGTTTGATAGGTGTTGATTTTCCCGGGCATCCTCATCGTCGTCAGTGACCGTCACTCGAATCGTCGACTACTTTGTTATATAAGGTGTGAATTTATAGCCTCGCTTATTATTGTTTTTAATTTTTATACCCGCGAGGGAAATGCATGCTAGTTTTCAAAATGAACATATGTCATGAATGATTGTTGGACCCGAATGTTGCCTTTAACATTGTGTTGAGTACCTAGTTGCAAAAGGCCTAATTTCATGAACTATTAACTATTGTTTAATCCTAGCGTGGATTGGAAATAGCCGCTTATACAAAGTGATAGTACTATGGGGTTGACTACCCTATCCGAGACGAGGGCTAGTACGTTGATACCCCCTGCGGACGGATAATTTGTGATAAGAGATAAGGTATAATTGCAACTGATGCCTTAGTAGGGGCACTGGTTTCATCTGAATCACGCCGGTAATTATTACGCGGGTGATTGAGTTAACGGTTTAGTGTCATGAGCTTAAACACAATTGTCAGAACCTTGAATATAGATTGTTTGATCGACAAGTCTATGAATGATCGTGAATGATTTTATTACACATATGTTCAAAAATGAATTGTAAAACCTATGAATTCCACTCAACGTTTTTGTTGACCAAATTTAGCATGTGTTTCAGGTAACCGATGAAGTGTAGCATGGAGCATGCATTGGATGGAAGTTGTGTGTGGGGCTTGGCGTCTACTTGTTTTTCCTCCCATTATTACTTGAACATTTTAAACTTTATGTCTTGTTGTTGTGAAAACTGTATCTTTTGGGGTTGAGATTCATGGGGACCGAAACGCAAACTATGTTGTATCATTTGGGGTTGGAAAACCGTAGACATGTACATTTTTAACAATTCTAAATTTAAGTTCAAACTTTTACGTTTCTTTGGAGTCGTTTGATATATCTTGTGTGCGATGATAACTGCCTAGCACCCAAATGTTGTAGTTCCGCTGCACATAGCATTTGGTGGGGTGTTAGACTTAACCCTATATCCATCATGTATTGATTAAGAGAATTAAAAACAATTTAATTAAAAAGTGTATTGAAGATTTTACCTTAGAACTTTTGAAAGAAGAAAAATTAATGAAGAACCCTAAATAGACTCCATTGATTTCGACTTAAGCTTGATCTCCAGGGGATTATGATGTGTTTTTAGTTAATAAAAAGTCTTTATATAATTTCCTAACAAGTCTTTGGCCCATTACAAAAGCGCGGTTCCCTTTTTTTCTTTTTTCCCTTTTTTTCTTTTTAATCGGCCTAAACCGACTTTAACATATATTTTTTTTTATTTTTTTTTTCTTTTTATTACTTATTATTATGTTATTAATAATACCTTAATTTATCTTAATTTATTTCAGTTCCTAAAGCCTCCGAAACCTTAAAACCGTAAAACTAGTCAATTTTACGCGTATACCGAAAAACGTAAAATATACAGTTTTAAAAAAAATCTTAAATTTTGAAATAAACTTTATAAATAAGTCCTAAATGACTAACCATCCCGAAAAATACTCACATGACTAAACACCTTACCCGAGACCTCTAAATGCTAAACCCCAAATCGTAAAAAAAAATACGATTTACTATAATACTTATACATATACGTAAAACACCAAAATAACACCATTTAATTTCATAGTCACTAATTTGTGAGCTCATGAACATGAAATAACCGTTCCCCGATTTACTTATGAGTACTTTATACCCATAAACGATATCCACACCAACCTCGTCCACGCAAAATAACATGTAAACACACAAATCACATAGTCACACATAAATTAATCTTAAAATAAGACCAAGTGACGAACCTCAAATCCACGGTTCTCACAATTACGCACGTTAGATAAAAGGGGGAAAGACATTATTCATTTGGCGGCTTCTCTTGGCTATGAGTGGGACATCAGTCCAGTTGTTGCTACTGAAATGAGTTCCAATTTCATAGACACGCAGGGAAGGAACGCTCTCCACTGGGCATCACTTTACTGCAGGTAGGTCACCACACATTTGGCTAAATTAGAGCGCATCATGTACTTGTATTAATAAGTTGTTATTTTTTTTGTTTATTTTGTAGAGAAGAAACAGTAGTTGAAGTGGTAAAGTTGGGAGCGTTTGCGGGTGCTGTTGATGATCCAACACCGTTAAATCCCGGTGGACAAACGGCAACCGATTTACCTTAATAAATGGTCATAAAGGGATCGCTGGATATTTGGCAGAAGTGGATATTACGAGTCACCCCTCAGCGTTGTCTGGGAAGCTCAAGAATGGTTCCAGGAGTAGAGAAGAGGAACATGAGTCACTTGTAGTAGCAGCCATGAGAAGATCAGTGCTTGCTGATGCGCTTATACAGGACGGGTTCAGGGCTCGCTCGTTCTGCCAAAGAAAGGCAACAACTATCAATAATGACTTTGCTGAAGTAGAGCAAGTTGTTGCCCTTGCTCCTTCTTCACATAAGGTCAGGAAATCAAGTCACTATGAAGATTATTTGCATGTTGCTACATCAAGGATCCAGCAAAAGCATCGGGGTTGGAAAGGGAAGAATGACTTTAAAAAGATCCGTGAGTGAAAAGAGAATCAGTCATAACTAAAAATACAAACACGATCAGGTTACCCAGAAGATTATTGTAGTTCCAATTTTTACCCAGTGTGGGGGTTAGCTCATGTCGAGGATTGGATGGGCCTCTTGGGTTGTCTCTACAAAATAGCCTAAATTAAATAAGCTATAACTAATTAATATTTTCAAGGCTATATTATGGGGGTGTTTGGGTGAGCTTGTGTGTTTCTAAAACTCCCAATCTAACGGATCATACTTGTTAGCTTATTTCCTTCCTGACAATGATATAAGCCTTTGGACATAAGCTTAACAGAATCCTTAAAAGTGCTTAATAACTTTTCCATCTTTGAATAAGCTATAAAGCACATAACTCAGTCTTCAGGTATAGGATCATTAAAGATTTGATCAACAAAGGAGAAAGGAAAAAAAACAAGAAAAAGTTGATACTTTAGTTACCTAGAGCGATTGAATGTCGCCGCCTATCACTTGCACGCATATCTACACATCTCAGGTTGTGCGTCCTGCATTTCCGTTCAGCAATCAAGTCCCTAATGCTGGACCAGTTGCCCAGACAACAACTACAGAGGACCCAAATAAATCAATATGTATAGAAAAAAACAGTTCACTACTTGACTCATATTTAGAGTAAAGTTGACTAATTTCGGATTGGCAAAACATGAAATTCATATTTATGACAGCTGTCGGAGTGCAGAAAGAAGTGACTTGACAACAGATATATGCAACCACCCTTTCTGCGGCAAGAAGGGTGTTTGGACCTGATTGTGGTAAATTACGTCTTTTAGGAAAAAGAGCGTAAATGAGCGGTAAGTATTAAACAAATGATTTTAGGAAAAACCAAGTGTTAATGACCCTAATGATGTGAAAGTTCGTTTCCCAAGGAGGTATATGTGTGTGACTAAAATGTAGCAAGATTTGAGATTAATATTGGTTAGAAGGGGATGAGAAAAGAGGACGACGAAGACGTGAAATTAATTACTACTACGAATACACGTAAAACCGTAAAATAAGCTAAAATAAAAATTAACTCTAAAAATTACCAAAAATTCACCAAAAATCAAAATAAATAAACTAAGAGTTTACCAATGATCAAAACTTTTTCAAACATTTTAATTAATTAAATATTCAATTTTTAAATGCTAATTAAAGCCCTAAAAATCAAATTAATTATCAAAAAGCCCAAATAAAGATTTTTCAATTGGTAAACCTCTAAAATGACCTAAAAAGATTAAAAACTATTTTTAGAAAATTTTAAACTAAGAAAAACTATTTAAAATGATTTAAAAACTATAAAAACTTAAAATAATTATATAAATTAATCTAAAAGTGATAAAATTAATCTAAGAGTTTCAAAAATCCTATTTTAATGTATTTAAGCTAAGAAAAATGTAAAAAGTGCAAAAATGTGAAATTTGAATAATAATATTAAAATAATATTAAAATAATATTAAAAATCCAAAAATTATAAAAAAATTCTAAAAACTTGCAAACTAATTTATTTTGACCTAATTAAACAGAAAATGAAAGTGAAATGACCAGAATACCCCTATTGGGCCCTCAAATGGGCCAAAACTAAAAACAGTCAACACTAATGGGCTTTTTAGCCCAAAAAGTCAAACTTGGCCCAATTGACTTGGAAAAGCCCAATCTGACTCAAAATTCAATTCTAAACACAAAACTCTGAAGGCCCAAAAGCTAAAAGTGAGCTTATCACAGCTTATTAAGCAAACAACTTATCCTTATTGGGCCATTAAGCCCATTAAGCAATAAGCCAATGCCATAAGCTCTAATTTAACACACAACCTTCTCTTGGGATGCTAAAGAGATCTGTAAAAAGAAATTTTGAAAAAGCACACTCAATAAGCCAGAAATAAGCAAAGTACAAATCCACAAAACGACAAAATAGTCGGGTTTGAGATTTAGGGCACCTCAGGACTTGATTTAACTTGCAAAATGTCACAAATGAACTCAATAAGCCAAAACAATCAACAAAATTCCAATAAGCAATACCAATAAGCCAGAATAAGCCAATAAGCACTTATGAAGAAGTCAATTAAGTTGGTTTTCTAGTTAAACCCTAAAGTTAACACACCAAATGCTCCAGTATGAACAAATGGGTCAAATAATGAGCACCTATTACAAAATCCAAGTTGTTGCTGGTTAAATAAGCTATTATAACTTATTGATAAGCTGAAACCAAAAATACACTAGCAGTGGCTAGCAGTAGGGGAAAGGAGTTCCCACTGCTTTGACTATTTAACCAAGCTTTTTAGAAAGATTTAGTATGTTATACTGGAAGACAAGGGCATCCAAGTGATCATTTAATCACAAGGAGTCACAATCAAGCACAAAAACACAATTTGGTTCACACAATAAGCCCAGAATAAGCAAACATACACCAGATATTACACAGACCTTGGAAATAAGCAGTTATGAACAAATAAGCAGTTTTAGCATGAATAAGCCAGCCAAATTGAACAAGATGCATACACAAGCTATATAAATTGTGATTAAGCAGAAACAAACTTATTTCAATCACTGAATCAAAGAAAATAAGCAGATATAAGCATATGCAGGTTACTGATGAACAAGTAGAATAATGTAGAAACTTTTGCTGATCTAATTGACCACAGATCCAATTTCAAGCATCCAAATCTCTTTCCCTAATGTTCTTAACTAAGTTTAATCACTTGTTAACCCTAGTCTATGATTAGATCTAGGTGTCCCTTAAACTATAGCCAATTTTATCAAGTAACAAAGATTTTATAGCCCTTTTATGGATTTGGGTGTTTCAAACCACACAACCTGCAAATAAGTGACCAAGTAAACCAGGTAAACAGATAACAACACAAAACACCTACTCAACAAGCCACAAAACCTGTTTATGCAGTTAACCCAAACACCCCTTAATAATCTGTTTTGACAAATTTTCAAAGGATATAACAGATTCAACCCACAAATCAAGTTAACAACATCTCTATAACATCAAACAAGCACATATAAACCAGATTCATCCATAAAAACACAGATTCAACAATGATCATACAAAATCACAAATATTCAGAAAATAAAGAGAAAATTGAAAAGGGAGAAGGATGCAAACCTCCAAGACCTACATCCAGGCCCTGGATTGTTTGAGCTGAGGTACTAGTAGAACATGTACCAGCTTCCAAGTACCTGCTAAGAAGAACAAACCAAAGTGATGAAAAAATATCAAGCACTTTCTGATTTTTGAAATACAAGTCTTATTGATTAAAACCTTGCCTCAAAAACCTTCAATCATATAAGTGGAACTCAAACTTAGGCTATTCTAACACCAACTTTTAACAAACATAAAAGAGATTTCACAAATTTCAGAAAATCAAATTTTATTAGCTTAAAAAGGGATTACAAAGATTGATATCCTAAAACTGGAACAAAGGGACTCTCACAGGTTGAGGTCTCCTTTTATAGGCAAATTCTATGCTAACACTATTCACAAACCCTAGAGGTGAAATTCCAATATTATCCTTGAGGTCTTCTAGATGATTCTTTGATGTGAGCTGTCCAAAATGATCAGGGACGTTTATCTTAGCTTTGGGGTGAAGCTAAGAGTCTTTGTCGTTGATTTTGACACGTGGCAGTCCTTTGGGAAGAAGTGGTGATGTGATAGGTGGACGAGGTTGAGTGTGGGGCCTCTTGGTGAGTGGGAGTGAGGGTTTTAAGGTTGGGATGAGTTTCTGCTTGTGTGAATCACACGTGAGTGTGGGTAATTGAAAATTACCCTTTGTTTTAAGTGAGGTAAAAACTGGGTTTATAACGTGAACAGTAACAAAGTTTGATCCGTTTTTGTAGGATTGTGTTTGTTTGGCGCGTGCTTGTGAATTTAAACTTTAGGAATGGCAACTTTGGTCCTTTGTTTTTGGGAAAAGTTGTATAAGAAGTATTTCAACCATTATAAACACATTCCTTTGTTAATAAACTTCCAATCTTCACACTTTTGCCCCAAAACTTTGGCAAAAGGTTTTAAAGGGTTGTTTTTGCCATTTTTGGATATTTGAGGGACTGATCTTGGACATTCTTGATCTTCAAAGGTCTTCAATATAACTTTGACTTCATGAGGGACCATTAATGACAATGTGGAATAGTTGAGGGACTAATCTTGCCATTTCTTCAAAGTTGAAGGACCTTTTTGCAATTTGACAAACTTAAGGGACCAAACTTGTAATTATGATTTTACAAGGGTTTTAAGTGTCATTTCTTCATTGTTTGAGGATCAATCTTGCATATCTTCAAGTCTTCAAGGGTAATTGTTGGATAATTCATGGACTAGGGCCCGGTTCTTTGTACGGCTTCATTTTTCGTGTCCGTTTTTCCTTGTTTCTTGTGATCTTTTGTCTTTTTCACGATATCCATACCTAAAATACACAAGTAAACAAACACAAGCATATATATGGTATTTTATGACATTTTTATGCATTTAAAGCCCGAAAAGAACGATGAGATCATGTATAAATGCCATCTCATCAGGATCCTGCTGTAACAGCAGCCAAACACCCTTTCTGCACGAATGATTCTCGTTACAAAAATGACGCACGACAATTTTATAGCTTCCCATGAGCATAACCCCGCCGATTTTTGGGTCAATGACGTTTAGTAGCAGGCATAGATAGCGAAGTAGTTACTTATAATTAAGGAACTGTAGAATTGCATCTAATATTTGAATAAACTTAACATATATATTGAAAAAGACCTTCTGCGACTTTCAAGCCCCAACCCAAGCTATACAAATTACTGTTTGAAAACACATGCCCAATTAATCCATAAAAACCTCGCATAGAAAACAACCCCTTGTCTCTTAGTAATTTTTGTACAAACCTCTGATATCTTATGCTGAAACACATAATATAGGTTGGTAGGATTGAATAAATCCCTCGAACTCACAAGGTTGTCTATTTCTTGATCTTTCATGGTATAATATAGGTTGGTAGGAACGTACCAGATCAAGAGCAACTTGAAGTATCATAGGATAAACTTCTTTGAACACCAGATACAGTCCAATGAAAAAAACAAAATTATGTTTAGACGAATGTAACATAGTCTACATTCGCAATAAACTACAATGGTCATACAATTTCTATTATGAGTTTCCTAATAATAACCATCTGGAGCCGTAATGCATCGATAAGTATATGGTATTGTGTTAAATGATGAAATAAAAATGATTTTCTGGTCCAAAAAAATGAGATACTACAATCTTGCACAAAACACAAAAGATAAGAAAGAGGAAACAAAAGAATTATCATGTTATACCTTTAATGGTCTGGTTTTCTTTATGGTTACATAGGAATCATATTATACTATAATTTATACTTGTGCGTGATCAATAGAGACATGGTGATTGATGACACATACAAAGGAACAAATCAAGATACATAAATCATAGTTGCTCACCAAATACCGAGACCAAATGTATTCGAATTACGTTATGTTTATCCTTAAACTTCTAAGATACTTATAAAAATGTATATGAGAATGTCGCATTCTTAATTCGTTCATATACCTAGAAACTTGATCACGGATTCCTCTATATTCAACTTCATACAGAAGTCATGTTGCATTTTATTCCCTTATTTTCAATGGTTACAAAGTTTAGAAGCAACACCTATCTCCATTCCCACTATATAATACTTGTCAAGCCGTAGATTAAATGAAAGAATACCATATGTAGCTACATGAAGTGTTAGTATCAATATTAGATTTGTTTTTTCTAATATACGTGAGCGTATAAGCTTATACTATGCATACTACTAATACATTAAACCAAAGGTGTCAGTTTCAATCCCATGCTGAAAAGAAGCTTTAAGTGGAGGCTTCTCTACTTATGGACACTTTTGCAAACTAATTGCAAAGAGAAGTGACTAAAGGATCAGAGAGATGCAACCTCTGGTTGAGTCTATTGGGAATTGATGAGCTTGAAGTGGACGCCCCTAGAATTATGGGTGAAGGATCAGAGAGACATAACCTCCTCTTGGAGGAAAGTTCTAGAAATGATTGCAAAGAAAAGTGAATGAAATGGTGTAATAAGGAAGAAGAGTTGTAGCCTGCAGTAAACGTCGCCTTGGTATGGCTCAGTTTGATATGTTTTGGTCGAGATAAAAGTAGCTATACCGTGTCAATGTTTAAACTCGCCTTAAAAGCAAGGTCATAGGCGGCTGTAAGTGACAAGTTTGGTTGGTTGTGGCTTGATCAGGATGGGGTCCTATTTTTGTTTCCTAGGAGGATGAAATAATTCGAGGGACCATGCACACAAGAATGACTATTCATATGTGTATATACAAAAATAAATATATTAATTTTGATAAAAATGAACAAATCAAACTTGATAAAAGTGATGTTGGTGGTAGTTGGCTGTCGTGGTGTCTGCAAGAGATTGGTGGTATAGGTTGTGAGATAGGATATTAAAATAGACAAGATATGAAAGGTTAAAGGTTGAAAAATCTTTTTGATCTTACGTCAGTTGTTGCAGACGTTACTGAGAAAGTGAAATAATTAGAAATTTTAAATTATTGATTTTAAAAAGCAATCATGTGTTTGGTTAACAATCAGGAATTCATATAAGATTTAGAATGTGGGTAATGGTGTATCACTATTGAATTTTTCTTTCAAATATCACAATTCATCTATAACATAAATATCATAAGAATGTTTATGTGCATCTTCCAAATTATAGCCAAACAAATACATTCAACTGCAGATAATAATTTTTGCATCCTACTACAGATATTAAATAAAACACATATAAAAGTAAGAAATTCGAGATACTAATAACGGGAAAGATAAAGATTTACCTTGAGAGCATTTTGGATAATTTGCACACCAATCTTATGATCGATTAAAATTGACCGTAGCCAAATTTGACAGCTCTTTCGAAGCATATAAAAGAGCAACGCCACCACCTGATAGTCTCACCAGGAGCTCACTGACAAAGAGTAGAGATTTTTTGTTGCTCAGGTCCTCCCCTGAACTTAACTGCCATGACCAAGGTTGTATCTTAGAATCTATTTGGTGCGTTTGGTTGTTGTAACCGGAGAACATCTTTTTCGCTTCATTCCTTGCTGTCATATAAGTTGCTGTTTGGATTCATTGCTGAGATTGTGGTCTGCAAGTTAAAGTTTTGGTTTGTATGTCTACAACTGAATACATTCTATGTGTTACACTATAAGCTCACGAGATCTAAATGGTTCAAATTATAGATAAAATCCTCCTTCACTTCACATAGCTAAAATCACTTGCAGTAATAAATTTTTCATAGTTTTGCCAAACATACGTTATTAAATGCTTTCATAAAACATATAAGTACTGCTAATATTTTCAGGTACCGGCCAAAGGGCTTGTGTTCCAGTGATACCCCATAACGTGCGAAAAGCTTCTCAATTAAATGGTTAAAAACCGCCGTTCTTAAAAAAAAATGTGGGGACTGTCGCATGAATTGGATATATTGAGGATTGGGTTTAAGTGGATCTGTAAAATTTAAAGATTGTTAATGGGGTGGCAGGCATATTTTGTTTAATTCGCCTAATCTTTTCCTGACAAAAGTGTCACCTAAACATATAATGCCTTTGATATGGAATATAAGATTAGCCGTAAACAGCTTCAAGATATCACAGCAGATTAAGCCTCATCATCTCATCAAGTGACTACAGCAAAATCAGTTCAGGATGTGTATATACTTACTAACTAAGGTAACGGTTTTTATCATTAACATACTGTTTTTTTAAACTCAAGTCAAATGAATGATGATGACAAAGTTGATCGTATCACAAGATGGTTTGTGTTACTCACTTTCATAAACTTGAAAGTTCAGACTTTAGCATTTCCTTTCCTACTACTTTACGTACCACATAAATATCGACATAAGTGGTTTAGCAGATATTATACCAATAGGCCAATGTACTAAAAAGGAAGCATCAAATTATAGATGCATAGATTATTTGGTAGAGCTTATTATAGATGCAGAGCTTACAAGTAAAAAATTATGTGGTTTATTTGAATTATTAATGCTTACAACCTTTTTTATGTTAAAGATACCTGACTTATGATGTCTGATCTATAGGTCACTGCAGTTGGACATGCAACAATGATGGCTGCTATTCAAAGATATGTACCATCACTGGTGCGTGCTGCTCAAACGTCTTGAACTGTCCTTCTGTTGTTACCATCAACATATGGATCTGAAAGGATGATATTCCAACTATTATATGAACTTATGATAATTTATTCAGATAAAATAGGGCAAGTATAAACGAATAAATAACGTGATTCTTCAATTGAGTTACATAACCTGAATATCGAGCTCTTTAATCCGATTAGGTACTAACTCGATCTCGCAATCGAACAGATGACCAAAGAAGATGATTTGACAGCGGGTGACCTGGGTTCAATTCAATCACTTGTGTATATGAACAACATAAATCACGCAATTTCAATCGTAACTTTTTTAATAAAAACTTCAGACAATCTCATTATACCAATCCAAATCAGGATATTTTTCAGAAAACAACTCACCACATCTTTTCTAGATTCAAGCCGGCTCGTGACTGGATCATACCCAATTCGGATCAAGATCAATTTCACAATAATATAGGTTTTTACCTGACCCGCAACAAATTCAATATTGATGGAATAATGATAGAATCAATCTAATCATGAATCATGAACTGAACCCATGAATCAGGTCGTTCTCTGTAAGTAGAACTGATGGAATAATGATAGAATCAATAATTGTTAACTCAAGAAAGATGATAATCGATCAATGAAATTAGGGTTTTAGGATTTTAGGGTTTTAGGGTTTTGGAAGGAAGATAGCTTGTGTGTGTTTTCCCGGTTTTGTAAACCATTGATGACCATTTCAGCTTTGATTGAAGAAGGATTAGTAATTTGATTTAAGGATTAGGGTTTATTATGGGATAGATAATAATTGATGTGGGATCAGAAAATGGAGGCGGGGTCGCCATTGTGTGTTTTTTCCGCCCGTGGTAGGAAAAAATGAAAAAAAAAGTTTTCAAGTGTAATATATAGGTGCGTCTACAACCCGCCACTTTTTTTAAAATTGCGTTTTCATACATCCGATTTCAGGATTTTATGAGATTTTTTAGGCAACAAACAAATGCTATTGGTTAAAAGGTGCCATATCACATATGACTGGGATTAGAGGTGTGGTATCAAATCATAATTATACCTTTATATAATATAATATATATATATATATATATATATATATATATATATATATATATATATATATATATATATATATATATATATATATATATATATATATATATATATATATATATATATGTATATATATATATATATATATATATATATATATATATGTATATATATATATATATATATATATATATATATATATATATATATATATATATATATAAATATATATATATATATATATATATATATATATATATATATATATATATATATATATATATATATATATATATATATATATATATATATATATATATGTATATATATATATATATTATATATATCTATATATATATATTTATATATATTATATATTATATATATATATATATATATATTTATCTATATATATATATATATATATATATATATATATATATATCTATTATATATATATATATATATATATCTATATATATATATATATACTATATATATATATATATATATATATATATATATATATATATATATATATATATATTTATATATATATATATATATATATATATATTATATATATATATATATATATATATACTATATAATATATATATAACTATATATATATATATGGGTGGGATCTAGAGAAAATCAACATCTCAAAAAAACCTAGAAAACAAATATACATGGTTCAATTTGTAATTTACGAAACTTCAAGGAAACTAACCGACTTATAATAATCTAGGGTCTAAAATGTAAACAATCTAATAACATGTTACGTTTTTTTTTCCGACGGATCAAAAAACACACACTCATAAACAAAAAAACACACACACACACACTCCCAAATCACACAAACTCACGCGATTGATCATCAAAGCATCACGAAATCAAGATGAAATCATAATACATCAACACACATACTACGATCTTCAAAACCCACTTAATTCCAATAAAAATGGTGAAAAAAGTCTTCAAATCGTGAGTTTTTTTTAGTTTTTTTTGTTGATATAAATTATGTATGTATCCATTTATAATTGATGTTTTAACTATTTGTATTTTTTGTAGCAACTCGAATAAGCCCACACATATTGGAGAAATGACATCAAAAAGCAGTTGATGATTCGGGTGTTTGTAAGTTTACTGATTTTTTTTTATTATTCGTTCATGAAAAATAGAGGACAACATGATTTAGGCAGTATTACGATTTATACTTATGTGATGAATATTAAAATATTGATGCATAATAAATGAATAAACGAGTCAGTTCGTTAAACAAAATATAGGAAATACGTTTGTTAAAAAATCACAGAATCAATTTATGTTACAAAAATTAGGGAATCGTAATGACGAAAAAATAGGGAATCGTAATGATGAAATATTAGGGAATCGTACCACAAACTAAAATTTGGCATTTGATTATTGTATGTGTACGGTGTCGCATAATAGTCTAAATTAGGGAATCAGTTAACACGTAGTTAAGGCGTCGGTTAACAGAAAATTTAGGGAACCACATCGTAAATTAAAGTAGGGCGTCGGTTAAAAAAGAATTAGGGAATCGTAATGATGAAATATTAGAGAATCGTACCACAAACTAAAAATTTTGGGCATTTGATTATTTTATGTGGAGGGTGTCGCATAATAGTCTAGATTAGGGAATCAGTTAACACGTAGTTAAGGGCGTCAGTTAACGGAAAAATTTAGGGAACTGCATCGTAAATTAAAGTAGGGCTCCAGTTAACAAAAAAAATTAGGGAATCGTAATGATGAAATATTAGGGAATCGTACCAAAAACTAAAATTTGGGCAATTGATTATTGTATGTGGACGGCGTTGCATGATAGTTTAAATTAGGTAATCAGTTAACGTGTAGTTAAGGGAACTGGAACATACAATATTTGTGTAATATATCTGATGTTTTCGATACGGTTCGTCTGCTCATTGTATGTTTTGTTAATAAAGAGATGCTACATTTACAATATCTTAATCCAGACAAATTAATAGATATATACAATGTTCAAGAACTACGCACCAAACATAATAAAGAAAACATATGTGTATATCTTCTAGCCATAAGCTTTATCTTCTGAAACTGTATGATACAGATGGTTTTTCAGTCTTCACACATGTCTTTGGCTCATGGTTATACGATTTAACCTAAATTAGAAGGCGCAACTCAGATAACTAGAGGTGTAGTAACATGTGACACTCTGTTTTTTCCACTGTAAGTAACCAAATACGTAGCCTTAAGATGTTGTAGAAACCTGTAAAGTGATCATGAAGTTTACCTTTTGACCATAATTTTTTGTTGCCTTTATGTTAATAGATATTCAGACCAGGTGAAGACTATAGGTTTTACGCCACTTCTGCTGAGTACCCTACATTCAGAAACAGTGAAAAGACTTTAGTTTTCCAATTCTCAGTTAAGCATGAGCAGAAGCTTGACTACGGTGGTGGCTACATGAGAATTTGTTTAGTGATGACATCGACGAAATAAAATTCTACGGTGATACCCCCGTACAGGTTGTTTATTCTAGCCTATACACATTAATCTCTTGTTTGTTTGTTTGTTGAGTTTTCACATTATGCATTGGTTTTAATGTTTGATGAGATGGCATTTATTACATGATCTCATCATTCTTTTCAGGCTTTAAATGCATAAAAATATCATCAAAATACCATATATATATGCTTGTGTTTGTTTACTTGTGTATTTTAGGTATGGATATCGTGAAAAAGACAAAAGATCACAAGAAACAAGGAACAACGAACACGAGAAACGAAGCCGCACAATGAACCGGACCATAGTTATGGATTTCTCAAAAGAAAAACCCTTGAAGACTTGAAGATGTACAAGAATGATCCCTCATTCATGAAGAAATGACACTTAAAACCCTTGTATATTCATAATTACAAGTTTGGTCCCTTAAGTTTGTCAAAATTACAAAAAAGGTCCTTCAACTTTGAAGATTTGGCAAGTTTAGTCCCTCAACAATTCTAAATTGTCAACAATGGTCCCTCATGAAGTCAAATATCCAATGAAGAACTTCAAAGATGAGGAAATGTCAAAGATCAGTCCTTGAATTATCCAAAAATGGCAAAACAAACCCTTGTAATCTTTTTGGAAAAGTTTTGTGCCAAAAACTATGAAAAGTGAAACTTTATTAACAAAGGAGTCGTGTTTAAAAGGCTGAATAAACTTTCTATACAACTTTCACCAATATACAAGGACTACTATTGCCATTTCTAAAGTTTAAACCCATAAACACCCGCCAAACACCTTTCCTCCACTGATTTCGGATCAAAGTTACTACTATTCACCCTTCTTCACCCCCAGTACTTACCCACTTAAACCAAAGGGTAAAACCCAATTGGGACTTCCCACGTGTGATTCACCATCCCACGCACCCATCCCACGCTCAAACTCTCACACCCCATCAACCAAGGACCCCACCCAAGCCTCCCCTGCACGCAATCATGTGCCGACTTACTCCCCAAGTTATCCTACGTGTCCAAATCAAAGGATCACATCAAATGCTTGCTGCCTACGTCCAAGATAAAGGGTTTTAGATCAAATTTGATAGCTCACACACCTCAACACGCCTTCAAGCACTCAAGGGCATTTTAGAGATTTGCTAGTTAGGGTTTTCATTCTAAAAATCATCTATTGTTGTCTATATAAAGACTCCTCAACATGTGTGAGAGCTTTGTTCCAGATTTTAGCTAAATTCTTTGTAATTCAGTTTTATAAATATAGAGTTGGTATTTTCAGAAAAATTGTAGTTCCTTTTATTTTTTTTATGAAAGTTGGTGTTTGATTAGCTAAGATCTGAATTCCATTTATATATTTTTCTTTGTTTTTGAAAAAGGTTATATGTTATAAAGTCCTTGTTTTCAAAAGTAGTTATTGTTTTTGGTTCACCTTTGTGTTTGTTGATCTTAGAAGGTACAAAAGGTAGAAGCTAGTGGTTGTTCTGCTACCACTTAAGCTCACACAATCCAAAGCATGGATGTATGTTTTGGAGGTGCACATCTCTAAACCTTTTTACTTTTCTACATATTTTTCATAGTATGATGGTAAATCTGAGTTTTGTTGCATGATTATGTGTTTTATCTGTTGATTCTTGTTAATTGGTGGTTACTTGTTGTTATTCAGTTGATTTTAGCCTGATTTGTGGTGTTAATCAAACAATTCCATTGAAAAAATTGTGAAATCAGTAATATAAGGGGTGTTTGGGTTTACTGCATAATCAAGGTTTGGGTTGAATTGAGTGAGAGTTAGTTGGTATCTTGTGTTGGTTTTTGTTGTTATATGCATAATTTGTGGTTTATTTGCAGGTTTTGAGCTTTGTATCACCCTAATCCAACAATTAGCCATAAAATCTTTATTTCTTGTTGTTTTGGACTGAGATTTTGGGGACACCTAGAATACATGCTATCCTAGGGTTAAAAAGTGCTAAAATCTAAGTTAATACAACCTGAGTAGGAGATTTAAGTGTTTGAATTTGGATCTATGGTCATCTAGTTCAGCAAATAGGAGTTGTGTTCATCAGTAAGTAACTTAGGGTCTAAAACTAGATCTAATCATTGAAGCAATGTATGGATTGAGTTATTTTGTGTTTAATTAAGCTTGATTGAGATTGTGTATGCTTTTGGTGCAATCTGGTGTGCTTATTCTAGCTTAAAATTGCTTATTTCATTGTTCACTGTTCATTTATCATACTTGTGTCATATTTGGGGACTGTTTGAATTCACTGTATCATTTGGTTGGATCATATTGTGTTTAATTGCTTGACTGTGACTCCTTACAACCCACTGGTTGTAAGGGTGCCCTTTTTGTCCATTAAATCCAAGTGAAACTCTCTAAATCATCAAGTCAAATAGTCAAAGTAGTGGGAACCCTTTCCCACTGCTGCTAGCCACTGCTAGTGTTAATATTGGTTCAGCTTATCAATAAGCTATTCTAGCTTATTAAAACGTGCAAAAACTTTAATTTGGTAATAGGTCTTCATCATTTGACCCATTTGTTCATTCTGGAGCTTTTGGGTTGTTGACTTTAAGGTTTGACTAGAAAACCAACTTGTTTAAGTTTTACATAAGTGATTATTGGCTTATTCTTCTTATTTGGCTTTGCTTATTGAACTTTTCTTGATTGATTTGTCTTAATTAAGTCATTTAGAGTCTTTTGCAAGTTGAATCAAGTTCTGAGGTGGTCTAAAAACTCTAAGTCGACTATTTTTGTCATTTAGTGAAATTGTACTTGACTTATTTCTGGCTTATTGGTTGTGATTTTTCAAAATTTATTTTCACAGATCTCTTAAGCATCCCAAAATAAGGTTGTGTGTCAAATTAGAGCTTATGGCATTGGCTTATAGCTTAATGGGCCAAAAAGCCCATTAAGAATAAGTTGTTGTACATTTAAGCTGTGATAAGCTCATATTCAGCTTTTGGGCCTTCAGAGTTTTGTGTTTAGAATTGAACTTTAAGTTAGACTGGTGATTTTCAGCTTATTTGGTTAAGTTTGATCTTATTGGGCAAAAAGCCCATTCATTTGGACTGTTTTTGTTCTTAGCCCATTTGGGGGCCCATAGGGGTATTTTGGTAATTTCACTTTCATTTGCTGTTTATTTAGGTTAAAATAAACTAGTTTGTAAGTTTTTAGAAATTTTTATAATTTTTGGATTTTTAAAATTATTTTAATATTATTTTATTATTAAAAATTGTTTTTAGGATTTTTGCAACTTTTACATTTTCCCTAGGTCAAATACATTAAGCTAGGGTTTTTAAAACTCTTAGATTATTTTTCTCATCATTTATTAATTTTTAGGATTATTTTTAATATTTTAATAGTTTTTAATCATTTAAAAAATAGTTTTAATTGTTTTAAATTTCATAAAAATGGTTTCTAGTTTATTTAAGTCAATTTTAGAGTTTTATAAAGTGAAAATTTTTTATTTAGGCTTTTTATTAATTATTTGGATTTTTAGGGCTTTAATTAGCATTTAAAAATTAATATTTAATTAATTAAAAGGTTTGAAAAGTTTTGATCATTTGTAAACTCTTATTATATTTTAGATATTTTTGGTAATTTTTTGGAAATTTTTAGAATTAATTTTTATTTTGTCACTTTTTACGGTTTTACGTTTTGTCGTCGTAGTGTAATTTTAACGTAATCCGTCATTCTATGTTCTCATCTTTTCTTTCTCTCATATTAATCTCAAATATTTAACAAGTTATTCACACACATATACCTCCTTGGGAAACGAACTTTTCACCTTTGGGTCATTAGTACACGGTTTTCCTAAACCGTCGTATTTAATACTTACCGCATTTACGGCTTTTTCTTAAAAGGTCGTATTTTACCACAATCATATTGGCGCCGCTTCCGGGGGAGGTGTGTCGTGATTAATTTGTTCATTTTGTTTTTTAATATCTAACCATAAATAGTATTTGTATTAGTAGAACTCTACTAATACGTATTATCGGTTTTTTTTCGTTTTTCTTGTGAAGTAGTATTACTATATTGTATAAGTATCACAACAAATTCAAAATATCTCCAAAAGTGTGAAAACACAACCTTAATTGGGATTTGATCTCCTAATTATTGTATTCGAATCTCAAACAAAAAGAAAAAGACAAAAATAGATAAATACTTTCGTGAAGCTCGATTTTGAAAAATACGAACAATAAGGTGAATAGATAGGCAACGTGCTATAAAAGGCCGTTAAAGGGAAGTTAGGAACTTAAGTGCTTCGCGCCACCTCATCCCCCGGTTCAACTTGTGAGTATTTGAGATTGAAGGCTAATCGAGGGTTTTGCCACCCAAAGTATTATTACGTATCATATATATTTGCTTGGTTTCTTTGTGATTAACCCCTCTTGAACATTTTGGTTTTCACCAAAGTTCTAAAGTCAATCGAAGGCGTTCACTCCACGTGATCGTTTTCATTCTTTTGAGGCTTCTTTAATCAAGAGTTTGATTCAAGGAGAGATTTGGTAGATTGTTGTCTACGAATACACACAAAATCCAAAAAAATGAAAAACAATCAAAAACACAAAAAAATTGAAAATCCACAAAATACCCAAAAGAATTTTCTTTGCTCACCTCTACGTTCTACGTCACGTTTATGCAAACTCGTAATCAACCAAAACGAGCTCGTAAACGTCGTCAAAACCAAGGAAATTTGATTTAAGAAGAAACTCCAATTGTCGAACCCGTTGTAGAACCAATAGTCACTATGGATAATCGTACTATGATGGAGTTGCTTCAAGCACCCACCGAGGGTTTTGGAGAAGCTATTGTGATTCCTGCCATCCTTGCAGAGAATTTCGAGACTAAGACGGATTTAATTTCGATGTACAAGCAAACAAGTTTCGAGGTCATGAGAAAGACAACCCGCATTATCACATACGGAATTTCAATCGTCTCACCGCAACAAGCAAGTTTAAGGATGTTCCACACGACGCCATTAAGATGGTGTTGTTTCCATACTCATTGGATGGACCCGCAAAAACTTGGCTCGAGAAAGAACTGCCAAATTCAGTTTTGATATGGGGTGATCTCATTTCTAAGTTTGTGAACCAATTTTTTCCACCATCTAAGACAACACATTTGAAAAATGAGATTTCAAGGTTTACACAACGTAATAATGAAAGTTTTTCAATGGCATGGGAACGATTTAAGGAAATGTTACATGAATGTCCTCACCATGGTTTTTTGGAATTGCATCAAATTGATACTTTTTATAATGGGCTAAACGATCATGAACGAGATTATTTGAATGCCACCGCGGGTGGTAGTTTTTTGTGTAAAACGACCGATGAGGCTTTAAAGATCATCGAGAATAGATCTAAGGTTTATAACCCTCGTAACACACCGAGTGTTGCCAATATGGGTTCATCGTCATCGTCTCGTAACATGAATGCCTTACATAATGAAGCAAATGAGGAAAATCGGTTTTTCGATAGATTTTCGACGCTTATGACACATTGGAAAGTGCAAGATGCTTTGAATTCCGCATCGGTTAAAGCGGTTGAAAAGAGTTGTATATCTTGTGGTGGAGCTCATGATTTTTCCGAGTGCATTACCGCCGGTGGTAACACTTCGAGTGCTTATGTAGCAACGAGAACTTACAACCAAAACGGCCAAGGTTCTCGCCCAAATCAAGCTCCCCAAAATCAAAATGTTAACAACTATCGAAACAACAATCAAAATGGTGGTTATCAAGGCAATTCACGTAACTACAACAAGATTAATTACCAAAGTGAGAATGGGCAAGTTCAAAATCAAAACCAAAACCATGATTTTCAAAACACTACACAAGGTTTTCAAAATGCTTACACTAAAAATCTTAATGGAGAATTTTTGGATTATGCAAAAGCAAACGATGCTAAGTTTGATAACATGCAACGTGAGATGATTAGCTTAAGATCCGAGTTGAAAAACTAGATTTAATACAAACTTGCTAATGAATTGAAAACTCATGCTAATAAAATGGAAGGAAACGTTTAACTTCTTCAACAAAATCAACAAAAGATGGAACAAGGTCAACATGATATTAAGCAAGAGTTGTTAAAAGCGGATATAAGGCAATCAAAATTTGAAGATCGAATGGCTAAAATGTTTGAAGCAATCATGTGTAAACCCTCTTCGTCGGGTGGTCTTCCTAGTGATACCATTGCAAACCCGAAGGGAGAAATGAAGGTCATTACTACTCGTAGTGGTAAAACTTTCAAGGAACCAATCTCTCGTCCTAGTACTTCTACGGAGAAGGAAATCGAGAAAGAGCCCGAGGTGATGGTCGAAAAGGAGCATATCACAAGCCCACAAAGTAACCTCATACCACACCTACGGTTGAACCAATACCAATTGTGGAACCCAAGATTCCAAGGTCGTTGCCTATGCCCCAACCCACACCACCCTTACCTTACCCATCGAGACGAAACAAAGAGAAAATGCAAGAACGTAACAAACAAAAAATTGACCTTTTTATAAAAAATGTTTCAACAAGTGCATTTTAATGTGAGTTTAGCTGACGTGTTGTTATACATGCCTCGTTTCGCTTCCACTTTTAAAGGTATGATGAATGATAAGGAGAAGCTTTCAAAGCTATCTAATTGTTCTTCGGTTTATCTTAATCGAATACCAAAAAAAGTTGGTGACCCCGGGAAATTTCTCATTCCTTGTGATATACAAGATATGAAAGAATGCCTCGCCTTGGCCGATCTTGATGCGAGCATTAATTTGATGCCATTTTCTATTTGGAAATCGCTATCGCTTCCGGCTCTTACTCCTTCGAACATGTCTATCGAGATGGCCGATCATTCTACGACTTTAGAATGTGGAGTAGCCGAGGATGTTTTCGTGAAAGTGGGGAAGTTCTACTATCCCTTTGACTTTATAGTAGTTGACATCCCCGTGGATCCTCAAGTTCCTCTAATTTAAGGTCGTCCATTTTTAGAAACCCCGAGATCGCTTTTCGACGTTCATGCAAGAACTATTACTTTGAGATTCAACGAAGAGGAACTTGTTATAAACGCTACTCAAAACTCGACACCTTCTCATGTTTATGCAATCGCTACCATCAATCAGATTGACTTAGTCGATGTGGTTTGCGATGAGTTTTCACAAGAAGTGTTAGGTTTTTCTGATAGTTCGTCAAGTGGCAATCCCACTATTTTGGATCCGATTCTTGCTAATTCTTCACCAAATCTCACTCCATTCCAAGGAGGTGATTTTACTTCAAATGAAATCGACAATGAAGATGAGGTGATTATTGGTAATGGTACTCTTATTCCACCATTTCTTCCGCCGATGGAAGTTATGAGTGTTGAACAAAAATATTCGATCGAGGAACCGCCAATCCTTGAATTGAAAGATCTTCCATCTCACCTTGAATACGCATTCTTGGAAGGTGATGACAAGTTGCCGGTTATTATTGCAAATATCTTGCTAATGATGAAAAAACCGCACTTTTGAGAGTTCTTAAAGCTCATAAAGGGGCAATTGCGTGGAAAATTTCCGACATTAAGGGGTATTGACCCAAAATTTTGTACTCACAAGATTTTAATAGAGGAGGACTATAGACCCGCAATTCAAAATCAAAGAAGGGTAAACCCCAAAATTCACGATGTCATCAAAAAGGAAGTCTTAAAACTTCTTGACGCATGAATGATTTATTTTATCTCCGATAGCCCATGGGTGAGCCCAATCCATTGTGTCCCTAAGAAGGGAGTAATGACCGTTGTGCCCAATGAAAACAACGAGTTAATTCCCACTCGTGTTGTGACCGGTTTGAGGGTGTGTATTGACTATTGAAAGTTAAATGACGCCACTCGTAAAGACCACTTTCTCTTGCCCTTCGTGGATCAAATATTGGAGGACTCGCGGGAAATTAATTCTGTTGCTTTTTAGATGGTTTTTCTGGTTACTTTCAAATCCCTATCGACCCTCGTGATCAAGAGAAAACTACGTTTACGTGTCCTTATGGAACGTTTGCTTATCGTAGAATGCCTTTCAGACTTTGCAATGCACCGGGAACGTTTCAACGGTGTATGATGGCTATTTTTCATGATATGATCGAGAAGTTGATGGAAGTATTCATGGATGACTTTTCGGTGTTTGGTAGTTCGTTCACGTCGTGTTTATATAATCTTGAGAAAATGTTAAAACGTTGTGAAGAAACCAACCTTGTGCTTAATTGGGAAAAATGTCATTTTATGTGTAAACAAGGAATCGTCTTAGGGAACAAGGTCTCGAAAGCGGGGATTGAGGTCGAGAAAGCTAAGATAGACGTCATCGCCAAGTTACCTAATCCCAAAACCATCAAGGGAGTTAGGAGTTTCCTTGGCCACGCGGGCTTTTATCGTCGTTTTATCAAAGACTTTTCGAAAATCTCTCGACCTATGACACACATTCTCGAGAAGGATGCTTCTTTTAACTTCAATGAGGATTGTGTTAGAGCTTTCAAAACTCTTAAAAGGAAACTTACCGAATCTCCCATTCTTGTTTCTCCTAATTGGGAATTATCCTTTGAAATCATGTGTGATGCAAGTGATTATGAAATAGGGGTCGTCTTAGGGGAATGTTACGAAAAGAACTTCCGTCCTATCCATTATGCTAGGAAGACGATGACCGAGGCTCAAATTAAGTACACAACAACGGAAAAGGAATTCCTTGCCGTGGTTTATGCTTTTGAGAAATTCGACCTTATCTCGTCTACTAAAAGCATCGTGTATACGGATCATTCGGCTATCAATTATCTCTTAGCTAAGCAAGATGCTAAGCCGAGATTGCTTCGTTGGATGCTCCTCCTCCAAGAATTTGATGTCATCGTGCTTGACAAAAAAGGAGCCGAGAATCTAGCGGCCGATCATCTCTCTCGTCTTGAAGATCCTCACAAAGATGTTTTAGAGAACAAGGAAATTACCGAAACATTTCCTCTCGAGACTCTCAGTGTAGTGAATTCCAAAGACAACACCACATGGTTTGCCGACATTGCAAATTACCATGCGGGGAACTTCATAATCAAGGGTATGACGACACAACAAAAGCGGAAATTCTTTCGTGACGTCAAGTTCAATTTTTGGGACGACCCTTATCTCTTTCGGGTTTGTGCGGATCAACTCGTTCGACGTTGTGTATTTGGTACCGAAGCTTCTAACATCCTTAGAGCTTGTCACGAGGGACCCACGGGTGGTCACAACGGTGCTAATCTCACAGCTAAGAAAGTGTTCGATGCCGGCTTCTTTTGGCCTACGATCTATCGTGATGCACACGCACTTGTGAAGTCGTGTGATTCTTACCAACGCCAAGGAAAATCATCTCAACGTGATGAAATGACTCAAAACATAATTCAAGTGTGTGAGATTTTCGACATTTGGGGCATTAACTTTATGGGGCCGTTCCCTTCGTCTCATGGAAACAAGTATATCCTCGTCGCTGTCGACTACCTTTCTAAGTGGGTGGAAGCTAAGGCTTTGCCTACGAATGATGCTCGTGTGGTAGTGAAGTTTTTGAAGGAACTATTTTCTCGGTTTGGAACCCCTCGTGCTATTATAAGCGATCATGGAACCCATTTTTGTAATTACCAATTCGAAAAGGTTCTAAATAAATATGTAGTTACACATCGTCTTTCTACGACTTATCACCCGCAAACGAGTGGGCAAGTCAAGGTTTCAAACCGATCTTTGAAGAGGATTTTAGAGAGGTCGATTGGAGAAAACCGTGCTTCATGGTCTGACAAACTCGATGACGCTTTATGGGCCTTTCGAACCGCTTTTAAGACACCTATCGGTTGTACTCCTTATAAGTTGGTTTATGGAAAGAATTTTCATTTGCCTATTGAATTGGAACATAAGGCATATTGGGCCCTAAAGCATGCCAACTATGATTTGAAGTCTGCGGAAGATCACCGGAAAATACAACTTAATGATATGGATGAATTAAGAGACAATGATTATGAAAATTCATTGATTTTTAAAGAAAAGACTAAAAAGTTTCATGATTTAAAGATTAAAAACCGGGTTTTTAACGTTGGTGATCAAGTGTTACTTTTTAACTCCCGTTTAAAGATATTTTCCAGGAAATTGAAATCTTGTTGGTCGGGTCCGTTCACCATAACACAAGTGTTTCCTTATGGGACCATCGAGCTAGCTCAAAATGATGGTCCTAACTTCAAGGTGAATGGACACAGGCTTAAGCACTACTTCGGTGGGGAAGTCCCTTCATTGGACGACCTCGACAAGTCACCTTCCCCAATGATAATTAGCATTGAGGCGACTGAGTCAAGCTCATGACTCGGTAATAAAAAACGAGGTGCCTCGTGGGGGAGATCCCATGCTTATCCATGTATATATTATTGCTTTTTAATGTAGTTAATGTGAGGGGATTTGTGCCCTTCCAACTCGTTGTCTTGTGGTTGTTTGTGAATGTGTTATCTAGATCATCATCGCCACGATTGAAGACTCTCGTGTTCATTTACGTGAACCTCGATCGTTTTCTTGAAGAGTTTTTCACGAATCCATGACATATCCTTTATTGTTCTAACAATTATCTTTTAGCATAATTCATAAACGGCTTTAGATATATTGTTGATCACCCTTTCCATGATAGATTGTAAGCATTCGACTCTTCGTCTCTAGTATGGGGGTGCTCCACCTTTAGACTCGAAACATTGAGGAAAATGTTTAATTTTAGTATGGGGGGGGTGAATAGATACTTGCCTTGCTACGCCCTCACGTTTTCCAACTTCAACGTTTTGTTTTGTTTTGTTACAAATAAGGCTAAAAATGACCAAATTTTAAAAAATTTCTTAGTTTTCATAAGTGTTTTTAAGACGCGAATGCATATTTTCCTATGGGTAGAATAAGAGCTAATTTCCGAATTGATGGGCATTTGGAGCCCTTTACATTCCTTAACCCGCTTGAATCAAGTTTTGCTGGACTTTTATATAGGGAACTTTAAAACGCGAAAGTCTTAGCTCATATGGGTTAAGAACTAGAACTTTTCGCAAGTTACTATAATTGATCCTATAAAGTCACTTATCAAGGGAACTTTAAAATGCATTCTCTAAACTTGAAAAAAGTCTAAGAAAGTGCAAGATCCTATAGGTGACTTGAAAACCCAAAACTTCGATTTAATATAGCCTTAATGAAGCTAATCCAAACTTGGCTTAATATTGACTTGCATGGCTAATTATTCACGAGTCTCTTTAATTAGAGGTCTTAAATAGTGAAGAACGAGAAGTGATAGAGTTAGACAAGTAATCATGCTAAACGTAGAACATGAAAATGTTCTTTCAAAAACTCATATGTTTTTAATTGTGGCTTTTTCTTCCATAAGATTAATGCATTAGCAATAAGTAAGGTCGTACGATTTGAAAGGTTACTTAGCTTCTAGCCCAAGATCGTTTAAAAGTTGCTCGGGGTTGAATAGAGTTCATAGCCAAGGCATAAGTTATTGAAGCAGGACGCGAAGATTGGTGAAGATCCAAAAAGGCCCTAACAAGGCACGAGGAGCTCTATTTTGTTGCTAAAGATCCAAGATGTTGTGAAGTATCATTATTCCAAAATCAATATGAAGGATCGAGACACACGACAAAAAGCAATTACTCCCCTAAAGATTGTGGAGAAAGTCTATCCAAAAAGACCCTTACAAGGTATGAGGATAAATATATCCAAGTCCTAAAAGGAGGCGGATCGTTGTATATCAAAATCCAAATAAAGATTGAAGAAAAATGATGAAGTCGTGGTCCAAGTATGAAGAATCTCTCAAAAACGTCAAGTGAAGAAATTCCAAAATATGAAAAGAAGACCATAATTTCAAGAACGTCTCCCGAAGGTTCGAAGTATGAAGTACATGCCAAATATCGGTCCGAGAAAGGTCTCAAATCATGAAAGAGTTATGCCAAGATATGAACTTAAGGAGATACACGAGAAGCCGTTTTAAAAGATTTTTTCCTTTAGCTAACTATCAATTAAATCGTGCTACTTTATTTTCGGACTAATAAATACTCAAATAAGTCAATATGAATCACTTATGATCCATGACAAATAGTTAAAAAATTCTAGAAACCTTTTTCTTTTCATAATAACTAGGATTGCAGGGAGAAAAAGTATTACACAATTTGGACGTATGAGTAGTGTTATCATTGTGACTTGTACCAACAATGATCTCGTTTTTGCACAAAGCATGGTATGTATGACAATCAAAGATGACTAACTTTACTCTATGATACTTTCACTTGTTTCTATTCATTGACCCTAAAAGTCACAGTCGTGATGAAAATCATACATTATGTCTTTTACACATCTTCGTAGTATTGTTGCAAGTTTTACTTTTTTCAATAAAGTGTAATAAAATTGAATTTTGGAAGATGCTTAGATACTTTTCTAGCACGGCAATGGTTTAGTATGGGGGAATGATGGATGGCATTTATACATGATCTCATCGTTCTTTTCGTGCTTTAAATGCATAAAATGTCATCAAAATACCATATATATGGTTGTGTTTGTTTACTTGTGTATTTTAGGTATGGATATCGTGAAAAAGACAAAAGATCACAAGAAACAAGGAAAAACGAATACGAGAAACGAAGCCGCACAATGAACCAGGCCCTAGTTATGGATTTCTAAAAAAAACCCTTGAAGACTTGAAGATGTACAATAATGATCCCTGATTTATGAATAAATGACACTTAAAACCCTTGTATATTTATAATTACAAGTTTGGTCCCTTAAGTTTGTCAAAATTATATAAAGGTCGTTCAACTTTGAAGATTTGGCAAGTTTAGTCCTTCAACAATTCTAAATTGTCAACAATGGTCCCTCATGAAGTCAAATATCCAATGAAGACCTTCAAAGATGAGAAATGTCCAAGATCAGTCCTTGAATTGTCCAAAAATGGCAAAACAAACCCTTGTAATCTTTTTGGAAAAGTTTTGTGCCAAAACTATGAAAAGTGAAAATTTATTAACAAAGGAGTCGTGTTTAAAAGGATGAATAAAATTTCTATACAACTTTCACCAAAATACAAGGACTACTATTGCCATTTCTAAAGTTTAAACCCACAAACACGCGCCAAACATCTTTCCTCCACTGATTTTGGATCAAAGTTACTAATATTCACCCTTCTTCACCCCCAGAACTTACCCCACTTAAACCAAAGGGTAAAACCCAATTGGGACTTCCCACGTGTGATTCACCATCACACGCACCCATACCACGCTCAAACTCTCACACCCCATCAACCAAGGACCCCACCCAAGCCTCCCCTACACCAATCATGTGACGACTTACTCCCCAAGTTATCCTACGTGTCCAAATCAAAGGCTCACATCAAATGCTTGCTGCCTACATCCAAGATAAAGGGTTTAGATCAAATTTGACAGATCACACACCTCAACACGCCTTCAAGTACTAAAGGGCATTTTAGAGATTTGCTAGCTAGGGTTTTCATTCTAGAATCGTCTATTGTTGTCTATATAAAGACTCCTCAACACGTGAGAGAGCTTTGTTCCAGATTTTAGCTAAAATATTTGTAATTCCTTTTTATAAATATAAAGTTTGTATTTTCAGAAAATTGTAATTCCTTTTATTTTTTTATGAAAGTTGGTGTTTGATTAGCTAAGATCTGAGTTCCATTATCTATTTTTCCTGAGTTTTTAAAAAAGGTTTTATGTTATAAAGTCCTTGTTTTCAAAAATCAGTAGTTATTGTTTTTGGTTCACCTTTGTGTTTGTTCATCTTAGCAGGTACAAAAGGTGGAAGCTAGTGGTTGTTCTGCTACCACTTAAGCTCACACAATCCAAAGCATGGATGTATGTTTTGGAGGTGCACATCTCTAAACCTTTTTACTTTTCTGCATATTTTTCATATTAGGTGGTGAATCTAAGTTTTGTTGCATGATTATGTGTTTTATCTATTGGCTCTTGTTAACTGGTGGTTACTTGTAGTTATTTAGTTGATTTTAGCCTGATTTGTGGTGTTAATCAAACAATTCCTTTGAAAAAATTGTGAAATCAGTAATACAAGGGGTGTTTGGACTTTGGGTTTACTGCATAATCAAGGTTTAGGTTGAACTGAGTGAGTGTTAGTTGGTATCTTGTGTTGGTTTTTGCTATTATTGCATAATTTGTGGTTTATGTGCAGGTTTTAAGCTTTGTATCACCCTAATCCAACAATTGGCCATAAAATCTTTATTTCTTGTTGTTTTGGACTGAGATTTTGGGGACACTTAGAATACATGCTATCCCTGGTTAACAAGTGCTAAATCTAAGTTAATACAACCTGAGTAGGAGATTTAAGTGTTTGAATTTGGATATGTGGTCATCTAGTTCAGCAAATAGGAGTTGTGTTCATCAGTAAGTAACTTAGGGTCTAAAACTAGATCTAATCATTAAACCAATGTATGGTTTGAGTTGTTTTGTGTTTAATTAAGCTTGATAGAGATTGTGTATGCTTTTGGTGCAATCTGGTGGGCTTATTCTAGCTTAAACTTCTTATTTCATTGTTCACTGTTCATTTATCATACCTGTGTCATATCTGGTGACTGTTTGAATTAACTATATCATTTGGCTGGATCATATTGTGTTTAATTTCTTGATTGTGACTCCTTGCAACCCACTGGCTGTAAAGGTGCCCTTTTTGTCCATTAAATCCAAGTGAAACTCTCTAAATCATCAAGTCAAATAGTCAAAGCAGTGGGAACCCTTTCCCACTGCTAGTGTTATTATTGGTTCAGCTTATCAATAAGCTATTCTAGCTTATTAAAACGTGCAACAACTTTAATTTGGTAATAGGTCTTCATCATTTGACCTATTTGTTCATTCTGGAGCTTTTGGGTTGTTGACTTTAGGGTTTCACTAGAAAACCAACTTGTTTGACTTTTACATAAGTGTTTATTGGCTTATTCTGTTTATTTGGCTTTTCTTATTGAAATTTTCTTAATTGATTTGTCTTAATTAAGTCATTTAGAGTCTTTTTGCAAGTTGAATCAAGTTCCGAGGTGGTCTAAAACTCAAAGTCGACTATTTTGTCATTTAGTGAATTTGTACTTGACTTATTTCTGGCTTATTGGTTGTGCTTTTTCAAAATTTCTTTTCACAGATCTCTTAAGCATCCCAAAAGAAGGTTGTGTGTCAAAATAGAGCTTATGGCATTGGCTTATAGCTTAATGGGCCAAAAAGCCCATTAAGAATGAACTGTTGTACATTTAAGTTGTGATAAGCTCATATTCAGCTTTTGTGCCTTTAGAGTTTTGTGTTTAGAATTGAATTTTAAGCTAGACTGGTGATTTTCAGCTTATTTGGTTAAGTTTGATCTTATTGGGCCAAAAAGCCCATTCATTTGGACTGTTTTTGTTTTTAGCCCATTTGGGGGCCCAATAGGGGTATTTTGGTCATTCACTTTCATTTTCTATTTATTTAGGTTAAAATAAACTAGTTTGCAAGTTTTTAGAAATTTTTATAATTTTTGGATTTTTAATATTATTTTATTATTAAAAATTGTTATTAGGATTTTTGCAACTTTTACATTTTTCCTAGGTCAAATACATTAAGTTAGGATTTTTAAAACTCTTAGATTATTTTTCTCATCATTTTATTAATTTTTCGGATTATTTTAATATTTTAATAGTTTTTAATCATTTAAAAATAGTTTTAATTGGTTTTAAATTTCATAAAAATAGTTTTTAGTTTATTTAAGTCGTTTTAGAGTTTTAAAAAGTGAAAAATCTTTATTTGGGATTTTTATTAATTATTTGGATTTCTAGGGCTTTAATTAGCATTTAAAAATTAATATTTAATTAATTAAAGGTTTGAAAAAGTTTTGATCATTTGTAAACTCTTATTATATTTTTAGCTATTTTTGGTAAGTTTTTGAGAATTTTTAGAATTAATTTTTATTTTGTCACTTTTTAGGGTTTTACGTTTTGTCGTCGTAGTGTAATTTTAACGTATCCGTCATTCTATTTACTCATCTTTTCTTTCTCTCATATTAATCTCAAATATTTAACAAGTTATTCATACACATATACCTCCTTGGGAAACGAACTTTCACCTTTGGGTCATTAGTACACGGTTTTCCTAAACCGTCATATTTAGTACTTACCGTATTTACGCCTTTTTCCTAAAAGGTCGTATTTTACCACAATCAATGTTCTTGTTTTTCACTACAGCACCATGATTGAACATGATATATGTGTGTACACCACAAAGAAGGTTCACGCCATATTGACATACAACAGGGAAAAAATGATCAAGAAGGATATCCCTTGTGAAACGGACCAGCTTTCACACGTTTATACCCTCATCCTCTGCATCGATGCCACCTACACTATCCTCGTCGATAACATAGAAAAGCAAACCAAAAGCTTGTACTCTGACTCTGATCTTCTCCCAACAAAGCAGATTAAGGACCCCGAGGCCAAGAAGGTATATTCAAATGCACGAGCAATCAGTTTGTGTATTCAATTTCATGGGAGTCCCTATTAAAGTTTCAATCGGTTTTAAATGATCACAACCTCAAAATTTGGGATGACAAGGAGTTCAATGCTGACCTTGAAAACAAGAAACCTGAGGTAGTGTAAAGTTTGCTTTTGAGTTTTTTCCCATTTAAATATGGTAATTTAGAACTGATTTTGTAACTGATATGATATTTATATAGTTTGTGTCTCTTCTCTTATTTTATACAAGATGCTTATAAATGCTACCATGATTGATTATATTGTTATAGAAGACCGTAAGCTACACAAGCTTTTACACGTAAAATTGATAGGTGCTCATATTTTCTTACTAGTATTAATACAGCTAAAAACTATTTCAGTTATATAAAGGTCTTATTGCATAAGCACCAATATTAATTCAGCTAAAACTAGTATTCCTATTGATATCGCATCTCGATCAGGTGTTGCACCTTTGAAGTTAATGGTAGAGAAGGTTGATGCTACTACAGCTTCTCTTTGCATTGTATAACAAGTCATTAGTGTGGTTTTTAGTTCTCGCCACCCTTCCTTAGTGTTTAGTTGCTTATGTTTTTTACCGATTTTTCCTTGTTTGCAGCTTCGGGTATACATGAGAAGTCACACATTGGATCAAATATACATGATGCAAGCTCATCAGCAAGATTACAGACAATTAAGCATGTTGATTAATTCTTACATGAGCTTCACTGAATATTTGATTTAGAATTTTAAGATAGCCGTTATTTAGGTTGTAAAAATCTTTATTGCCAATTTTTGTTTAGCTTACTATAGCTTTCGAGACTTTATAATATAATGAGCGTTATATCTTTATACGTAGAGCCAATACCATTAACAACACAACCTTTTATATCTTTGTGATTTCTGTAACAAATAATTGTGGTGACTGAAATCTAGAATTGTATCGTGTGCACATGGGTTCTTTAATTCATCTCCTGCTGTAGACGTTCCCTGGATCTTGTGAATCGTATGCGAAAGACTCCCACGTAAAAGACAAAGACGTAATTGTTCCCAAGTCAGTTTCGAATTGGTTGATGGCCAAGCTTTGATTATTTTACCTTCCAACTCTTTGTCTTATGTCTTGATTTCAAGATAAACTATGTAAAGAGAGACTGAATGTTACGAAACCGGTGAAACCTTATGTTTTGGTGTATGAATCTGGACCAGTGTAATGACCTGCTGTCACCAACAAAGTCGATAGATACAAGATCCTCATCAACGTATCCCAAGATACCCTTAAGCTTGCCTTCTGATTCCTCCCTGTTTTTATAAAAGAAAACATTTGTAATTTGGAACATGCTAGTCGAAGGAGAAGCATTTATAAAATCAAATCTTACTTGATGACAACCTTAATCTACTCATAGGTAGCCTTCTTCGGTCAAGTCGACAACTGAAACATCAGCAGTTGGGAAACAGAAGGCTATACCGGTCAATTTCCCGTTAAGGGCTGGCAACACCTTGCCAACAGCCTTTGCAGCTCCAGTGCTGCTGGGAATGATGTTGAAAGAAGAGGTTCTTCCACCTCTCCCGTACTTCATCGATGGTCCATCAACAGTCTTTTGGGTGGTTGAAAAATGATTCACCCAACTTAAAAAAAGACTTACCACTAACTAAAATTATCATGCTGTAATAGCTTAACGATTAACCGATTTTAATACTGCATACCATTAATAGCGTGCACTGTTGTCATGAGACCCTCAACAATGCCGAACTTGTCGTTGATAACCTTGGCCAAAGGAGCGAGGTAGTTGGTTGTGCAACTAGCGTTTGAAACAATGTTCAACTCTAGCTTGTATTCCTTATCGTTGACACCCATGACGAACATAGGAGCATTAACACTTGGAGCAGAGATGATAAACTTCTTGGCACCACCCTGAAAATACATATTTAACCATGTTAGAATCAATTTCTCATCATAAGAAAGAGACCTTATAAAAAGGGTGGCAATGTTGACCAACTATAAAATAAATAAGCAACAAACATAGATCGAATCAGACCTTCAAATGGGCAGCGGCCTTGTCCTTAGCGGTGAAGGCACCAGTGGACTCAACAACAAAGTCAGCTCCAGTCTCACCCTATGGGATGTCTCTTGGAATCCTGATGCCAAAAACAGTGACTGGCTTCTCACCAAAGAGAAGGGTCTTCTCATCCTTAACCTTAAGTTTGTGGTGCTTCCATTGTCCGTGGACTGTGTCATACTTGAACATGTATGTATGCCAAGCACCATAAAAAGTAGATACTATTAGTATCACTTATCAAGGAAAAACACATATCTTCCACATGCAAGTTAAGTATTGCAATAATATTAATTCGATCATAATGTGACTAGTTCTTTGTATGCAAGTTAAGTTTCTAATAAGAATGAAATAGCTCGTACTTTTTACACAAATCTTTGAAAGCCACATTAGAGTAAGAAAAAAACATTGTATATATAAGTGCATCACATGGTATAATTAAGGCATGACACTAAATAACTCGGGCATCGGTTTGTTAACAACTAGGGCATTAGAAAATAACTTAACCCAAGACCACTTCGTTAACAACTAAGGGACCAAAAGTTATTTAACTGGGTGCACAAAGGGTAACGTAGGGAGAGATAAAGATTGATACTCAGGTTTATCTTGTTAATATTGTTACAAGATCATTTGAACACAATTGACTGTATCGGAACAAGTTGAAAACATTTTATTTTCAAAGAACAACCGATAACTAACTACTGAAATGACCTAAAGTATATAACCATTTGGAGCAAGTATAAGCAGGTTCTTGTAAGATCTAATTGCAAAAAACATAACAATAAAGAAAAGGCAACATAAGTCATATGTAATAATATATCTTACTTCAGATTGGCGACCAACATGAAGTGTGAATCCAGTTGCATCATACATAACCTCCACAATTTAATTTAACCTCTACAAAACTAGAATAAAGTATTGTTAGGCACGAGTTACAAGATGATAATACATACAATAAAATCCATGAAAACAACAAATGCATATTATATATAGAGATCAGCATATGCATCGGTCTTAATCAGAGTCCTTTATAGCGTTTTACCAGTTTCAAAAACATGATAACCTTTTTCAGAAACCAAACATGTTAAACGAAAATATGATCATTTGGCGTAATGGCTAAGACATGAGAATCAAATTGATTAAATGGATAGAAAAAGGTCAATAGATACAGATGTAGTAATAGAAACACATCTAATGCCACTTAGTCATCTGGCTGTTAATCAACACATCATCTAACATATTCAGCGCAAAGTTTATTAATGAGAATATTTAGTAATCAGTTTTTTTCTATTTGTAAGGTTCGCTGGGGCAGGGACGCAGTGCACTCGCATATAGAACAAAGCCAAACTTAACACGCCCAAGTCACGTTCATTTGCACTTAGAACGTGTGTGGGTGAGAGAATTGAGTTACCCTTTGTTGGTCAATAGCAAATATGATGTCTTTAGACATCTATGAATCATGTAATTATCATCACGCATTTAACCTCATTTTGACCAAAAGACCGTTTCATCAAATGCATGTATGATTAAAGAGCATGATCAATATGCTAAATGACTATATAAACAGCGTAAATGTTGTAGTCAAGTGCGTCTGCAGGCTGGTATAAAAGATTTTGTAGTCAAATGCTCCATGACTATATAAACACCCGAAGCTCTCTAGATAATAAATGTTTTACATGCAATCTGACATCGACGGGAATTAAAAAATTATTCTACTAAAGTCAGCCAAATGAACACCTCGTCAAGTGAGATTAGGCTTGTGTCAGAAACAAGTAGCTAGTAAATTAAAAAATTAGTAGGATTTAGACAAAACTAGTGCATCACATGTATAAAATACCATTTAGTCATTTAAACAAACACCTTATGTGCAGTTTTTGTGAACACATTTTACAACAATTTTTTTCCTCAAATTGGCTTCAAATAACTAAGCTATACACTACATCATGTAAAAAACTATTGAATCAGATCGATTCATCTATAAAACGATTTTAATGATTAACCAAGCAAAATAAAAAAAACCCTTAACTCAATATGACGCCGGATATGATCTCCATTGTGGTTATGTCGCCGGAGATGATCTCCATCGTTGGATCCGCATAAAACGGTGTGTCGTGGTGGTGAACGGTGGTGGATATGGAGTTTTTGGTGGATATGGTGGTTGTGGGGGGAAGAAATACGTTAACAAAGAAAACAGAAAAAGAGAAATCGAAAATAAGATGGGTGAAAGTTTAAAAAGTGTGATATTTACCCATAAGAAGTGGTAATTACATTTCGACCCCCTGTAGTTTTGGTGCGGAAAAAAGGTGGAGGATTTGTATTGTTTTCTAGGTTTTCTATCAAGGGAAGGTTTTCTAATGATCCTATCTCTCTCTCTCTCTCTCTCTCTATATATATATATATAAATTCCAATAAACTTGAGAGAAATGAGAGAACGCATAAGAAATGGAAACAAGAGGTTCTTCTTCAAGTGGTGAAATGCTTTGTAGTTGATGACATTAAGAATAAAAATGTGCATTTCATGATCACAACGAGTATAAGTATTCATTTGTTTATCTTTCTTTTTCACTTTTTTGGGATTTCACCAAAATGTTCTTTATTTTTATCACATTTAAATCTTATTTTGTAGAATTTTACTAATCACAAATTTATCTTATATTGTTTTTAGAATGTTCAGTATTAAATTACATGCAAAGCCTTTTTAAATCAACAAAATAAGTATTTTATCTTTTGTAATAATGATATTTGACAATATTTGTACTATGTAGAAAAGGAAATATGCATATATTAGTATCCAAGTGAATGATCTAAAATGAAAGCGATTGCTATAGCTTGTTGGGTTGCAAAACATTGCACCATTATTATGTAATTAGATGAAAGAAGCCACCTTCTGTGGATGATTGGTATATGATAATGACAAGAAAATCAAAATATATCAACTCAAATCGTCAAAAGTGATATGGAATAAACAAAACGTCAAGTTGTAAAAACATGTGTATGAAATTGGAGTTTGATGTCATCATATTCGGATAAGTATATCTACAAAACTTTATTTAAGACCTTTTCGAATCACACATTCGAAGTAATGCATGTATCATCACCAAGTTAATTAACCAATAATTAACTATCAACAAAATGGTATCTTATCATCTTGCTAGATAGTACTATGTCCTTTTTATGTCAACTACAATTATAAGATGAAAGCTCTACATCTCTTTATCTTAACTACCAATATGTTCGGCAAAAAACAGCGTTAGCAGTAAGCAAGCAAGTAAGAGCAGTAGTTTGTTTTAGAGCATTAGAGCAAAGTCGAGTAGAGTCAGAAAGTTCGGCTCGAAAGATCATACTTTGATATTTTTATAAATTAAACTATAAAATGAATTTTACGGAAGGAAAATTATAAAATTTAAATATTTTCAAATATTTACATTACAATTTTTCGTTAACGTGGTCACATGACCCTTGTGACTTCCTTTTGTCTTCGCCTCTAACTAGGTTGGTTAGCACCAGAAAGTGTCATCAGAAAAAAGTGTGACACGTAGGGTATAGTACGAGAAATGTTATGACAACACATTTGGTGAGAATTGGTTGAAATCACAAAAAGTAGTGCTAAAAGACCAACAAAAAGTAGTTTCATTAGTACACATATATCCATTTATATAAAAAAAGATTATTATAACATAACTTTTTTGAAATGTTAATTTGTTCAAGATGTTTATTTTTATAAGGATATATTTATCACTCACACAAAAAAAAACCCTCACACCGGACGTCACATCAATTTTCTCTCTTCTACTTTTCATCCTTGCGCTCACTCATACTTCACTCTTATGGAAACACCCTCACACCAAAATAATACTTTTATTAGTAAAAACATAGAAACATTAAAACATTACATAAAAACATTACGATAAAGGATAAATAACACTTTGGGTAACACACACTACAAATTAGTTAGTTTTAGCTTTGTGAGCAACATCAAATTCAAAGGCTAACGTCGTAAGCACAAACCGACGACGTTGTCATTCAGTGATTTGTTTCTGAACCATAACTTTGATCTCGTCGACGGTGTGTGAAAGGGAGAACGCGATAGAAATTCTGAAGTTGTGTTTGAAAAGTAGTTGTGTGTGAAAATTACGAAAGCGAAAGGGGTATTTATTGTTGTGTAAAAATTAGTTTCGTTTGAAATGTATTTATAAGGGATAAATGAGGTTTGAAAAAGTTTTTTTCAATATATGTATACTTTAGTTTGTGGGGCTCAAATATTTCACACATTACGAGATGTGACGGGTATGGGTGTAAACGAGACGACAGCTCGCGAGTTACTCGAGATCGACTCGTAAGCTACTCGAAATCGACTCGCTCTAAGCGAGTCGAGCTCGAGCTACTCGAGTATATTTTTTAGTCGAGTTCGAGCTTCATAATACTCGGCTCGTGAAGCTCGCGACCCTTATCGAGCCTCAATTAAATTATACATTTACCTTTCTATATATATAAATCAAGTCGGTCGAGCTTCATATATCGAGTATTTTTCGAGTTCGAGCATGAAATGTGGAAATAATCAAACTTGAGTCATGTTTCAAGCTCGAGTATTATATGGAGAGTCGAGCTCGAGCTCAAAATATAAAGCTTGGTCGAGCTCGAGCCGAGTTTCGAGCTCGAATATAAGTATTCAAGTCGAGCTCGAGCTTGGCAGTACTCGGCTCAACTCGACTCGTTTAACCCCTAGTGACGAGCTCACCACGCGTGACCCATTTTTGCCACACTCGTGCACTAGATTCAACTAAATTATCAATGTCATGCGTGACATTGTTGTGTTTTGGCTTTGACGAGACTCTAATTATACATCCTTTCGTACCCAAAAATAGACTTAAAATGAGTAAAATATCATCAAAAGTGTGCCATATGCCCTTGTATTCTTTGTTTGTGTATGTGCAGGCACGTGTATCGATAAATCACTTAGAATTTATCAAAACAAGACAAAACGGACCCGAAGAACGAAGTCGTACAAAAAACTGAAGCTGGATGTCGTTTTATGGGTTATGAAACCCTAGAATATCAAAATTACCAAAATACCCTTGAAGATTTGAAGAAATTACCAAAAGGCCGCTTAAATTTCCCAAATGTTCACTTTACACCCTTGATAAATCATTTATACATCATTGGTCCCTAAAGTTTGAACAATTTGCAAAAGAAGTCTTTATCCAAGTTTATATCAACCACAAGGGCCATTTTTGCCATTATCCAAAGGATATGGTGAGCTACGTTTTTATCAAATAAATGGGTTGTTTGTGTAATTGTTGAAAGATAAAAAGAGTCCAAAAACATTTGTAAACCCTTTCACCACCCTAATACGACCCCTTACCATTTAAATTATATTACTTAATTAAATAGTGGGAAACACGTATTTAAATCCTAAACCAGATCAAATAGCCTTAATCATATTATAAACCCTAATCCAACTCCAGGACTAGTCACACTCAATCTATGGGGTTTCTTAAATTTATTTGGGGTAAATGACTATTACCCATCCTCAATCAAACTCATGTGCCCAGAAAGAGGACACGTCGAACTATTGGTCCCCCTCCCATCCCTTTTAAGTCACGAGAAAAGATCAAGAAGACAAAGGGGTCGACCAATCTATGGCTAGGGATTCAAGACTTGTTCTCCACAACAAAGAGAAAGGTTGAGAAATTTCTACCATACTGGCAACTCACATGATTCTGCAAAGAGAAATTCAAATTAAGCATTTTCTCAACATATTCTTTCAAAGATCTAAGGGCACTATTGGTAATTTAAACATTAGAGTTTTGTGTTTTTAGCTCCTCACACCTTGTATATATAGTGGTACCAGTAGTAGCTCTAATTTTGTTTCAAATTTTCTTGCATTTCTTTGTAATTTCAATACGATATTAATGAAAGTATAATTTGAGTTCCAATCTTTACATTTTCGTTTTTTAAATACTTGCACCTTAAACTTTTATACAATTTACTTTTAAAGTCAATTTAATTTTCTTGTTTAGTTCAAAAAAAATTCTTAACTGATTTTTTTTGGAGACCCACTATAGCATAATGTAACACTCTCATTTTTCCCATATAGCAACGGATGCTAATCTAGGGTATTACTTTCAAGGTATCATAGTCACAATAATAGAAAATACTCAAAGATACATTTTATTAAAAAATTAAGTTATCATTCATTTATTTATCAAAGTTAACAAAACAACTACACATACACTGTACATCCCAGGTTTCCCAAAGATCTAGTTTTATTAATTAGAATGATAACTTTTCAAGACACCATCATCCGCAGCCCGCCAGTCTTCATCCTCGTAAAATATATGCTTAAAAATCAATACAATGGTTGAGTGAATTTATAGGTTTAAACAATATCTGAATACAAGTATGACTCTAGGGCTACAGTGTTATACACCCAAAATTTTTAATTCATCGATTCTTATTGCACTAGCTCATGACCTCGCGACTAGACATTATCAGACTAACCAACAAATTGACCTTATGCAGGAAGTTTATCGGACTATACTGAGTTTGTAAAATAAAGCATATCTGTTTAGCCTAGGTAGGAACCTGACAGCATTCCAGCAAGTGCGACTTGCCCAAATAGGGGATGTCAGTCCCCAATTATACTATTCACAATATTAGCGTTCATTTTATAGAAATTATTAGCGGTCCACGATTAAAAAGGGACTTAATGGCAACAAGTAAACGTAGTGTCAATAATCATATCAAGCAACATACAAAAACACTTGTATTCCAGTTTTTTGCATATATCCCCCTCTAGGGTTTTCAAATCATTTACAAACTTTTAAAAGTGAGGCAATGAACTCACCTTAGTCTATAAAATCCTTGCATTACTCTGATTTTATCAATCACAACTTCTCACAGATTTGAGCTGACACAAATATGTATATATATCAAGACGTAATCTCCTGTTCATTCTTTTAGTATAATAGTTATATCCTCTTTAATTAGTATATTTTGTGTATCTTTTATTTGATTAGTATATTTTAGAATTATAGCATTATTGTTCGGGTCATTATACTCAGAAGCCATTCTATAAACGTTTGAGGAGCGAGGGCACTTTAAATCGTAAACCCAACCACTCAGTCAGAACGTAATATCGAGATGGAACATCTTTGTACAAAGCTCCTTACTAACATGATACCTTTTATATTATCTCATATTTATAATTAACTTGTTTAGTTTCAAAATTGGCAAAAAAAGCCCGTTTAGTTATAAGTTTGGAATATTAATACTTTTAACCCCTAAAGAATATAGTTTTAATATTTACAATTTAAACCTTCAAATATTAACCTTAGGGTTTCAAACTTTAAAGTATTAATCCTTATAGTTTTAACTTTCATGAAATGACACTTTTGACCAAAAATATTTATAGTTTAAAAATGACAGTTTTAGTCCCTATACTTGTTAAAAATTACATAAAAACCTCAAAAATGTACCAAATGATCTAGGAACTTAAAAAAACGTTTATGAACACCTTTATAATCATAATAACATTACTTTTCCAGAATTATAGCTTTTGAAATGGATTTTAAGTCATTATTTCATGTAAATTACAAAACTAGGATTTTAAGACATCTTTAGCTTATAAATTTTGTTTTAGCTTATTATATGAACTAAGGCTTATCAAGTTAGCTTATTAATATCTTATAAACGTTAAAGAAAGTCTTAAAAAGTATTATAACAAGATCAAAGCTTAGTTAACATAGTGATTACCTAAGTAGCTCCAAAATGGCTCCTTATGACTTCTTATGATGTGACAATCTAACATTTTCAGGTAGTAGATTATTTTCTCGTATAATATTTTGAAACTTGTTTTTGTGTTGGTTGATGAACTCACAGTTTACGGATTTAAATTTGGGCTTACGTGCATAATTTAGCGTCCTTTACGATTAAACCGGAAACCTTAGGATTACGTATTTACGTTTTTGAACTCCGTTTTTTATGAGACAATTTTTATTGGATTTGTTTTGTGTCGTTGATTCATAATTTATAAAAACGTTTTTCGTGAAACGACCCGAGGGCACGCAAATCGAGGAAACTAGAATCGAGGAGTACCCGTAAATTAGTGAGCTGGGACAAAATACATTATCCCACCCCACTACACACATGGGACGGCACACATAACACCACATCAAAGATGTGGCATCATGTTAACTTGTAACATTACAAGTGTAAGTTAAGCTTACACTTTAAGCTTCCACTAACTCAAAAGCCACTAGCTACACACATACCATCATTTCACACATGCAAACCAACTCAATTCTCTCTCAACATCACCACCATTTCCGTCCACTTTAAAGAACAAACACCCCTTCTTGATCTTTTCTAGCCACAAAATACTTGTTATCTAGCTCTATCATGGAGTTACCTTGAAGCCTTGATCATTTGGTGGCCATTTTAACAACAAAAAAGGTGATTTGCTTGTGTCCTAGGGCTGATTTCTCAACTTATTTTCTTGGTGTTTGATGATCTTGGAGTTACATTTGGTGTTCATCAAGTTCTGGTCTTCCAAAAACAAGATATACTCTTGGTTGGTAAAGAAGATCATCCTCTCCATTTTCTCTTGTTATTTTTGTAAAGATCAAATGTATTTTCTTTCTTGTTGTATATGTATATGATGAATATATGATGATAAAAATGTTGTGTGGGGATAAAGTGTTGATAAATATGCTTAAAAAGATTAATAACCATAAGAAACAAGGCTAAAATCATGCTTAATTTGTTGGCTGTATAAAAACAGTATGTAACCAAAACTTAACAGATAATTTGCATGGTGGAATCCATTTACAGTAAGTACAAGATGTCATACACATGTGAGAGTTGGCCATGCAATGGAATCATTAAAATGAGTGAGATATGACCAAAACAAGATGAGTGTGCTAATCTGAATAAGCTGTTTTGTAGGGACTGTTAAGGCTAGATAAACTTAAAATGAGCAGTAGCTATAGCTAAGTTAAATGTAGCACATAATATGAAGATCATGCCATCCAAAAATGAGCTTCTAGTTCATTGTATAACTCTAGATATGATAAAAATGGTGAAGATGAAAATAAAAATCAGATTTTGAGAATTAATGTTTATTACTATTATATAAGCACTCAAAATTTTATTGTATAAAATGTAAAATTAAAACCCACTAACTTATGAATTTCATTTATATAAATATGTATAAGGTTAAATAAATGGATAAATTATAAAAATGGTAGTGGAATAATATTTATAAGTTATAAAAACTATAAACTTGATTTTTACGACTTTTTCGGCTATTACCGTAAAATTAACGTTTTTCGCCAAATAAAACTTAGACGATCAAACCCGTCTAATGTAAAGTTTTTAAAAGTCATATACTGATATATAAGTATCTAATACAAGTAAAAACCAATAAAACCCAAACTATAGGACATACGGAATTAACGAGCTAAGTAAGCATATTGGACTAATAATTGGACTAAATAAGTTAAAACACTTATAAAACGTACTTATCCCATTTGGGCCCAACATGTAAAGTGTGAATACTGATAATATAAGTATAAAATGAAATAATACAAGTTAAAGAACTTATAATAAGCTTATTGGACTTAAAATAGGTAAATAGGTAAAACTAGTAAACTAGTAAAAAGTTACCAATACATGAACGCTAAAATGAGTAAACAAGGATATACAAACCCACTTGATCATCATCATATGTACAAAATCATCATATGTATATTGTTATTTTGATAAAAGTCATTAGACAAAAGTCTAAGACCGATTATTATTTATATAGGTTTCCGTGACCGAAGCACGCCCGTAGCCGATAATCCGCCTTTCATTATCAACGTGAGTTCATAGCCTCACACTCTTTTAAATGTTTTATAAAATGATTTGTAAACCCGCAAGGGAGATAACATGCTATATTTTGATAAAAATAGAACACAAGTAGTCCCGATGGTATGCTTAATGATATGGACCCGAATGATGCTATGACCCTATAAACGAGATAAAAAGGATTATTAGTAGTTAGGTTATGTCACTTAAAGTCCCATTAGCATGAATTGTGAACTACCGTGATTTGGTAGACGCTTATGCATACGATAGTACTATTTGGGGACGATCACCCCAGTTCGCGCCTTGATGGTTGATCCCCGTCGTACGATATTGATTGTTAAGCGAATTTATGTATGAGAAGATTTCCATAGCGTGATTTTTTTGACGACACGCTAACTTAGATGGGAAAATTGTTTGTCGGGTTCGCAGCCCGTTGTTTTCACAGTAAGGTAACAATGTCATGCGGCTAATAGTAATCCTATATACAATACAATAACGATGCAAATAACAATGATAATATTACCTATAATGGTAATATTGAGGCTACGGTCTCTTGGACGGTTTAAGATGTATGCTTTGATTTATATATTGCCTGACTAGCAATACGAGGACTTACTTCTGATATTATACTTGTGTTCTGATTTTAATGATTGTTTTATATAACGGTTTTTATTAAACTCTATGAATTCACTCGGCATTCGCTGATATGATTTTTGCATGTTTTTATCTCAGGTGCTTGAAGGTAATCCGGATGGAGATCGACTCTGATGGCCCACATAATATTAAAAATTTTCATTCGATCTATGTTTTGTAAACTTAATGACCTGTATAATTTGGGACCTGTTGTACGCTTTAAAACTTTTTATCGAATGAATGTATGTTAAACCTTGTACAACCATTTTTATGTGTTGTCTATGATTGGAGTTATTGTGCTATCCCGTAACACTCTGAAAGACCCTTCCGCTGTACCGATACGAAAATTGAGAGTGTTACATTTTGGTACCAGAGCTCTCGTTATAGAGAACAAAAGATTTTAAAAACTAAGGTTTTGAACAAAACTTTTCAAAATCTTTTAACTATGAACATTTGAGAAAATATTTGAAAAATCTTTTGACTATAACGGTGCCAGAGATCTCCGACGTTACCAACAAGCCCTATTGAGAAGATATATATTTTGATATATATAATTTAATTTATATATATGTATATATCGTGGTTTCATTATGTAATTGTTTAACTAGTATGTTATCCTAATACGAGATATATATATAAATGCAGATTGTCATGGCTGACCCTAATATTCCTGTAGAAAACCATGCTATTCCCGAACCTAATGTAGATGATGATCCTTATTTAGACTTAGTAGATTATGATATGGATGATGAGGAGGAACCATTTGAGGATCCCGAGCCCGAGTTATGACTAGGAGATCAGATTGACCCTCAGGTTGACTTGGTAGAGAATGAGATTGATAATGTTGATATAGAGAATGATGATGAGATTGGGTTAGATAATTTAGATGATGAGATTGACGACGAGGATGTCGAGGAGAATGTAGGTATAGACGATGAGGTTAATGATGATGAGGAAGCCGAGCTTATTTATCCTTATGATGTTCCAAAGGGCGAGCCTTTACCCCCACCAGTTTATTTGTCTGATTCTGAGGTTGAGCTACCTAGGGATGAAATGTCTGAATCGTCTGAATCTGATTCTGAATCAGAGGAGGATGAGGATGATAATGCACCTGACAGTACTGATGGTATTGCTAATCGTAGACGTGTGATAGGAGAGTCGTCTAGTACTCGAGAGGCTACTCATATTGATGGTCTTGCACCATGGGCCTTGAGACGTGATCTAGATGCTTCCCGTGTTAAGAGTAGTATGACAGAGATTGGATTAGGTGTTGTTCAGACTCATGTTGCTTATTTGGAGTCGAAGACTAAGGTTGGTGAGAAAGAGCGAGAATTTCTGAGTTTGGATTTGACTGATGTAGAGCGTGGTTTGAATGAGGCTTTTAGGAGGTTATCTGTGTTAGAAAGTGGTGAGTTTGCTGCTATGAAGAAAAAGGTGAATTCTATGGAGATTCAGTTGAATGTAGCTCGTGCGATGCGTGAGAAAGCTGAGAAGGAGTTGAATTTATCCGTGGGTTGGAATAGTAGATTTTATGCTGACATGGTTGAAAGAGGAGTGATCCGTAAGCGCCCAGCTGAAGATGTGTCTAGTGATCATCTGCCGGTTCTCAGTAGACCAGTCTGTATTTAGTAGTGACCTTTGTATCTTTTGTACTTTTGTAGCTTTGACTGAACCGACTTGTTATTAGTAGACTTGGCACGAATTTTGAGTATATATATAGTGCTAGAACTTTGATATGGGATGTAACTAAGACAATGCTTTTGTTTCAAATCAAATGAAATATGTATCTTGTCTTGAATTCCCTATTGTGCCTTATTTGTATCTTGATTATGAATTCAATCCATATTATATGAATCCCTTGTTGGGTGAATGCTTAATACTTTGAAATTGTGAAATTATAGAACTATGCCGCCCAAGAAGGCTGTGACTGAGGATGATGTACGTAGGATTATTACGGAGCAAGTTACCGCATCTATGACTGAATTTATGGCAAATGCTAGAAATGAAGCTGGCGGTAGTGGAGCTGGCGGTAGTGGAGCTGGCGGTAGTGGAATTGGCGGTACTAATGTGAATGTGAATGCTAATAATGTGAATGCTAATGCTAGAGGAAATGTAGGAGGACTTGGAACTAATGCACCTGAAGTTGGTGGCTGTACTTATGTGACATTCATGAAGTGTGAACCTCTACCTTTTAATGGAACTGAAGGTGCTGTAGGATTAAGCCAGTGGATTGAGAAGATTGAGTCGGTGTTTCGGATTAGTAAGTGTAAGGAGGAAGATAAGGTGACTTTTGCTATGGCTACTCTTAAAGGTCGTGCATTGACTTGGTGGAACGGGAGAATTGCTTTCATGGGTCTTGATGCTGCTAATGCTACTCCTTGGGCTGAAATTAAGAAGTGGATGACTTTGGAGTTTTGTCCCCGTAGTGTGATCATTAGGTTAGAACAAGAGTTGATTCATCTGAGAATGAAAGGTGTGGACATTGATAGTTACACAAAACGATTCCATGAGTTGGCCTTGCTATGTCCTCGATTGGTGGAACCCAAAGAGATCCGAATTGAACAATATACTAAAGGGTTGACCAGGAATATCCGAGGGGACGTGACATCATCTAAACCACTGGCCATTGATGATGCTGTTCGAATGGCTTACCAACTCATTGGACAGATAATTCAGGATAGGGAAGATGAAGCCCGTGTTGGTGAGAAAAGAAAGGGAGACGGTGAGCGTGTAGATAGAGGTGATAATAGGAAGAATTTCAATCGTCGTCAGAACCAGAGAAAGGGGAATGCAAATGCTCTTACCAACAACACACCGCGCAACGATGATAGATGTCCTAAGTGTGGCAACAAGAGGCATGCCGGTGACTGCTAGAAATGCCAAAATTGCGGAAAGCTTGGACACAAGGTTTGAAAGGTGTAAGAAGGGAACCATTTGCTTCAACTGTAATGAAGAAGGTCATAGGAAATCGGAATGCCCCAAGTTGAAAGCGATTGTACCTGGAAGAAACCCCATGGTGGTATCTATCAACTTGGAACAATTGAGGTGAAGAAAGAGGATCCAAATGTCATTACCGGTACGTTTTTACTCAACAATCATTATGCTGTTGCTTTATTTGATTCGGGTGCTGATAAGAGCTTTGTATCCACTAAATTTAGTGCCCTTATTGACATTGAACCTGTTGAGATAAATACCAGTTACGAGGTGGAATTGGCTGATGGTAAATTAGTGAAAACTAATAAGCTATTAGAAGGATGCTCTCTAAATCTCTTGAACTATTCCTTTCCGATTGATTTGATGTTGATAGAATTAGGTAGTTTTGATATTATTATTGGTATGGATTGGTTGTCGTTGAATAATGCTACTATTTGATGTGGAGAGAAGAAAGTTAAGATTCCTCTTAGGAATAGGACGTTAGTAATTGATGGTAATCGAGGTGAATCCCGTTTGAAAGTCGTTTCATGTATTAAAGTCCAAAAGTACATCAGGAATGGTTGTGAGTTATTCTTAGCTCAAGTGACCGGGAATGAGTCTAGGGAGAAACGATTGGAAGATGTACCTATTATTTGTGAATTTCCTGAGGTATTTCCTAAAGATATACCCGGGCTTCCACCGATAAGGCAAGTAGAGTTTCGAATTGATTTAATTCCTGGTGCTGCACTGGTGGCACGTGCGCCTTACCGATTAGCCCCTTATGAGTTAAAGGAGTTATCTGAGCAACTTAAGGAGTTGTCTGATAAAGGTTTTGTTCGACCGAGCTCGTCGCCTTGGGGAGCTCCAGTCTTGTTCATCTTTCCGTATGTGCATTGACTATAGGGAACTGAATAAGTTGACAATTAAAAATCGATATCCTTTACATAGGATTGATGATTTGTTTGATCAACTACAAGGATCTAGTGTGTATTCTAAGATAGATTTGCGGTCAGGATATCACCAACTTCGCATCCGCGAAGAAGATATTCCTATAACTGCATTTAGAACTCGTTATGGACACTATGAATTTCAAGTAATGCCATTTGGGTTAACGCACCTGCGGTTTTCATGGATTTAATGAATCGAGTGTGCAAGCCCTACTTGGATAAATTTGTGATTGTGTTTATTGACGATATTCTAATCTATTCTAATAATGAAGATGAACATAGAGAACATTTAAGGATTGTTTTGAATTTGTTGAAGGATGAAAAGTTGTATGCTAAGTTTTCGAAATGTGATTTCTGGTTAGATTCTGTGCAATTTCTTGGTCATGTGACTAACAAAGATGGAATTCATGTTGATCCTGCAAAGGTTGAAGCCATTAAGAATTGGTCTGCACCAACAACGCCAATGGAAGTGCGACAGTTCTTAGGATTGGCTGGCTATTATAGGCGATTCATTAAAGAATTTTCTTTGATAGCTAAACCCTTGACTAAGCATACCCATAAGAATAAACCTTTCGTTTGGGGAAGTGATGAAGATGGAGCATTTCAAACATTGAAGCAAAAATTATGTAGTGCGCCAATCTTATCATTACCCGACGGGAGTGAAGATTTTGTAGTGTATTGTGATGCATCTCTTAGAGGCTATGGAGCTGTTTTGATGCAGCGAGAGAAAGTGATAGCTTATGCTTCTAGGCAATTAAGGAAGAATGAGGAGAATTATACTACTCATGATCTTGAGTTAGGAGTTGTAGTCTTTGCTCTTAGGTTGTGGAGACATTATCTGTATGGCACCAAGTGTACGGTATTCACCGATCACAAAAGCCTACAGTATATTCTCGACCAGAAGGAATTGAACATGAGGCAACGAAGATGGATAGAGTTGTTAAGTGATTATGATTGTGATATAAAATATCACCCAGGAAAAGCCAATGTTGTTACCGATGCGTTAAGCAGGAAAAATAGAGAGCCTATCAGGGTACGTTCTCTAGTCTTGACCGTGCACAATAATTTGCCTGAGCAAATTAGAAATGCGCAAATAGAAGCTTGTAAGAAGGAAAATTTTGTTAATGAAGGGTTCTGAGGAGAAGGAGATCCTTTAGAGGTTAGAGCTGATGGAGTGAAATGCTTAAGAGGTCGTATGTGGATACCTAAGTTTGGAGGCTTAAGAGACTTGATTATGTTAGAATCCCATAAATCTAAGTATTCCATTCATCCGGGATCTGATAAGATGTACCATGATTTGAAGAAGTTGTACTGGTGGACGAATATGAAAGCTGATATTGCTATGTATGTTCCTCAATACTTGACTTGTGCTAGAGTTAAAGCAGAACATCAAAAGCCATCAGGACTACTTCAACAACCAAAGATTCCTGAATGGAAGTGGGAGCGAATTACGATGGACTTTATCACCAAGCTTCCTAGAACATCATCTGGAAACAACTCGATTTGGGTCATTGTCGATAGACTGACCAAATCAGCACACTTCATTCCGGTTAAAGAGCAGTTCTTACTGGAGAAGCTGACTCGTATATACCTTGAGAATGTTGTATGCAAGCATGGAGTGCCTGTATCGATCATTTCAGATCGAGATCCTAGATTCGCATCGAATTTTTGGAAATCTCTCCAAAGATCTTTGGGAACGAATCTCGACATGAGCACTGCTTATCACCCCCAGACTGATGGGTAGAGTGAAAGGACGATACAAACACTAGAAGATATGTTGAGAGCTTGTGTGTTAGATTTTGGTAAGAATTGGGATAAACATTTGCCGTTAGCAGAGTTTTCGTATAACAATAGTTACCATTCTAGTATTAAGGCTGCATCGTTTGAAGCTTTATATGGTAGGAAGAGTAGATCTCCTGTATGTTGGAGTGAAGTTGGGGATACCCAGCTCACGGGACCGGAATTGATCCGGGAGACTACGGAGATGATAGTTCAGATTAAGAATAGGTTGTTGACTGCCCGTAGTAGACAGAAAAGTTACGCGGATGTGCGGCGGAAGCCAATGGAGTTTAAAGTGGGTGACCGAGTAATGTTGAAAGTATCGCCATGGAAAGGCGTTATAAGATTTGGAAAGCGAGGAAAATTTAATCCCCGTTATATTGGACCCTTTAAGATTTTATCTAGAGTAGGTCCGGTGGCTTACAAACTAGAGTTACCCCCAGAACTTCATGGTGTTCACAACACATTCCATGTATCTAATCTGAAGAAATGTCTAGCAGTGAGTGATGAGAAAATTTCATTAGGTAAGGTTCGAATAGATGGGAATTTGCATTTTATCGAAGAGCCCGTAGAGGTTATGGGTCGTGAGGTAAAGCAACTGAAACAAAGTCGGATACCTATTTTCAAGATCTGATGGAATTCAAAGCATGGACCGGAATATACTTGGGAACGAGAGGATGAAATGTGGAAGAAATATCCTCACCTCTTCGATTTCAATAAGAAACGGACATCCAAATGAAATGGATCACGAGGACGTTGATCCCTTTTAGGAGGAAAAGCTTTGACAATCTAACATTTTAAGGTAGTAAATTATTTTATCGTATAATATTTTGAAACTTATTTTTGTGTTGGTTGACGAACTCACAATTTACGGATTTAAATTTGGGCTTACGTGCATAATTTAGCGTCCTTTACGATTAAACCGGAAACCTTAGGATTACGTATTTACGTTTTTGAACTCCGTTTTTGATGAGACAATTTTTATTGGATTCGTTTTGTGTCGTTGATTCATAATTTATAAAAACTTTTTTCGTGAAACGACCCGAGGGCACGCAAATCGAGGAAACTAGAATCGAGGAGTACCCGTAAATTAGTGAGGTGGGACAAAATACATTATCCCACCCCACTACACACATGGGACGGCACACATGACACCACATCAAAGATGTGGCATCATGTTAACTTGTAACATTACAAGTGTAAGTTAAGCTTACACTTTAAGCTTCCACTATCTCAAAAACAACTAGCTACACACATACCATAATTTCACACATGCAAACCAACTCAATTCTCTCTCAACATCACCACCATTGCCGTCCACTTTAAAGAACAAACACCCCTTCTTGATCTTTTCTAGCCACAAAATACTTGTTATCTAGCTCTATCATGGAGTTACCTTGAAGCCTTGATCATTTTGTGGCCATTTTAACAACAAAGGAGGTGATTTTCTTGTGTCCTAGGGCTGATTTCTCAACTTATTTTCTTGGTGTTTGATGATCTTGGAGTTACATTTGGTGTTCATCAAGTTCTTGTCTTCCAAAAACAAGATATACTCTTGGTTGGTAAAGAAGATCATCCTCTCCATTTTCTCTTGTTATTTTTTAAAGATCAAATGTATTTTCTTTCTTTTTGTATATGTATATGATGAATATATGATGATAAAAATTTTGTGTGGGGATCAAGTGTTGATAAATATGCTTAAAAAGATTAATAACCATAAGAAACAAGGTTAAATCATGCTTAATTTGTTGGCTGTATAAAAACAGTATGTAACCAAAAATTAAAATGATAAATTTGCATGGTGGAATCCATTTACAGTAAGTACAAGATGTCATACACATGTGAGAGTTGGCCATGCAATGGAATCATTAAAATGAGTGAGTGATACAAGGCTTTTGACACCCCGTATAAAAATTAAAGATTAAGTTCGTGTTCTCGGTATCTTAACGAATTGATCTAGGCTCCTATGTGTGACTTAGTTGATCTTTGGTGAAAAAGAATATTTTTGGGTGATTTTAAATTTAAATGCAAAGACTTAACATTAAAAGTGCTTTTTAAATAAATCTAAGTCTGATTAAAGTAAAGTGCGAGTATTTAAAATAAAGTGGCTGAAATTAAAGGGCTCTAAAGTAAACTGACGTAAACTTAAATCTATCTAAGGCAAACTTAAAGTGCTACTAAAACTAAGGCAAATAATCTAAAAGTGCAATTAAATAAAAGGCAGAAAAAATAAAGCTTGAAGATAAAAATTAAGGACAAAAGCTAATAAGAACCTGAATACAGCTCATTCGGAATAAACCTTCGCTTGGAACAATCACTCGTCCTAAATGTCACCTTTGGTTGAAATGATCCTTCTTCACTTGGAATATTACCAAAATCCTTGATCCGGAACAAATTGATCTGAATATGTCACTTATCCAAAACAATGCTTCGTTCGGAACTTACTGATTCGGAACTCTCACTTGTTGCCTTGATTCGGAAGTCTTTGGTCACTCCTTGATTCGGAACTTTCCGGATGAAACTCCTAGATTCGGAAGTTTATAACTTCCGAATGAAGGCCCTTGGTTCGGAAGTTTTGACTTCCGAATGAGTAAGTTTGGTTCGGAACTTTTGAAGTTCCGAATGAAGTTCCTTTATTCGGAACTTTTGAAGTTCCGAATGAGTTTCCTTGATTCGGAACTTTTTGAGTTCCGAATGAACAGACTTGGTTCGGAAGTTTCAGACTTCCGAATGAAGCACCTTGGATCGGAACTTTGGACTTCCGAATGAAACCTTCTATCCTTTCCTTGGTTCGGAACTTTTTTTGGAAATATCAGAAACAAAGCAAACACATCCGAAGAACAAGGAACATACAGTAGCAGATATAAACAATAAAAAGTAAACAAATCAAGCACACGGATAGATTAAAATAGTAACGAATCAATGAAATAACATCAACAAATAATTAAAAACATGAAATCAAACAACTTTTACCACAATAATCAAAAACCACTTTGGATCAAATAAAAGCATAAACATGAACATAACATAAACTCATGAATCAAAGAAGAAGAAAGGTAGATAAGAGATTGACAAGATAAAATTAAGATTTGACAAGAATTAAAATGAAAACTTACTTGGAATTAAATGGTAATTAAGGTGCATAACATGAATTTAAATGACATGAAAAGTAAATGAACAAGTATTTAAATGGTGGAAGACTAATTGTCACCTTAGCCAACAAGAGTGAAAAATAAACATCCTAATCTATTTATAGGGGAGGATTAAGGAAGCTTCCTCCCCTCTTTCCTTTCTTCTTAATTACAAGTTTAAGTCCCTCCTTTTATTAATCTTCATTAATTGCGTACTTAGTCCTTTTCTTCTAATCTTCTTTAATCTTGGACTTTTAAGGGACTTTTGACTTCGGGATTTCTTTTGAACTCGTCTTTAAATTCTTTAATAAAATAGACTTGAATTCTTCGGCTTTTGATAAACTTCCGTCTTTTGACTTTTTCTTCGATCTCAGAATTGGTCGTGGACTTCCGTTCTTTTTGCACTCTTGACTTCTTGACTTCGTCTTTCATCCTTTTCTTCAATGAAAGCCCGTAAATGCCCATGAATGTCCGTGTTTTCTCCACTTTTCACCTTTTCATCCTAAATCACAACAAAAACACAAACCACACATAATTCCGACATAAAAGACATAAAATACACGTTTTGGTCTGGTTATTATTGTAATTAAGTGGTAGAAAAGATGGGTTTTTACACACCTATCAAATCCCCTACACTTGACCATTGCAATGTCCTCATGCAATGCATTAGTTACAAAGCAAGATTACACTTTTCATCGTAATCAATCCACGTTGGCCTTTATTAAAGAGATAGAAAATTAAAAACATACAATAAAGAAATCAAAAGCATACCTTGGGTTTTGAAAATGTTATGAATAATCATCATCCTCAAGTTTTCACTTTCTCCAAACCAAGCTTAAAAACGAGATCATTGTTATTATAAGTTAGTAAACTAACACGAACTCATGTGGGCCAATTACTCACTTAGACTCCCTTATTCCTAGGTGTATCTCTTATATTTTATTATTTGTCTTGAATGATCATGAAGATGCATTGTTTGACTTATTTTGATAGTTATTTAGTCTGAAAATAAAGTGCACGATTTAATCAATAGTTAGCTAAAGGACCAAATCTTTTAAAACTGCTTCTCAGGATATCAGAAAGTTCATATCTTGGCATAACTTGGTTCGCGATTTGAGACCTTTCTCGGGCCGATATTTGGCAGCGACTTCATACTTCAAATCTTGAGAGACGTTCATGAAATAATGGTCTTCTCTTCATAATTGGAATTTCTTCACTTGAAGTTTTGAGAGATTCATACTTGGACCACGACTTCTTCATTTTTCTCCAATCTTTATTTTGGACTTTGATATACAACGATCCGCCTCCTTTTATGACTTGGATCTATTTATCCTCATACCTTGTTAGGGTCTTTTTGGATACACTTCTCCATGACTTTTGGGGAGTTTTGCTTTACGTCGTGTGTCTCGATCCTTCATATTGATTTTCGATAGATGATTCTTCACATCACTTTGGATCTTTAGCAACAAAACATAGCCCTCATTCCTTGTTAGGGCCTTTTCGGACTCGCCAATCTTCGCGCCCCGCTTCATAAGTTATGCCTTGGCTATGAACTCTCGTCATTACCGAGCAACTTTTAAACGATCTGGGGCTAGAAGCTAAGTAACTTTTTAAATCGTACAACCTTATTTATTAGCAAATAAATTATTAGCAAGCGATGGGAGAATAGGCTCATAATTAACTCACATAAATTCATGAAAGAATACCGAACTTATAATTGGCTCTATCATCTCTCGTTCTCCACAGTTTAAAATCTCAAGTAATGAGACTCGTGGATACTTAGCCTATTAAATCAAAGTTTTGGGTTTTCGAGTCTCCTATAGGATCTTGCAAATTCTTAGACTTTTTCAAGTTTAGAAATCGCATTTTAAAGTTCCCTTGATAAACGACTCTCTAGGATCAATTATAGGAACTTGCGAAAAGTTCTTGTTCTTAACCCGTGTGAGTTAAGACTTTCGCGTTTTATAGCTCCCTATATAAAAGCCTAGCAAAACTTAACTTTAACATGTTAAGGATACTAGCTAGAGTAAACTCGAATTGAGTCAAAAGATTCACAACGTTTGAAAATTAAAACCACTTTATTAAAATTTATTCTAGCGGAGAAATAAAATAACTATACAAAGATAACAACTAATAGGCCAAAATAGATCAAAAATTTTGAAAAATGTCGAAAAATTGATTTTCCGGTTAAAATGAGGACAAAAACAAGGAAAAGACCACTTAACTTCGATAGAAGTCCCCCTACACTTAAGATAAACATTGTCCTCAATGTTTAAGCATGTGGGAGTAAGCTCCCCTAGACTTAGGACATTGTGCACGTTGTTTAAATCTGGCTAAGGAAAAGACAACTAAAGAGATTCCTATTTTAATATTGAGAAAAAAATAGTGAACCGAAAAGAGTTTAGGATAGAACCGGGAAGAAGTAGAACACGGAATCACGGGTCGTCAAGAATCATCAAGAGTGGATCATTGAAGCTCGAATCCCTGATTAAGAAGTGAGGAGAGGAAATAGCAATCCAAAGGGGTCCCCCCTACACTTATGATAAAGAAAGCGGAAAGATAGATGCATGGGTTGCCTCCCAAGAAGCGCTTGGTTTTTGTTAACCGAGTCGTGAGCCTGACTCGACCTTGATCATCAACGGAAGTAGCATGAAACAAATCCACCAGGATCAAAGACATAGTTTTCATCCATCAATAAGCAAGAGCTTAAGGCGAACAAGGCAAGCCAAAAGAGAAATGGCAAGGTTCCCTTAAGCAGCGATGGAGCATGGTGGAAGCAAAGTTGAAGTGGAGCAAGCATGTCTTCAAAATTTCCAAAGATATTTCCTTTTATTTCATCAGGTGGATACTGAGATGGCTTAAAGACTTCAATACCGGGGTCGAACACCTTTTCCTTTAGGGGAAAATAGGACTCAGGCTCAGCCGAGTGGGAAGAAGATCCGCAAAGAAGCACAACCTCGTCCTCAGAAGTTGTGGGACAAAGAGGTGTCAAATCATACGTGCAACGGATTTCGGTGTCGACCGGTTTCTTCTCCTTGGACAAAATGCTCTTCAAATCCAAAGAAGGATCAAGGCGATAATCTTCAAAGTCAAAAGGAGGAGCATCACTCTCATGAGGGAAGTATGTGTCGAGAAATTCAGAGAAATCTTCCTCAAATGAATAATCGTCCAAAGTAGGATCGAGTGATGGTGGAGGATCTTCATCATGTGAAGAATCGCTCGAGAGAGTATCAGCCTCATCAAAATCATCGAATGTGGGCAGCTTGGGATACTCAGAAGTAAAATTAAAATCATCCGAGTCTGAGCTAGAATCATCATCATCATAAGCATCGAAGACCGGTTGAGAATCATAAATGGGTGAAGCGTCCAAAGTAGGGGGAGAATCGTCCACATTATCTTCAAAGAGTGGATTATTAGTGGAAGACTCGAATAGAGGATTGTCGTAGACGGTAAAGTCATCGAGCACATTTATCATATTCACTGATTCTCGGCTTCCAAAGGATTTGCCTGTAAGCTTCCCCATTTTAAAAACTTTAGAATCATCCCCGACTCGTAAGATTAACTCACCTTCGGCCACATCTATTAAAGCACGTCCGGTTCTCAAGAATGGCCGACCAAGTATTAGAGGAATACGAGGGTCCATTTCATAATCAACTACGACAAAATCGACCGGGAAAGTAAATGTGCCAACTTTAAGAAACACATCTTCGGCTATACCAACGGGGTAAGCGAGAGTGCGGTTTGCAAGTTCGAGAGTCATCTTTGTTGGAATGAGGTCGGGCAATGATAGTGTTTTCCAAACACTCAGTGGCATCAAATTAATACTAGCCCCGAGATCAGCAAGGGCAGTAAATTCTTCAGTTTTGTTGAACACGCAAGGCAACACAAAACGACCGGGATCTCCAAGCTTTTCCGGAAGTTCTCTAAGAAGGACTGCAGAGCAGTTTTCATTTAATCGTGTGTTGGCGAGTTCAATCAGCTTCTCCTTCTTGCTAAGCAATTCCTTGAATGCTTTGACAAATTTCGGCATGTGGCAAAGTGCTTCAACAAGGCTAATGTTGATGGTCATTTTAGATAGCATATCCAGATATTTCATTACATTAAAGTCATTCTTGGTTAGCTCGTTGGTCTTGCCTATGCGAGAAGGGTATGGGATTCTGGGCTGATAAGGGTTAGGTGGAGGTGTAGTTGGTGAAGGTTGTGATGTTGAAGGGTCCTTCCGAGATACATCGTCATGACGAGGCGGAGACGGTAATGGTGTACTATCACTAAGTGTAAGAGGAGTAGGGATACATGGTGGTGGAGGAGGTGTAGATAATGGTGGTGAATCCGGTGGATTGACAATGGTAATTCCACTACGCGTAGTTATAGCACTCACATTAGCTCGAGGATTAGTGACGGTGTTTGAAGGTAGAGAACCCGAGGAAGAAGAAGGTTGAGCTTCGGGCAAGAAACTGGCCAATAGATTCTTTAATTCAGTTGTTTGAGTGATGAAGGAAGATTGAAGATTTTCACGAACCTCGGTTCTGATGTCATTACCTTGCTTCAAGATATCTCCTTTCAAATTGATTATTTGGCTCTGTAGATTCTTGATTTGTTCACCTTGAGTTCTCATGATTGTGTCAACATCGGGGTTAATGGGTGGGTGTTGTTGGGTGGGTGGTTGATAAGGGTTAGAAGCACGAGGTGGGATTTGGTTGCTTCTATTGTAGTTGTTGGCGGGGTTTTGGTTTTGAGGAGAAAAACCGGGTGAAAGGTAGTTGTTTGAACGGTAGCTCAGCAGATTTCTATCCCCTTGTTGTCTAGCTTGGTAATTTTCTGGTGAATAATTACCGTAAGCTGCATACACATTTTCTGGATTTCCTTGTGTCGAAGGACAATCGGTGTATGAGTGAGGACCGCCACATGTTTCACAAGGATTAGCGACCGCTTTAAGTTGTTGTTGTTGGTTTGAAGCGAGAAGCGTAATACTTTTGCTCATTTCAGCCATCATGCGGGTGAGTTCGGTCATCTCAGGGTTTGCTGAGGTAGAAGAAACATTGACTCTCGTGTTGTTTCTAGAAGAAGCAGAGGAATCCCAGTTCTTATGATGAGTAGTCATGTTCTCTATTAACTCTCTACACTCCTCGGGTCTCCTTTTCATGAATGTGCCACCGGCGGCTGCATTAATCGTATCACGATCTCGAAAAGTCAATCCGTTGTAGAAAGTATCGATCAAGGTGACCGGAAGCATGTTGTGGTTTGGACAACGGTCGATCAAGACATTATATCTCTCCCAAGCGTCGAAAAGAGATTCATCAGGGTCTTGCATGAAACCGCTGATCTGATTGCGAAGGCTTGTGACCATGGATGGTGGAAAGTAGCGCGAAAGAAAGCGTTGAGTCATGTCATCCCAAGTGTGAATAGAATTCTTCGGGAGACGATCAAACCATTTCTCGGCATGATGCGATAAAGTATGTGGGAAGAGTTGTAGGCGGAGTACATCCATTGTGGCCCCAGGCAACTTCATGCTTTGGGTGATTGTAATGAACTTGTCGAGGTGTTTGTTGGCATCATCATCAGGCAATCCTCTAAATGGGTTTGTTTGTACTTGCTGAATCATGTGGTGCTTCAACGAAAACTCAGGAGCGTTGATTTGCATCGGCGCAATCGGTCCTCCTCGTCCAAACATTGTTGGTTGACAAAGTTCCTCCATGGTCCGAAGATCGGGCTGTGGAGGATCATTGTTGTTATTATTATTATTCAGGTTTGGTGGAATGTTGTTGTTGTTTACACCTGCCATATCTAAATCTTCCTGAGGCTCGGGCTCTTGATAATTAGAAGATCTAGTACGCATACACCTGAATATGCAAAAGAAAAAGAAACCAAACACAAAGACAATATATATATACACAAGAAGGATAAAATCTTTTTGTATTTTTGAAATTTTTAATTTTTATGGTTTTTTATCAATTTTTTAATTTTTATGATTTTTGAATTTTTTAGGCAAGAAAATTAACGTTCACAAGTGAACGGATCCCAAAAAGCAACGTGTCTAGCACAGAAAACTGTTGATCTTAACGAAAAGAGTCGGCAGCGGCGCCATTTGATACAAGGCTTTTGACACCCCGTATAAAAATTAAAGATTAAGTTCGTGTTCTCGGTATCTTAACGAATTGATCTAGGCTCCTATGTGTGACTTAGTTGATCTTTGGTGAAAAAGAATATTTTTGGGTGATTTTAAATTTAAATGCAAAGACTTAACATTAAAAGTGCTTTTTAAATAAATCTAAGTCTGATTAAAGTAAAGTGCGAGTATTTAAAATAAAGTGGCTGAAATTAAAGGGCTCTAAAGTAAACTGACGTAAACTTAAATCTATCTAAGGCAAACTTAAAGTGCTACTAAAACTAAGGCAAATAATCTAAAAGTGCAATTAAATAAAAGGCAGAAAAAATAAAGCTTGAAGATAAAAATTAAGGACAAAAGCTAATAAGAACCTGAATACAGCTCATTCGGAATAAACCTTCGCTTGGAACAATCACTCGTCCTAAATGTCACCTTTGGTTGAAATGATCCTTCTTCACTTGGAATATTACCAAAATCCTTGATCCGGAACAAATTGATCTGAATATGTCACTTATCCAAAACAATGCTTCGTTCGGAACTTACTGATTCGGAACTCTCACTTGTTGCCTTGATTCGGAAGTCTTTGGTCACTCCTTGATTCGGAACTTTCCGGATGAAACTCCTAGATTCGGAAGTTTATAACTTCCGAATGAAGGCCCTTGGTTCGGAAGTTTTGACTTCCGAATGAGTAAGTTTGGTTCGGAACTTTTGAAGTTCCGAATGAAGTTCCTTTATTCGGAACTTTTGAAGTTCCGAATGAGTTTCCTTGATTCGGAACTTTTTGAGTTCCGAATGAACAGACTTGGTTCGGAAGTTTCAGACTTCCGAATGAAGCACCTTGGATCGGAACTTTGGACTTCCGAATGAAACCTTCTATCCTTTCCTTGGTTCGGAACTTTTTCTGGAAATATCAGAAACAAAGCAAACACATCCGAAGAACAAGGAACATACAGTAGCAGATATAAACAATAAAAAGTAAACAAATCAAGCACACGGATAGATTAAAATAGTAACGAATCAATGAAATAACATCAACAAATAATTAAAAACATGAAATCAAACAACTTTTACCACAATAATCAAAAACCACTTTGGATCAAATAAAAGCATAAACATGAACATAACATAAACTCATGAATCAAAGAAGAAGAAAGGTAGATAAGAGATTGACAAGATAAAATTAAGATTTGACAAGAATTAAAATGAAAACTTACTTGGAATTAAATGGTAATTAAGGTGCATAACATGAATTTAAATGACATGAAAAGTAAATGAACAAGTATTTAAATGGTGGAAGACTAATTGTCACCTTAGCCAACAAGAGTGAAAAATAAACATCCTAATCTATTTATAGGGGAGGATTAAGGAAGCTTCCTCCCCTCTTTCCTTTCTTCTTAATTACAAGTTTAAGTCCCTCCTTTTATTAATCTTCATTAATTGCGTACTTAGTCCTTTTCTTCTAATCTTCTTTAATCTTGGACTTTTAAGGGACTTTTGACTTCGGGATTTCTTTTGAACTCGTCTTTAAATTCTTTAATAAAATAGACTTGAATTCTTCGGCTTTTGATAAACTTCCGTCTTTTGACTTTTTCTTCGATAAATCTTCAGAATTGGTCGTGGACTTCCGTTCTTTTTGCACTCTTGACTTCTTGACTTCGTCTTTCATCCTTTTCTTCAATGAAAGCCCGTAAATGCCCGTGAATGTCCGTGTTTTCTCCACTTTTCACCTTTTCATCCTAAATCACAACAAAAACACAAACCACGCATAATTCCGACATAAAAGACATAAAATACACGTTTTGGTCCGGTTATTATTGTAATTAAGTGGTAGAAAAGATGGGTGTTTACACACCTATCAGTGAGATATGATCAAAACAAGATGAGTGTGCTAATCTGAATAAGCTGTTTTGTAGGGACTGTTAAGGCTAGATAAACTTAAAATGAGCAGTAGCTATAACTAAGTTAATTGTAACACATAATATTAATATCATGCCATCCAAAAATGAGCTTCTAATTCATTGTAGAACTCTAGATATGATAAAAATGGTGAAGATGAAAATAAAAATCAGATTTTGAGAATTAATGTTTATTACTATTATATAAGCACTCAAAATTTTATTGTATAAAATGTAAAATTAAAACCCACTAACTTATGAATTTCATTTATATAAATATGTATAAGGTTAAATAAATGGATAAATTATAAAAATGGTAGTGGAATAATACTTATAAGTTATAAAAACTATAAACTTGATTTTTACGACTTTTTCGGCTATTACCGTAAAATTAACGTTTTTCGCCAAATAAAACTTAGACGATCAAACCCGTCTAATGTAAAGTTTTTAAAAGTCATATACTGATATATAAGTATCTAATACAAGTAAAAACCTATAAAACACGAACTATAGGACATACGGACATTAACGAGCTAAGTAAGCATATTGGACTAATAATTGGACTAAATAAGTTAAAACACTTATAAAAAGTACTTATTGGGCTTAACCCATTTGGGCCCAACATGTAAAGTGTGAATACTGATAATATAAGTATAAAATGAAATAATACAAGTTTAAGAACTTATAATAAGCTTATTGGACTTAAAATAGGTAAATAGGTAAAACTAGTAAACTAGTAAAAAGTTACCAATACATGAACGCTAAAATGAATAAACAAGGATATATAAACCCACTTGATCATCATCATATGTACAAAATCATCATATGTATATTGTTATATTGATAAAAGTCATTGGACAAAAGTCTAAGACCGATTATTATTTATATAGGTTTCCGTGACCGAAGCACGCCCGTGGCCGATAATCCGCCTTTCATTATCAACGTGAGTTCATAGCCTCACACTCTTTTAATTGTTTTATAAAATTATTTGTAAACCCGTGAGGGAGATAACATGCTAGATTTTGATAAAAATAGAACACAAGTAGTCCCGATGGTATGCTTAATGATATGGACCCGAATGATGCTATGACCTTATAAACGAGATAAAAAGGATTATTAGTAGTTAGGTTATGTCACTTAAAGTCCCATTAGAATGAATTGTGAACTACCGGGATTTGGTAGATGCTTATGCATATGATTGTACTATTTGGGGACGATCACCCCAGTTCGCGCCTTGACGGTTGATCCCTGTCGTACGACATTGATTGTTAAGCGAATTTATGTATGAGAAGATTTCCATAGCGTGATTTTTGTGACGACACGCTAACTTACATGGGCAAATTGTTTGTCGGGTTCGCGGCCCGTTGTTTTCACAGTAAGGTAACAATGTCATGCGGCTAATAATAATCCTATATACAATACAATAACGATGCAAATAACAATGGTAATATTACCTATAATGGTAATATTAAGGCTACAGTCTCATGGACGGTTTAAGATGTATGCTTTGATTTATATATTGCCTGACTAGCAATACGAGGACTTACTTCTGATATTATACTTGTGTTATGATTTTAACGATTGTTTTATATAACGGTTTTTATTAAACTCTATGAATTCACTCAGAATTTGCTGATATGATTTTTGCATGTTTTTATCTCAGGTGCTTGAAGGTAATCCGGATGGAGATCGACTCTGATGGCCCACATAATATTAAAAATGTTCATTCGATCTATGTTTTGTAAACTTAATGACCTGTATAATTTGGGACCTGTTGTACGCATTAAAACTTTTTATCGAATGAATGTATGTTAAACCTTGTACAACCATTTTTATGTGTTGTCTATGATTGGAGTTATTGTGCTATCCCGTAACACTCTAAAAGACCCTTCCGCTGTACCGATACGAAAATTGAGATTGTTACAGTAGGTGATGCACCTCCTTTTAGACACACCAAAATATCTATATGATCTGATATTAGGGTTGAATTTGGGAAGGAAGAAGTTTAAACAAAGTTTTGGAGGGAAAAACTAAATCGGGTTCAATATCTAGGGCTTGTAACTTATGACTTTGTAATTTTGATAATTAATGACTTTGGAATGTAACTAGTGATGGATTAGGGTGTAATTATGGTTTACACATTATATTTAGAAGGTTTGGGTCCTTAGTTTAAGTTTAATAAAGGTTTGAAGTGAAATTGGGAAGAAAACTTAGGTAGGTTAGGGTTTTTAATGATCTAGGTTTAAGTATTTGTTAAAGTCATTATCTTTCACTTAGCTAGATGAAACTAAATTTAGGTCTTAGATGTTGTGTTTTAAATATCCAAAGCGGTTCCACACTTGGTTTGAAAGGTTATTCTAAGTAAACATGTCTAAAGAGTGAAAATACATACTTTGACCTAATTTACAAGTCATGCATTGAAATCTTATACCTTGTGATTTAGGGTAATTTTACATTGTTCTGAGATAGTTTTATACCTCAATTTAATGTTATGAGTGTTGGTAGACTTGTCCTAAAAGACTAGGTATTGATTCTAAGTAAAATCCTTAATATGAGAGTTTTCAGGTAATTAAGCCAAATGACTTTCTACTTTGGGTAATTAGTGTTTATATCATTAGGTAAACTTATTACATGTATTATATGGTATGTTTATGACTTCTAATGACCCTACATACTTATTTTAAGGGTTTGAATAAGGTAATCATAACTTAGGTGCAATTAGGTTAGCTTATAGTTCTATGCTTTAATGACTTGTACATTGTGTTTTTTAATTTTTAACTAATCTTGGGATAAATGTATGATCTTAATATGATACTTGGTTGAGTTTTATAATTAGTTGCAAAAGATTAGACTCTAATTCAATGTGAAATGGATTTTAGGTTTCTAATCCAGGTTACTAGGTCTTTTACTTGTAATTAGCTTTAGATTACTTATAACTAGTATTTTATGATCAATCATATCTTCTTATATGATAGATTATAACTTGTAAATTTTATTTGATATTCATACATAGATGTTGTGTAGTTACATTGCTTGAAACGTTGATTTAAAAAGGATTTATAGGGTACCAATGGATCTTTAATGATTTAAGGCATCTTTATTATATTTTAAATGTTCTTCTTTATAATATATACATATGATTACTTTTAAAACTCAGACTTGATATATACATATTGTTTACAACATATAGACATATGTTGAAGTGGCAATTGAGATGGTGAGAATCCATATATTCCATAATTTAGTCATTTATCATATCAAAATGCAAAAAATTCTTAGTGAAATTTACCTCTTTATTTATTTAACAAATGGGAAATACATGTACATTGATATTATATTAGCAAAATCTACTGGATGTTATAGTCTCCTCCCCTTATACTAAATCTCTTCCCGAGATTTAGTTAGAACTAGGGTTCACGTAGAAAACAGATGCAGATATTTAGCTCGAATTTGATCTTCACGTTCCCAAGTATACTCATGTCCTCTTTTCGAGTTCCATCGTTCTTTAACTATTGGGATACGGCTCTGCTTCAATTTCTTAATCTCCTTATCCATGATTTCTACTGGCTCATCCATAAAATTTAACTTATCATGAGTTGAAGTTCTTTCATCGGTATGATGAGAGATTCATCAGATAAGCATTTCTTCATATTTGAAACATGAAAGGTATCGTGAACATTACTAAGCTCTTCAGGAAGCTATAGTTTATATGCTACAGGGCCAATTCTTTTGATTATTTTGAATGGTCCAATATACATTGGATTCAGATTCTTTTTCTATCTTAATCGGATAACTCCTTGACGAGGTGATACTTTTAACATAACGCAATCTCCAACTTGAAATTCCAAAATGTTTACGTCTAGTATTAGCGTAACTCCTTGGTCCATCTTGTGCAGCTTGTAATCTTTGTCAGATTTCGATAATCTTTTTTTAGTAGTTTCATGTATTATTTCTGGTTCTGTTAGTTGAACATCTCCAACTTCTGCCCAATAAATAGGCGATCGACACTTTCTTCCATAAAGTACTTCGAAAGGCGATGCTTTAATACTAGCATGATAACTATTGTTATAAGAGTATTCTACTAGAGGTAGATGTTTCTCCCATACTTTTCCAAAATCTATTACACAAGCTCTAAGCACATCTTCGAGAGTCTGGATCGTTCTTTCACTTTGTCCATTTGTTTGAGGATGATATGCCGTACTCATGTCCAATTTCGTTCCAAGGGCATTTCTCATCGACCTCCAAAATACAGATGTAAAGCGACTGTCACGATCTGAGATGATAGATACATGCACTCCATGTTGAGAGATTCTTTCCTTAATGTACAATCTCGTAAGAGTTTCCATACTATTGGTTTCTTTAATAGGAAGGAATAGCGTAGATTTAGTAAGACGATCGACAATAGCCTAGATGGTGTCATGTCCATTTCAAGTCTTAGGTAACTTAGTAACAAAATCCATCGTAATTCTTTCCCATTTCCATATTGGAATCTCTGGTTGTATCAGTAGTCCGAATGGATTTTTATACTCTACTTTAACTCTAGCACACGTTAAACACATATTAATGTATTCTCCTATGATTTCTTTCATGTTAGGCTACCAATAGAGTTTCTTCAAATCTTGATACATCTTGTCGAAACTATGATGTATAGAATACTTCGACTTATGAGACTCGTGCATAATTAAATCTCGTAATTTACCATAGGCAGGTAACCAACTACAATTGTTAATACAACGAATTCCATCTTGACGAAATTCAAACTCTTTGTTCATCCCTCTCAATTATCAGCTTCTACATTCTCTACTTTTAGAGCTTCTTTTTGGGCTTCGAGAATTTGGGTAGGTAATTTCGGAAAAAGAGTTATCATTAATGATCTAACTCATAACAGCTTAACACACTCCTTTATACTCAAAGCACCAGCTACTAAATTGTCTTTTCCTGGATGTTAACCAATTTCACAATCGTAATCAGCAAGTAATTCTAACCAATGTCGCTATCTCATATTCAATTCCTTCTGATGAAGAATATATTGAAGACTCTTATGATCAGTAAATACTACACACTTAGTACCATAGAGGTAATGTCTCCAGATTTTAAGAGCAAATATCACCGCTCTTAATTCCAGATCATGGGTAGTATAACTCCTCTCATTAGGTTTAAGTTGCCTTCATGCATAAGCAATAACTTTCTTCCTTTGCATAAGCACTGCTCCCATTCCTTGAATAGAGGCATCACAGTAAATGATAAATTAATCGTTACCTTCTAGTAATGCTAGGATAGGTGCTTCATACAACTTTCGTTTCAGTAATTGAAAAGCTACTTCTTTATCATTTCCCTAGACAAACGGTTTGTTCTTCTGAGTCATTTTAGTCAAGGATTTAGCAATTTTTGAAAAACCTTCAATAAATCTTCGATAATATCTAGCTAGTCCCGAGAATTGTCTTATTTCCGCAGGCGTAGTAGGATTATTCCAATTCTTCACCGCTTTAATCTTTACAGGATCCACACGAATAACTTTGCTATCAATGACATACCCTATAAGTTGCACAACATTTATCCAAAATTCGCACTTTGAAAACTTAGCATACAACTCCTCCTTCTTAAGTAATTCAATAATTATACCAAGATGCTTGTCATGTTCTTCTTTATTACGGGAGTAGATAAGAATATCATCGATAAACACGATCACAAATTTATCCAAGTAAGGCTTACACACTCTGTTCATGAGGTCCATGAAAACATATGGTGCATTGGTTAAACCAAATGGCATTACTTGAAATTCATAATGTCTGTATCGCGTCCTAAAAGTAGTTTTAGGAATGTCGTCTTCCTTAACTCTCAGTTGATTATAAACTGAACATAAATCAATCTTCGAATATACGCTTGATCCTTGAAGTTGATCAAATAAATTTTCGATTCTTGGTAATGGATAACGATTCTTTATAGTAAGTTTCTTTAACTCACGATAATCAATACACATTCTAAAAGATCTGTCTTTATTTTTGACAAATAAGACTAGAGCTCCCCACGGCGATATAATTGGTAGAATAAAACCTCGATCAGTTAGTGTCACACCCCACCATGGCGGAATATGGGGCGCGAGGTATGGATATCATCACAACATGGCGTGTCTATAGAGATAACTATATGAAAAAAAATGTCATAAAATGGAGACACAAAGTCATGACAATATCTCATCAGACTCAGGAGTCTAGGTAAGTAGGTAACAGTCCTACCGCTTACCTAAGACAAACAAGTAACATAACCAAACAAATATATGTGTGCCACAGTATCACTTATTAAAAGAACAAATAAAAACTAAGAAGAAAACGGGGATTCTCCTTCTATATGCATTCCTAAGATTCTCCAATCCTAGCCACTTATGTTCTCATGCTTAACCATAGTATCACCTGAAAGAGACACTAAAACACGTCAACATAAAGTTGGTGAGAGTCATAGGTTTAGACTCCAACGCTAAATCAGTTACAAGCTATGAATAACAATCATCAACAAAAGAACATATGGACAATGTGTTACAAATATGCATTAACAACTATCAATCAAGATTAATCATACCAAACCAATCCAAGGCTCCTACCTTGCCAAACAACATCATGGTACCATAGATGATCACACTATGTACCTATCCCAAGGCCACTACCTTGTCAAACCACAAGGCCACTACCTTGTCAAACCACAAGGCCACTACCTTATCAAACCACAATAACTGAGACAGCAAGTGTCCCCGATCCAAATCATACACAATCAAAAATCACATAGCAGTTAATCACATAATGTACACACAAGTCCATCTCAAATCACAAACACATTCACAGCATCAATTTAGAAAATAACTCAACACAGTGTCTCTTCCATCCCATCTGGAAGTCAAAATCAATATTAAACATGGGACTACGAAACTCACCTGATAGCTTCTTCACAAGTCCTCGCACAAGCAACAAGCTAACAAACCAAAAACACGAAATCAATACACGAACCAATCAATAAGATGGCTCATCAACCTATGATGGACATCTAGTCTATTCCCGTATAATTACCTCATTGTTAAGCTCTAATCACCCCATTACCCTTCCTTAACAAGTCCCTAACCTAGTTATGTTTAATAGCTATCTCGTTCATAATTTTACACAAAACAGTCCCAATTTTAGGTCTCAAAACTTTAAGTCAAACGTCCACTTAAACATACCCATGGTTTCTGTAAAAGGAATATTCACACTTTTATACATGTTAGCTAAAACGTCCCATTTGTCCTAACCTTAAAGCTACTGTTAAGCCCCAGATATATGTGTATATATTGCTACCTATCCAGAATTCACTAATTTTAAACGTATGAAAAGTTCATTACCATTGGAGGGTCTTACCCTAAACCACAATCTTAGCCCAAGTGCAGATCCTTATTACAATATATAAACCATCTCTCATGTTCGTGAGAAGATCCCAACGCAACCCTAAATACCCCACACAACCCAAAACTTAAAAAGAAAACAGGCTGAATTCAAAACTGTTTTGACCTCCGACTGTTGTAACCTGTTTTTGACCAACTTCCCGACCTCCAATTTAGTTCTCGTTTCTTGATTTAGAAATCAAACTCAATTACCTATCCAGGGCTAGTTTGATCGCATCTTGAATGTTTCTATAACTCGAGATATGATCAAAACAATAGACTCAAAATTCTGCCCAGTTTTTAAAAACGGGTTTTAAACAAATTGATCTAATTAATCACCTATAACCCTTCTAATACAAGCCCTAGATTATATGATCATCATATTATGATTAATACATCGTTAATCTACTGTTTTTATATAAACCCTAACCCTTAATCCATCATAAGAATGATTAATTAAACATAAAAACAATTTAATTAAAAAGGTTAATGAAGGTTTTTACCTTAAATCAATGGAAGATGAAGAAAACCTAATTTTTTGAAGAACCCTAATTCTCCTCTATAGAACCCACGAATTTTTCTTTGTCTCCAGGGATTTATATTTTTTTTATTTACTAGATAACCTTATATAGTGTGTACATAAAATCCTAGTCCAAGTATAACACCCAACTTTCCTTTTTTTCCCTTTTTCCCTTTTTCCCTTTTTCTCTTTCTTTGGTGCGTCTAAACCGACCCAAACACCCAATAAATTCGTTTTTTATTATTATTTAATATTATTTAATAATATTACCTTAATTTTCCTTAATTTATTTCAGCTCCTAAAGCTTCCAAAACCTCAAAACCGTAAAACTAGTCAAATTTACGCGTTTTACCGTAAAAGACGTAAAATATACACTTTTATAAAAAATCTCAAATTTTGAAATAAACTTTATAACTAAGTCCTAAATGACTTAAAGCCATCCCGAAAAATATTCATATGGATAATTACCTCACCCGAGACCTCTAAATGCTAAACCGTAAATCCTAAAAAAATATTATTACTATAATACTTATACGTATACGTAAACGCCACAATATCACCATTTTCATTTCATAGTCACCACTTGTGAGCTCATGAACATGAAATAACCGTTCCTCGATTTACTTATGAGTACTCTATACTCATAAACGATAACCACACCAACCTCGTTCACACAAAATAAACACGTAAACACACAATTTAAGTAAGCACACATAAAATAAACTAAAAGTAAGACCAAGTGACAAACCCAAAACCACGGTTGTCACATCACTCCCTCCTAATAGAAATCTCGTCCCGAGATTCACTCCCAAACTCAAACTTATTTTCAGCAAACAAACGAGGATGCATATCCCTGATAAAACCTTCACGTTCAAACGTGAACTCAGTTTACACGAAGAAAATCTCAACCAACAACACATGAGCCTTAACCGTCCGCGAGGAAACTTATCAAAACCATAAAGTTATGTAACCAACCTAACTAAATCTCGCAACTCATCAAACAAGAACTGTCTTGAAACCAAGTTAGGAGCCGCCACATAACTCAACGGGTTTAAAACTGTCACCCCGATTTCAGTCTTACTCATAAATACCATAAATCAAAACTCATCAAAATATAACCACGTATAATAAGGTCTAAAGAACTCTCAAATTCCTTCCCAAATCATCTCTATGTTAACCCTCCAAGTGTTCATTACCGCAAAATACCCAAAACACGAGTTTAAACCATGTTGTCCGAAAATTAACCTTGAACTCAACACTTGTACAATTAATTCGACCAAGCTACTGACTTTCAATTACGAAACTTTTTGAATATTTGAAAAGTATGTTCCGAGTACATAATTTTAGGCTTTTGAATCACCCAAAAACCTTTAAAAACGAATAAGTTATGACCAAAACGATTTTTCTCAAAATCTGCCTAGGCATTAGCGACAGTTTCTGACAGTTAGCGACATATTTTGACAGATTAGCGACAGTTCTGCCTACTCCGATTTATACCAAAAAAAACGAATTTTAAACCCTAAAATCCCCCATTAATTACCAAAACTATAACCTAATTTATTTTAATCCCATAAAATTAAAACTCTATTAATTACATGATTTTAACATATTTCACTAAATAAGAACAAAATTTTTACTTAAGAACAATAACTTTAGGTGATCAAAACCAAAATATTTTAAAATAACCGTGTCATGCTTATATGTTAAAGAATTTATATTCCACCTTATTTGAAACATGATCCCGACACTTCCTTATTTCATCGACTACCAACAACTATTTTTTTTTCAATTTGCAAGTTCTATTTTTTTTACCATGTATAACTCGAAACAAAAGACATCGTTACCCCAAAAACAAATCTCCACCATCTCAAAATCCTTCACGCCAAAAGTACCGTACAAACAAACACGTGAAATGAGGACCCGAGAAATACGCTAATACAGAAGTTGAACCTCTCAAAGTGAAACGAGCTAGCAACCATCCCAAGAATACAACTCGTAAGTAGAAAATAATTTTACATACATAGGCATAAGCGTCATACACTCAATTCCATCAAACATATACTATACAAGCATGTATTAACTCTCTTTCATGCAATCATACTTGAAAGTCCAGTGGTGTTGTGTCACATATATAATTATGTAGGCCTCCATAATTATACATGTTCCCTTTCACCAATGTACTCCCTCCTATAATGACACTTATAAGAAATTAATACTACACATAACACATAATCCAACAAATCACAAGCACATAACCACACAAGATAAGATCCAAAACCCCATGTATTAAAATAACATAGCCAATGCACGAAACACATAAACTCGTAGTCCAGCTGAACCAGCGTAGACAAAATTCAAAATGTATAAAGAACATGAAAACATAATTAAGCGAAATCCAACAATGACTAGTGTATACGACCATGGTTCCACCCGCACTAATCAAAACTCGTAAAGAAAATAACATGTAGTTAAGTATGAACCATAGTAGTTCATAACCTAACAAATACTGCGAAAATAATATTCAAACATATCAATTACTATAAAATGCACACATACTCCTATGACGCCTATATGCAGGGACCCTTAAGCTATAGACAAGGCTACATGACTAGGCAACCTAATTCTCTACAACCATTGTCTCTGATACCATTCTGTCACACCCCACCATGGCGGAATATGGGGCGCGACGTATGGATATCATCACAACATGGCGTGTCTATAGAGATAACTATATGAAATAAGAAATGTCATAAAATGGAGACACAAAGTCATGACAATATCTCATCAGACTCAGGAGTCTAGGTAAGTAGGTAACAGTCCTACCGCTTACCCAAGACATACAAGTAACATAACCAAACAAATATATGTGTGCCACAATATCACTTATTAAAAGAACAAATAAAAACTAAGAAGGAAACAGGGATTCTCCTTCTATATGCATTCCTAAGCTTCTCCAATCCTAGCCACTTATGTTCTCATGCTTAACCATAGTATCACCTGAAAGAGACACTAAAACACGTCAACATAAATTTTGTGAGAGTCATAGGTTTAGACTCCAAAGCTAAATCAGTTACAAGCTGTGAATAACAATCATCAACAAAAGAACATATGGACAATGTGTTACAAATTTGCATTAACAACTATCAATCAAGATTAATCATACCAAACCAATCCAAGGCTACTACCTTGCCAAACAACATCATGGTACCATAGATGATCACACTATGTACCTATCCCAAGGCTACTACCTTGTCAAACCACAAGGCGACTACCATGTCAAACCACAAGGCCACTACCTTGTCAAACCACAAGGACACTACCTTGTCAAACCACAAGGCCACTACCTTGTCAAACCACAATAACTGAGACGGCACGTGTCCCCCGATCCAAATCATACACAATCAAAAATCACATAGCAGTTAATCACATAATGTACACACAAGTCCATCTCAAATCACAAACACATTCACAGCATCAATTTAGAAAATAACTCAACACAGTGTCTCTTCCATCCCATCTGGAAGTCAAAATCAATATTAAACATGAGACTACGAAACTCACCTGATAGCTTCTTCACAAGTCCTCGCACTAGCAACAAGCTAACAAACCAAAAACACGAAATCAATACACGAACCAAAAACTAAGATGGCTCATCAACCTATGATGGACATCTAGTCTATTCCCGTATAATTACCTCATTGTTAAGCTCTAATCACTCCATTACCCTTCCTTAACAAGTCCCTAACTTGGTTAAGTTTAATAGCTATCCCGTTCATAATTTTAGACAAAACAGTCCCAGTTTTAGGTCTCAAAACTTTAAGTCAAACGTCCACTTAAACATACCCATGGTTTCTGTAAAAGGAATATTCACACTTTTTAACATGTTAGCTAAAACCTCCCACTTGCCATAACCTTAAAGCTACTGTTAAGCCCAGATATATGTGTATATATTGCTACCTATCCAGAATTTACTGATTTTAAACGTATGAAAAGTTCATTACCATTGGAGGGTCTTACCCTATACCATAATCTTAGCCCAAGTGCAGATCCTTACTACAATATATAAACCATCTCTCATGTTTGTGAGAAGATCCCAACGCAACCCTAAGTACCCCAAACAACCCAAAACTTAAAAAGAAAACAGGCTGAATTCAAAACTATTTTGACCTTCGACTGTTGTAACCTATTTTTGACCCACTTCCCGACCTCCAATTTAGTTCTCGTTTCTTGATTTAAAAAGCCAACTCAATTACCTATCCAGGGCTAGTTTGATCGCATCTTGAATGTTCATAGAACTCGAGATATGATCAAAACAATAGACTCAAAATTCTGCCCAGTTTTTAAAAACGGGTTTTAAACAAATTGATCTAATTAATCACCTATAACCCTTCTAATACAAGCCCTAGATTATATGATCATCATATTATGATTAATACATCATTAATCTACTGTTTTTATATAAACCCTAACCCTTAATCCATCATAAGAATGATTAATTAAACATAAAAACAATTTAATTAAAAAGGTTAATGAAGGTTTTTACCTTAAATCAATGGAAGATGAAGAAAACCTAATTTTTTTGAAGAACCCTAATTCTCCTCTATAGAACCCACGAATTTTCTTTGTCTCCAGGGATTTATGTTTTTTTATTTACTAGATAACCTTATATAGTGTGTACATAAAATCCTAGTCCATGTATAACACCCAACTTTCCTTTTTTCCCTTTTTCCCTTTTTCTCTTTCTTTGGTGCGTCTAAACCGACCCAAACACCCTATAAATTCGTTTTCTTTATTTTTATTATTTAATATTATGTTAATAATATTACCTTAATTTTCCTTAATTTATTTCAGCTCCTAAAGCTTCCAAAACCTCAAAACCGTAAAACTAGTCAAATTTACGCGTTTTACCGTAAAAGACGAAAAATATACACTTTTATAAAAAATCTCAAATTTTGAAATAAACTTTATAACTAAGTCCTAAATGACTTAAAACCATCCCGAAAAATATTCATATGGACAATTACCTCACCCGAGACCTGATATGAGCTAAAACTCATATTAATTTATCAACAAATAACCCTAAAACATGAAGCAAAATACCAATTTATCTTGTAAAAACAGTGTTATGTGGTATGTTTGTGTTTGTGTACACTTGTGTAGGTAAAAAGATGCATTTTCAAGCAAACAAGGAATAATCAAGCTTAATTTGATGAAAAAGACAAAGAAGGATCAAAAGTGACAAGACTTTGAAGTGCAAGGACCTATCTTGACAATCTGCCAAAGATGAAGGACCAAAGTGTAAATATTGTAAAAGTCAAGATCATAGTCAAATTTGGTCAACTCTCAAGTCAACTCAGTCAAAGGACCAATTTTGTTCAAGAATGAAGTTTGAAGGACTAAAAATGCCAAAGAAATGAAGTTACAAGCTCAAAGATACAATCTGCCAAAGTTCAAGGGTCATTTCTGCCTATTTTGGAAAGTTATACAAGAGTGATCCATGTTCTATATTTTGAACCAATGAGAAGCCAGGAATAGAAAGACATGGATTGCCACATCATGGCATTAATTACCCACTAGCACCGTTTTCATTTAATGAGCAAATCACAACAGTGTGATCCATGTGCACACATTTCAGCTAATAAGGACTTGACACGTGTCGTCTTCTTCATTTAAATAATTTTCCAGGAACGATTTGAAGCTAGAGTGGATTTCATGGAATGCTATAAATATCAAACCTGCTTATTTTTTAGAGACAAATCCATTGGTCATGATCAATTAACATGAAATTAACTCAACAAAGAAACCCCAATTCATGTTCATAACCTGGAAATTCAATTGAGCAGAATTATGACACGTAGAGACCTGGGATTGGTCCCAACACGTCACCAACCCCAACTGATCTTCTTCTCAAGTCTATAAATAGCCTGCTTAGTTTTCATTTTTAAAAGTGTAGTTGTAAGTGTGAAAACACACACATTTACTTTTTCCTTTCACCATTTCTCCTTTTTAGCTAAACTACTCAAGAGTTTGACACACTCTTGAGTTAGTTAGTTAGTTAGTTAGTTAGTAACCTTTTTAACAGCTTTTTAACAAATCTCCATTAATAAAATTCAAATTCTACTTTTCCCGCCAATTCTTCTCATCATCTTTATTGTTCATATCCTGCTTCCATTGATACTCTTGTTGCTGAATTGAGTTTGTTATGATCAAATTTTGATCGTAACTAACTTTGAAGGAAGATTGAAGCTGTTTGATTGATTTCAGTTCAAGTTCATAGCATATGTGATGAATTCAGGCCATTTTGATGATTGTTGTTGATGTGTAGCTGTATTGTTGATTGTAGATAGGTGAATCTAGTGCTAAGGTGGTGGTTAGCACTAGACTAGAGAGTTCAGCACTCCTCTACTGCTCAAAGGATACTTCACAAGGTGCAAACGCCTCTTGTTTTGGTTCCATTGAATTGTCAAATGCATGCTTCATTTCTAGCTTAAATCTTTGATGAATGTATGATAAAACTTGTTAGCCTGGTTGTGGTCTGATTTTAGACTTGTTTGTAGCTTAAGTGTTGCTTTTCTGCTTATTGATTTGATATTTGATCTAGCTGATAGCTTATTTCAGTCATAATTAGCCTTGCTTCCTTAATTGAGTTCTAGTTGCTTTCAATACTTGAAATTAGCTTTAATACATCTCATTTTGATCACTAATTTTAGTTTGCTATAGCCTTTCATCTAGCTTAAACTTGTGCTTAAAAAGTCTTCATAAAAATCTTCAAAAGATCAGTTAATGAGTGTTTGGCATTAGCTTTTGTAAAGTTTTCAAGTGTTGATCTTTGGCAAATTGATGTTCATTTCCAGTCACAAGGACATTACAAAAGGTTTTAAACCATTTTCAAGTCAAGTCTAAGGTCAAAAAGGCAAATGGCAATATAAAAAGTTTGGGTTCATTTCAGTCAGTTTTGCTTAATAAAAGTTGTCAATTTCAATTGCCTTGCATTTACTTGATTCTTGATGAAATTTTACCAAACCAGTTCTCATTTCTAGTTCATATTATGAAGTTTCATATTCCATAAGCTTTTTGTACAGTTTTCATTAATCAAGGAGAAATAAGCAAAATTCTAAACACATAAGCAAAAGCAAGTTTCTATAAATGAAAACAGCTTTTTCATATCTCTTAATTCTTTTCACAAACTTGTCAATATTCTTTTACAATATCACTTAGTAGGTGTTGGTGGTTGATTTTTGAGATTTTCAGCTTTTTGAAAAAAAACTTGGTCAACGCTTGGTCAACATAAGCCAATTTCAGCTTAATTCAATTTTCAAGCTTATTTCATGATGATTTTTGATAAGACTTGATTTCCCGTTCATGTTTTAAGCTCATTAATCAGTTTCAGTACAAAATCTAGTTGTGCATGTCTAGATTCGTGTAGGGCTTATTAAGTGCTTATTGGAAAGTGCTTATCAGCTTATTAGTCATTTTTAGCAGATTTCCTCTTACAGGTCTAGCTTATTTGAGATTTTAAGCATTTTGCAATTGGTTTGACTGATTTTGTTTGAGAAATAAGCTCAAACGAGCTTATTTGTGTTTAGAACCCGTTTTGGCTTAAAAACTTTTCATAATTGCACTTTAGTCCCTATTGTATTAAAATGATTTTAAACCTGGCTAAACTTGATATTTTTTAGGGTTTTCAGTAATCTGGTCCTTAAAGTTTGAATTTTGTTCAAATTCAGTTAGTAAGTTTTTGAATTAGTTGAAAATTGGTTAGTTTGTTACATTGTTTATATTTTTGATCCTTTTGGTTAACTGTTTTACCATTTCAGTCCTTGTACTTGTTAGATTTACACTTTGAGCATTTAATTTTCATAGAATTTACATTTTCAGTCCTCTTAGTTGTAAAATTTACATTTTGAGTTTTACTTGAATAAAAACTTGGTAATTGCACGATGTTTTACATATAAGTAGAATAATATTTTTTAGTTTTGCAAGTCATTGTTTGAATTAGCAAATAGAATATCCAAAAAAATATTAACAACCAAAAACAGTTAAAAACCTGATATTGTTAGGACTTTCAATTAGCAAGAACTGAGAAAAACGAACTGCATTATACACAATTTCAAATGGCGCCGCTGCCGGTTCTTTGACTTTACGAGAGACTATCGATTGACGGTTTTCATTGGCTTTTGGGATCCGTTCACCTTGTGAACGTTATTTTTACGTATCCTAAATCAAAAACAAATAAAAAATCAAAAATATAAAAATATATAAAAACTAAAAAATCAAGAAAACAATTCTTTTCCTAAAAGAATTTACCAAACAAATTAAGAAATCCAAAAAGCAATCTTTTTCCTAAGAGATTGCACCCAAAAATATATATTATTGGATTCTCTCGGTTTTTATGTACATATAGTATTTTCTCTTAAAAACTCATAAATACAAAAATATTTTCCATATATTATTATAAGTAAATACGTATACGTATAAGAACAACCAATCTACATATTCTCCATAAGTATTGCCAAGGCAATACACCGTGTTGAGGGGCATTCCGGTCCTTGACACGTGTATTGATCAAACAAAATACAACAAGAATAGATAAATACTCTCAATAAGCAACAATTCGAAGAATACGAACATTTAAGTGAATAGAAAGGCGATGTGCTATAAAATGCCATCTAAGGGTCAATAGGTACTTAAGTGCTTCGTGCCACCTAACCCTCCGTTCACTTGTGAGTATTCTAAGAAGGAAGGCTTCATTGAGGGTCTTGCACCCAAGTAGTACATACATATATTGTTATTTTCTTGTGGATATTTAATATTGAAACTCGAAGAGGATAATCCCTTTCTCTTCAAAGTCACACGAGAGCTTCTCTCTCATTCCTCGTATTGAGTTGCATGCTCCCTCGCAGGCGTGCACAAATACCGATTGGTGTACAACCTCTTCCTCCGAAAAGGAAGAAAAAGAGAAAGAGTAAGACCACCACCGTCCATCAAGCCGATCACGAGAATCGTGCTTTGACTCCTCCACCACAAGAAGCCATGGCTGTTGATAATCGTTCTTTGATGGAACGTATGCAAACCAATGTTCATGGATATGCTAGTGCTATTAGGATTCCCGACATTCCCGCAAATACATTTGAGCTAAAAACGTCTATGATTACTATGGTTTCACAATCACCTTTCTATGGTAATAAGAATGATGATCCTCATGATCACCTTAAGAGATTCCTTTCTCTTTGCAATATCATTAAGCACAATGGAGTTCCACATGATGCTATTAAGTTGATGTTAGTGCCATTTTCACTTGAGGGACAAGCTAAGCATTGGTTAGACACCCAACCACCCGATAGTATCACCACATGGGATGGTTTCACCACTAAGTTTTTGAACAAGTTCTTTCCTCCATCTAAGACCATGGCCTTGAGGACCTTAATTATAGGCTTTCAACAAAAACCTAGTCAATCCTTTAGTGACGCTTGGGAAGAGTATAGCGAGTTATTGAGGCGATGCCCTAACCACGGATTGGATGACATTCACCAAATCAATACCTTCTATGATGGCCTTAAACCTCATCACCAAGATTCACTCAATGCTTCCGCGGGAGGGAATATTCTTCTTAAATCCATGCAAGAGGCCTTGGACATCATTGAGACTAAAGAAATGGTTCAAACAAACAATCAATTTGAAGAAAGGGTTCATGTTATCCAAAACAATTCTCAAGCACCTTGTGATAACCAATTCCTCAAGTATCAACAAGAGATCATTCAAAAGATGGATAGAGATAGTGAGAGGAATTTTAAGGTACAACAAGAAATGCTTCAAGCTCTTAAATCCATTTCATTGAACAATTCTTCAAATGATGTGCATGCCATTACTCTTTCTTGTGTAACTTGTGGAGGTCCCCATTCCTATGAACAATGTGATAAGGTGCATGGTTATCAAGGGGAATGTTATGCTTACCAAGAAGAACATCGTGAACACTTTAAGCCAAATATCAATCCAAATAACCTTTCTTACAAGTCCCAAAACTATCTTACTCCACCGGGATTCCCACCCCAACCACCCACCCAAATTCAACAAAATCCTCCTCAAATTTTAACAAGGAATCAAGGGCAAATACCACCTTACCAAGGAAATAACTACAAGGCACCCAATCATTTTCAACCTCAAGGAAATAACTTCTATCCACCAAACCAAGGGTTTAATCCACCACCTCAATCTTTCCCACAACAAGGTTTTTATCAAGGAAATGTGCAACCTAACCCCATGGATTTGATGCTTCAAAAGTTTACTTCTTTTGAGAAAGAATTGAGAGATAATCAAGAGGAAAATAACAAGAAATTTTCTCTTCTCCAAAACCAAATTATGTATAATCAAAGACTGCAAGGGGCTTTACCTTCCGACACACAAACAAATCCAAGGGCAAATGTCAATGCTATTACAACAAGAAGTGGAAATTCAACAAAGGATCCTTCACCTCCTAAACCTACTATTGTTCAACCCACTTGTGCTCCTACTTGTGACAAGCCATCTACCTCTACTTCACCACCTCAAAATGCTCCCATTCACTCAAACACACCTTCTCAACCCATTCTTACTTCTCCTTTACCTTCCACACTTCCCAATGAAGAAGCTAACAAAGACAAATCTTCCACTACAACACCTATTCCACCTACACCAAAACCTACTCTTCCATATCCTTCAAGGTTGAAAAAGGACAAGTTAAAGAACAAGGATGACATCCAAGTCTCCAATTTCTTAAGGATGTTCAAGCAACTCAACATCAATATATCCTTTGCGGAAGCTCTTGCTTATATGCCAAAGTTTGCAAAGATGTTCAAGGATTTACTCTCCAACAAAGAAAAATTGGTTGATTTGCCTAACACATCCCTTAATGAAAATTGTTCCGCCGTGCTACTTAAAACCTTACCAACAAAACTTGGAGATCCGGGGCGCTTCTTGATACCTTGTAATTTTCCCGGTGTTGAAAATTGCATGGCTTTGGCGGATCTAGGGGCAAGCATTAACCTCATGCCTTTATCGGTTTGGAAAAAACTCTCTCTTCCCGAGCTCACTCCCACTAGGATGACTCTTGAATTAGCCAACCGAACCATAAATTACCCCGTAGGTATAGCGGAGGATGTGTTTGTAGGTGTGGATAAGTTTACGTTTCCGGCCGACTTTGTAGTGGTTGATTATGACATGGATCATAGAGTGCCTTTGATTGTTGGTAGACCGTTTTTGAGAACGGGTCGTACTTTGATAGATGTGGCAGAAGGAGAACTAATTATGAGAGTAGAAGATGAGAGAGTGGTGTTTAAGTTAGGGAAAGTTTGTGATAGGAAAGAGGTTAAGGAGTCTAGACCGTGTGAGACTATTAACATTGTTGATGTGTCAGATGAGGTATGTGATGAACACTTTCATCATGCTTGTAAGAGTACTAGTGATGAGATGCCCCATGTTGAAACCGTGGCCTCAATTGCTCCCTCTTTAACACCTTTTGGAGAGAGTGATTTCCTCTTGGAGGAATTTGAGTCAAACTTTCTTGGTGATGATGATTCTCCCATTAATTGGGAAGAAGATATTCTTACAATCCAAAAGTTGCTCAATGAGGACCCTATCCCTTCTCCTATTCCACAAGAAGTTACCATTGAGGAACCTTCCATAGTAAAACCTTCCATAGGGAGTTCACCTCCTATTGAACTTAAGGACCTTCCATCCCACTTAGAATATGCTTTCTTAGAGGACAAAGACCAATTACCTGTGATCATTGCTAAAGAGTTGAAAGAGGATGAGAAGGAGCAACTTATTGAAGTCCTTAAGAAACACAAGAAAGCCTTAGCATGGAAAATATCCGACATAAGGGGAATTGATCTACATTTTTGTACACACAAAATCCTTATGGAGGATGACTATAAACCCGCCATTCAAAATCAAAGGAGAGTTAACCCAAAAATACATAAGGTTATTAAGAAGGAAGTGATTAAACTCTTAGATGCGGGTATGATTTACCCCATTTCCGACTCTCCATGGGTTAGCCCGGTTCATTGTGTTCCAAAGAAGGGTGGAATCACCGTGGTGCCTAATGAGAACAATGAGCTTATTCCCACGAGACTTGTGACCGGTTGGAGAGTTTGTATTGATTATAGAAAACTCAATGAGGCAACTAGGAAAGACCATTTACCATTACCTTTTATGGATCAAATGCTTGAACGCTTAGCGAGAAATGAGTACTATTGCTTTCTTGATGGCTTTTTGGGTTAGTTCCAAATTCCCATTGACCCTAAGGATCAAGAAAAGACCACATTCACTTGTCCCTACGGTACATTTGCTTACAAGAGGATGCCTTTTGACTTATGTAATGCACCGGGGACGTTTCAAAGGTGCATGATGGCGATTTTCCATGACATGATAGAGCAAACTATGGAGGTTTTTATGGATGATTTTTCCGTCTTTGGAAATTCATTTATCTCATGTCTCACCAATCTTGAGAGAATGCTTAAACGTTGTGAGGAAACACGTTTAGTGCTTAATTGGGAGAAATGTCACTTTATGGTGAAAGGGGGGGATTGTTTTAGGACATAAAATATCCAACAAAGGATTAGAAGTGGATCGAGCTAAAATTGATGTGATTGATAAGCTTCCCCCACCCACTTCGGTTAAAGGTGTGAGGAGTTTCTTAGGTCATGCGGGATTTTATAGGCGCTTTATACAAGATTTTTCTAAGATAGCTAGACCGATGACTCACCTCTTGGAGAAAGAGGCTCCTTTCATTTTTAACCAAGATTGTTTGGACTCTTTTGAGACTCTTAAGGAGAAATTGACTAAGGCTCCCGTTTTGGTTTCTCCAAATTGGGAATTACCTTTTGAGATTATGTGTGACGCTAGTGATTATGCGGTGGGGGCCGTCTTAGGACAAAGAGTTAATAAGCATCTTCAACCTATACACTATGCGAGTAAAACCATGACCGGTGCACAACTTCATTACACTACCACGGAAAAAGAGTTGCTTGCTATAGTATATGCTTTTGAGAAGTTTAGACCATACCTTGTGCTCTCTAAAACCATAGTGTATACGGATCATTCCACTCTCAAGTATCTTATGACAAAACAAGATGCTAAGCCTAGGCTTTTGAGATGGGTTTTGTTGCTTCAAGAGTTTAAGATAGAAATTCGTGATAAGAAAGGGGCCGAGAATTTAGCGGCGGATCACTTGAGTAGACTTGAGCATCCTTTTCAAGGAGATTTGCCACATCAAGAAATCAATGAATCCTTTCCATTAGAGGAACTCATGTCTATCTCTTCCCAAGAGGATGCCACTCCTTGGTTTGCGGATATCGCAAACTATCTTATGGGCAATGTGCTTATTGAGGGTCTTACTTATCAACAAAAGACGAAGTTTCTTAAGGAAGTTAAGTACTACTTTTGGGATGATCCTTATCTTTTTAGGCAATGTGCGGACCAAATCATTAGACGGTGTGTAGATGGGCTCGAGGCATTTAAGATCTTAGAAGCGTGTCATAAAGGACCTACGGGTGGACATTTTGGGCCCAACTATACCGCCAAGAAAGTCTTCGATTCGGGTTACTATTGGCCTTCCATTTACAAAGATGCCCATGAAATGGTGAAATTTTGTGATGTGTGTCAAAGACAAGGAAAAATTACGCAACGTGATGAGATGCCACAAAATTTTATTCAAGAGTGTGAGATATTTGACGTGTGGGGCATTGATTTCATGGGACCTTTTCCATCCTCTAAGGGAAACAAGTATATACTTGTGGCGGTGGATTATGTGTCCAAATGGGTAGAGGCTAAAGCCTTACCTACCAATGATGCTAGAGTTGTTGTGAAGTTTTTGAAACAATTGTTTGCTAGATTTGGTGTACCTCGGGCCATCATAAGTGATCGTGGTACGCATTTTTGTAATGATCAATTTACGAGAGTGATGAAGAAATATGGAGTTAATCATAGACTTTCTACCGCGTATCACCCTCAAACAAATGGTCAAACCAAGGTCACAAATCGTGGTTTGAAGAGAATTTTAGAGAGAAAGGTGGGAGAGCATCGAGCTTCTTGGTCGGATAAGCTTGATGATGCTTTGTGGGCATTTAGGACGGCTTTTAAGACACCAATTGGTTGTAATCCTTATAGGCTTGTCTATGGAAAAGCGTGCCACCTCTCATTTGAGTTAGAACACAAGGCATCTTGGGCTCTCAAGTGGGCTAACTTTGGTTTAAACCAAGCCGGTTCCCATAGGAAAGATCAACTCAATGAGATGGATGAATTGAGAGCCAATGCCTATGAAAATTCTTTGCTTTACAAGGAAAAGACTAAGAAATTGCATGATGCTAAGATCAAGAATCATGAGTTCGAAGTTGGAGAGCCGGTTCTCCTCTTTAACTCAAGGTTGAAACTTTTTGCGGGCAAGCTTAAGTCGAGATGGTCCGGTCCATTCACTATTGCTCAAGTGTTTCCATATGGAACTATTGAGTTGTCACAACCCGATGGTACAAATTTTAAAGTGAATGGTGACCGTGTTAAGCATTACTTTGGGGAGGACTTTCCGTTGAAATGGTCCAAGAGATCCCCATTTTCCCCATGAATTGATTCATTGAGGGACGAGTCGAGCTAGAGACTCATTAACTCAAGCATTGTATAACTAGGTTTATAGTGTTGTAGGTTAGAAATAAAGGTATAGACTTGGAGATAAGTGTAGGGGAGACTTTCTTTTGTCTTCATGATTGTTTGTAGGGTTGCTCGCTCATTTCATGCTTTGGAGCTTATGGAGGAGGCCCTTGTATCCGGTTCACTTCGTTACTATAGTGATTTTTCATTGACACCTTGTGCTTAAACATGATTTCACTAATAGTTGTCCTTTCCTTAACTTGAGTTAAGCAAAGTCTATTCCTTGTCATAAGTGTAGGGGAAGTTTTTATACTTCCATGCTCTTAAACATTGAGGACAATGTTTAGCTTAAGTGTACGGGGGTCTTCTATCGAAGTGACCTTACCTAGAACTTGTCATTGTCTTTCATGATAACATGGAAAATTGATTTTCAACATTTTTCAAATTTTTTGATCTACTTTGGCCAACAAAAATATGCATTCATAATTTTTGCATTAATCATTTTTCATTTGCATATCACATTTGCATTGTATATATTTCTTCTTTTGTTTTTCATCAAAAATATATAAAAAGGAAAAAAATATGATAAAACATGGTTTTAACAAGTTTAGACTTCTTTGACATATTAGGCCCGCCATGGATATTTTGACTCAACCTGAGTTTGCTTATCTTAGAACTCTCTAGCTAGTATCCTTAACCATGTAGTCCTTCATTGTTCTAGTAGGCTAAGCATCCACCAATCTCATTATTTGAGATTTTAAATTTGTGGAGAATGGGAAATGATAGAGTTGAAGCAAGTATAAAAGGGCTAGATAAACTTCATGATAATTACTTGTGGATAAACCCTTCTCTTCTTTACCTCTAATTTCTTCACATGTATATAATTGTTATTAAATAATCAAGAACGGTTTTAATTGATTTGTAATCTCTTATGCATTTTTGTCTAATCATTCATGGTTGGTATGAGAACGTTTTAAGATTCTAAGTTAGAACGGTTTATGTGTACTAGACTTATGTCATGCTCAATATTTAGCGGGTCTTTTTCCTTTTATTCTTTTCAAATTTCTTTGTGAGGAATAAAGAAAAATAAGAGCGGCTTACAAAAAAAAATGAGTGGCTAGAAAAAAAAGAAAAAGAAAAGAAAAAAATAAAAAAATAAAAAATAAATACAAGACTCCCAAGAGGGACGTGTGGTGTTAATTATAGTGACTATTGAGTTCCAATATTACCTTGACGGGTTGCGGGGATTCAATAGATTGCTCCAATCCAATATTACCTTGACGGGTTGCGGGGTTGAAGATCCAAAGTCTCAAAAAGATGGCGGATGTAAATTATTGCGTGAGTTTTATTTTTCTTTCCTTAGCGAGTGTGTAGCTACTTATGAAAGCATGACATGAGGATTTTACACATAAGGCGAATGACTTATTATTCTTGAAACGGACTTATATTATTTGTGAGCGGTTTTTCAAGTAATGGATGAGAGGATTACTTAGGATTAAAACCGTGCTTCCTTATTTTTGGATTTTACATTTCTTATATTTCACGCCTTGAATAATGACAAATTTGCCCACAAGCAATTTGCTCAAATAATAACCGGTTCCACATTTAATTGTCATGAATAAGTTGATGCACTTTTTACTTGTGAATACAATGATCCCATTTTTAAGCTTGGTATGGGGAAAGTGAAACTTGAGGGTGATAAATGTCCATGGTACCCAAGCCCTAATCCAAGTCATTGAATTCTTAATGAGTTATTTCCATCAAAACCATTTCAAGTGAAACCAAAAAGTTGTAAATAGAATTGTATTTTGTTCATTGCATTGTTAAAAGTCAAAATCATGCATCATGTAGTTTAGAATAGTGTAGATGCATTCCTTATGGCCAAGGTGGATTAATTATGAGGAGAATGTAAAATTTGTGCTTTAAAATATATAGAATTGCATGAGGACATGACAATGTTCAAGTGTAGGGGATTTGATATGAGCTAAAACTCATATCAATTTATCAACAAATAACACTAAAACATGGAGCAAAATACCAATTTATCTTGTAAAAACAGTGTTATGTGGTATGTTTGTGTTTGTGTACACTTGTGTAGGTAAAAGGATGCATTTTCAAGCAAACAAGGAATAATCATGCTTAATTTGATGAAAAAGACAAAGAAGGATCAAAAGTGACAAGACTTTAAAGTGCAAGGACCTATCTTAACAATCTGCCAAAGATGAAGGACCAAAGTGTAAATATTGTAAAAGTCAAGATCATAGTCAAATTTGGTCAACTCTCAAGTCAACTAAGTCAAAGGACCAATTTTGTTCAAGAATGAAGTTTGAAGGACTAGAAATGCCAAAGAAATGAAGTTACAAGCTCAAAGATACAATCTGCCAAAGTTCAAGGGTCATTTCTCCCTATTTTGGAAAGTTATACAAGAGTGATCCATGTGCTATATTTCGAACCAATGAGAAGCCAGGAATAGAAAGACATGGATTGCCACATCATGGCATTAATTACCCACTAGCGTCGTTTTCATTTAATGAGCAAATCACAACAGTGTGATCCGTGTGCACACATTTCAGCTAATAAGGACTTGACACGTGTCGTCTTCTTCATTTAAATAATTTGCCAGGAACGATTTGAAGCTAGAGTGGATTTCATGGAATGCTATAAACATCAAACCTGCTTATTTTTTAGAGACGAATCCATTGGTCATGATCAATTAACATGAAATCAACTCAACAAAGAAACCCCAATTCATGTTCATAACCTGGAAATTCAATTGAGCAGAATTATGACACGTGGAGACCTGGGATTGGTCCCAACACGTCACCAACCCCAACTGATCTTCTTCTCAAGTCTATAAATAGCCTGCTTAGTTTTCATTTCTAAAAGTGTAGTTGTAAGTGTGAAAACACACACATTTACTTTTTCCTTTCACCATTTCTCCTTTTTAGCTAAACTACTCAAGAGTTTGACACACTCTTGAGTTAGTTAGTTAGTTAGTAACCTTTCTAACAGCTTTGTAACAAATCTCCATTAATAAAATTTAAATTCTACTTTTCCCGCCAATTCTTTTCATCATCTTTACTGTTCATATCCTGCTTCCATTGATACTCTTGTTGCTGAATTGAGTTTGTTATGATCAAATTTTGATCGTAACTGACTTTGAAGGAAGATTGAAGCTGTTTGATTGATTTCAGTTCAAGGTCATAGCATATGTGATGAATTCAGGCCATTTTGATGATTCTTGTTGACGTGTAGTTGTATTTTTGATTGTAGATAGGTGAATCTAGTGCTAAGGTGGTGGTTAGCACTAGACTAGAGAGTTCAGCACTCCTCTACTGCTCAAAGGATACTTCACAAGGTGCAAACGCCTCTTGTTTTGGTTCCACTGAATTATCAAATGCATGCTTCATTTCTAGCTTAAATCTTTGATGAATGTATGATAAAACTTGTTAGCCTGGTTGTGGTTTGATTTTAGACTTGTTTGTAGCTTAAGTGTTGCTTTTCTGCTTATTGATTTGATATTTGATCTAGCTGATAGCTTATTTCAGTCATAATTAGCCTTGCTTCCTTAATTGAGTTCTAGTTGCTTTCAATACTTGAAGTTAGCTTTAATACATCTCATTTTGATCACTGATTTTCGTTTGCTATAGCCTTTCATCTAGCTTAAACTCGTGCTTAAAAAGTCTTCATAAAAATCTTCAAAAGATCAGTTAATGAGTGTTTGGCATTAGCTTTTGTAAAGTTTTCAAGTGTTGATCTTTGGCAAATTGATGTTCATTTCTAGTCACAAGGACATTACAAAAGGGTTTAAACCATTTTCAAGTCAAGTCTAAGGTCAAAAAGGCAAATGGCAATATAAAAAGTTTGGGTTCATTTCAGTCAGTTTTGCTTAATAAAAGTTGTCAATTTCAATTGCCTTGCAATTACTTGATTCTTGATGAAATTTTACCAAACCGGTTCTCATTTCTAGTTCATATTATGAAGTTTCATATTCCATAAGCTTTTTGTACAGTTTTCATTAATCAAGGAGAAATAAGCAAAATTCTAAACACATAAGCAAAAGCAAGTTTCTGTAAATGAAAACAGCTTTTTCATATCTCTTAATTCTTTTCACAATTTTGTCAATTTTCTTTTACAATATCACTTAGTAGGTGTTGGTGGTTGATTTTTGAGATTTTCAGCTTTTTGAAAAAAAACTTGGTCAACGCTTGGTCAACATAAGCCAATTTCAGCTTAATTCAATTTTCAAGCTTATTTCTTGATGATTTTTGATAAGACTTGATTTCCCGTTCATGTTTTAAGCTCATTAATCACTTTCAGTACAAAAATCTAGTTGTGCATGTCTAGATTCGTGTAGGGCTTATTAAGTGCTTATTGGAAAGTGCTTATCAGCTTATTAGTCATTTTTAGCAGATTTCCTCTTACAGGTCTAGCTTATTTGAGATTTTAAGCATTTTGCAATTGGTTTGACTGATTTTGGTTGAGAAATAAGCTCAAACGAGCTTATTTGTGTTTAGAACCCGTTTTGGCTTAAAAACTTTTCATAATTGCACTTTAGTCCCTATTGTATTAAAATGATTTTAAACCTGGCTAAACTTGATATTTTTTAGGGTTTTCAGTAATCTGGTCCTTAAAGTTTAAATTTTGTTCAAATTCAGTTAGTAAGTTTTGGAATTAGTTGAAAATTGGTTAGTTTGTTACATTGTTTATATTTTTGATCCTTTTGGTTAACTGTTTTACCATTTCAGTCCTTGTACTTGTTAGATTTACACTTTGAGCATTTAATTTTCATAGAATTTACATTTTCAGTCCTCTTAGTTGTAAAATTTACATTTTGAGTTTTACTTGAATAAAAACTTGGTAATTGCACGATGTTTTACATATAAGTAGAATAATATTTTTCAGTTTTGCAAGTCATTGTTTGAATTAGCAAATAGAATATCCAAAAAAATATTAACAACCAAAAACAGTTAAAAACCTGATATTGTTAGGACTTTCAATTAGCAAGAACTGAGAAAAACGAACTGCATTATACAAAATTTCAAGACCTCTAAATGCTAAACCGTAAATCCTAAAAAAATACTATTACTATAATACTTATACGTATACGTAAACACCACAATATCACCATTTTCATTTCATAGTCACCACTTGTGAGCTCATGAACATGAAATAACCGTTCCTCGATTTACTTATGAGTACTTTATACTCATAAATGATAACCACACCAACCTCGTTCACACAAAATAAACACGTAAACACACAATTCAAGTAAGCACACATAAAATAACCTAAAAGTAAGACCAAGTGACAAACTCAAAACCACGGTTGTCACAGTTAGCTCTTGATTTTGACTTAATAACTCTTGCATTTCCGAAGGTGCTAATAGATAAGGCGCTTTAGTAACTGTTGTCGCTCCTGGTATCAAATCGATTTTGGAATTCAACTTGACGCACAAGCGGCAAACTTGGTAATTCCTCAAGAAATACTTCAGGAAATTCATTAACTACTGGAATATCTTCTGGTCGCTTCTCGTCTTGCTTCTTCTCCACTACTTGAACTAAGAAAACTTGACCACCTCGGGATTCGTACTTATTAATTTTTAGGCACGATATAAGATTTAGTTGAGTTTTACTTTTATTTCCATGGAAAATCAAAAATTCTCCGTTAATAGGAATATGAACGACTTTCTCGTCACATATGATTTTAGCATGGTATTTAGATAACCAATCCATCCCAATGACAACGTCAAAGCTACCGAGCTTAACGGGCATAAGGTCAATTTCAAAGGATTGACGTAATAAAGTAATGATACATCCTCAAATAACGGTATTAGTGCTAACTATTTTTCCATTGGCCTTTTCTATATCGTACTTAGTATTCATGGGAACAGTCAGAACATCTAATTTATCAGCTAATTTAACAGATATGAAACTTCTATCAGCTCCTGAGTCAAATATTACTTTAACAAGACGTTGATTTAGATGAAACATACCCGTAATCATGTTCTGATCTTGTTTAGCATCGTTTATCAAATAGGATTTTCCTCGGCTATTGCTCTCTTTACGGGACTCAATTGTAACATGCCCCTTCTCTTCGCAGTTATGGAAAACCTTAATTACTGGTATTTGATTACTTCCAGTATCCAATCCTTTACCTCTGTAGTTTCTTGTCTGATGTCCTTGCTTTCCATAGTTCTGACACTTGACAGTGCAATATCCTGTGTGATGTAGAGAACGTCTTTGACATAGGGGAAGTCTTCCATTATAACCATTGCTAGATGTCATAGTCTAAACTTTAGAAATATCAGTTCTTTTGTTCTGCTGTTGATGATTATTGCCTTGGTTATAGTTGTGATAGTTATTCTTCTGGAAATTACGATTAGTATGAAAGCTCCTCTTATCATCGAACTTCCTCTTATTATTTACTGCCACTTGTACAGGAATATACCTTATCACTTGATCTATTAATCTTAGAGTAATGGTGATAACTTCCTCTGAAGTTTGGGGTTTAGAGGTGGTAACATTCCCTTCAATACTTTTGGGAAATCATCCAATAAAAGCTTCCATCAATTTTCAGTATTAGGCACCATATAAGGACATACTAATGCCAATTCCTGAAATCTTCGTATATAAGCTTTAAGATTATTATCTTTCACTTCTAATTTATAGAATTCTTCGTCCATTTTTCTAATCTCATTGCCAGAACAATACTTCTTTATTAGCAGATTCTTAAATTCATTCCAGGGAGTTTGATAAGCTTGATCTATTCTGATGGGTTGAGCATAAGAATTCCACCAAGACAAAGCTTCCTCTATCAGTGTACCCATAGGAAACTTCACTTTACAATCTTTAGAACATTCACTGCGAACAAATACTGATTCAGTTCTCTTAAACCAGCGAATAAGTCCAACAACTCCTTCAAATCCTTTATAGTTAAAAGGTGATAGTTCATGAAATCTTTGTAAGTACACTTCTTTGCCATATGAACTTCTCTTTGAGCAGCATTTGCATTACTTGAACTAGCTATATTGGTGGCTTGTGCTTGCAAAGCTATAGTCACATTCTCAGCAACCAATTGCCTAATTCCTCTGGTCTCATATTCATAGTTGCAGACTTCTTTCCCAAGAAGTGCAGCAAGTACTTTAGGAATTTGGTGTCTTTCTATTTGGAAAAAAGGACCATAAGTATAATTAGAGATGTTGTTGATCTCGTATAAGCTATTCTATCAACATTCACAAAATAACTCTAGATAAGAATGATATTGTCTATAGATTTTCATACATTCGAGTATGGAATCAATTTAACATATCATAGGATGACAGAAATTTCTAATTCTTTCGACAACCTTCTATAGAATTCAAATATGATGATTCATAATACGAATGACGATAACGACAAAAAATAAAATGACAAGGATTTTGAGAACAAAAACACATTTCTTTATATAATAACAACTTGTCATTCGTAGACAAGTTTCTCTGTTACAAAAAGAAAAACTGTACATATGTTACAAACTAAAACTAGATCTAAGCTTAACATCTCATCTTAATCTCCTTAATCCTATCCAAGATATATCCCGATCCTGATTGTTGAGTTGTTTTAAGATCATCGATGAGAGTCTCTAGATTAAACCCAGTCCTCATCAGTCCTTTTTTTAGTTCGTAGTTCTCGTGTTCCAATCTTGCCATATCCACTTCATATTGGTGCATCCTTTTGCTCAGTTTAATATTATGGCGTCGAGTAACGTCCAACTTATATTCCATCTTACTAAGATCCTTTTGAATATCCATTCTTTCTTTCATCAAATTCTTGATATTTCTTTCCATCCTTCTAAAGGCTTCTAAGGATATCTCGTCGAGATGACTTGCAATTGTGGATAATTGCTTGTCGTGTTTCTCCATGATCCTTGCTCTAGAAACTTCTTTAGCTTCGTAAGGTTCTTCACGACTTCGGTTGGGAGATGAATATAGATCCTCGGGAATAAGTAAACGTGACATATGTAAGGTGTACTACTTGTCATTTCATTTTGACGCGCAAAGTATTCTTGCACTTTAGGGTCATCATAAAATGATGGGGATGGAACATTGATGAGACTGCTTTTATACATAGTCTCATCGTCCAAAAAGGGTTTAAAATGCATAAAAATCTCATCAAAATACCCATATATATGCTTGTGTTTGTTGCTTGTGTATTTTAGGTACGGATATTGAGAAAATGACAAAAGATCACAAGAATCATGCAAAAATGAACACGGGAAACGAAGCCGCACAAAGAACCAAGCCCTAATGAAGAATTTTCCCAAGAAAACCCTTGAAGATTTGAAGAATTATGAAGAAGGGTCCTCCAATATGGAAGAATTGACACTTTATACCCTTGTATCTTCATAATTACAAGTTTGGTCCATAAAGTTTGTCAAAATTACAAAAAGGGCTCTCCACTTTGAAGAATTGACAAGTTTAGCCCCTCAACAAAGCTAAATTGTCAACCATTATCCTCCACAAAGTCAAATATATCATGAATTCCTTCAAAGTACAAGAATTACAAGTTTGGTCCTTTGAAAATCCCAAAAATACAAAAAGGACCCTTAACTTTGAAGATTTGGCAAAAATGGTCCCTCAATCACTATGACTTGGCAATTTCAGCCCTCCAAAAAATAAAAAATGCAAGTCAAGACCATTACCATTGAAGAAAATGCCAAATCACTCCCTCAAGAATTACAAAATGGCAAGAATTACCCTTGAATTCACTTTCAAAATGTTTTGGGGCAAAAGTGTGAAAATGGAAAAGTTGTTATAAAGGAAATGGGCGATGATAGAGTTTAAAACTAAAATGACAAAAGGGAAGGAAGTGAAGGACTAATACTGGCCAGACATGATTCTTACTTTAACCAACCACATGCTGCCACCTCACCCCACTCACCACTTCAACCAATCACAACACTCCTTTCTTCCACATCACACTCCACTCACCAGATTAATTACTTAATAAATCTTGGCGCCTTAACACCAAGTTTAAATAAATCCCACACTAATCCGGATCAAACACTTAACTATTCACCAAGAACACAATTGGGGTTTTCTTAATTACTTGTAATTAAACCTTAATATTGTGCAAATTAGTTATTAATGATCATGTTAACACGACCCAACCTTAATATTGGTCATCACATCATTCACGTGTCCACATGGGACCTCCCATGCTACACGTTTGAGGAAGAAGACAAGAAGAGCCAGTCATCCAACGTCCCACAATTGTGCTTACTTTCTAAGCTTCATACAAACCCTTTGATCACATTTTCACATGCCAACTCATGCAAACAGCCAAGAATCCGTCACATGATTACAAGATATTCAAACTCCACAAGGGCATTTTTAGGACTTCAAGCATTAGGGTTTAGCACTTTTATCTATTCTTAGTTCACATGTAAGGCTCTATATAAAGCCATAGGGTCTCACTTTCAGAACTGCTTTTGGTTTTTCCTTGTTCAAGAACTTGTAAATCCTCTTTTCAGTTTAATGAAATTGTGTTAAGTGTGTTGAAGAAAGACCAAGTGCCATCTTATTTCATGCTTGTTTATGTTATTTGTTTACTGAATTTGAATCTCAAAACCTGTTTTTAAGGAGAGTGCAAAAGTTTGCATTTTTCCTTCAAGCTTGATATTTTGCTAAGTTCTTGTTTCAACCTTGGAATTCTTGGGTTATAGGGCTGATCATAGCATCCTAATTGTGATATTAAGGTGTGGTGAGGCTTATAACTTGGGGATAATCAAGTGTGGGGTAACAAGGTTGCATTAATCAAGGCTTTTTAAGTTTCTGATTTTGATATTGTGCTACTTACCTTGTTGAATCTTAGCAGGGTTGTTATTGGAAGCTTGTGCTTGTTCTTGCTAGCACATAAGCTCATAAATTCGTGGGTGTGGATGTACATCCATGAGGTTTGTCTTGAAACCTTGAAGATCTGATAAAAATTGGATTTTTTGTGGATTTGTGCTATACTGTTGTTCTTGTTGATTTCTTGGCTTAAATCTGCTTAGTCTTGCATGATAATGTTGTTTATATGCTAGATTAATCATTGGGTTAACTGAATCACACTTTTTCTTGTTAAAAATTGGATTTGAAAAGATAAAGGGGTGTTTGGGACTACCTGTTTAAGCTTGAATCTTGTTATTGTGTTGTTAGAAGGTGTTGTTTGTGTTTGTTATCTGTCATACACTTGTTTGAGAGTATTTTGCTTCAAGTTATTGGACTTAAACCACCAAATCAAACAATCTGCTATATCTTGTTGATTATAACTGTTTTTGACCTAAGAATTTGGGAAAACCTAGAGTTTATGCATGCTTAGGGTTAAAAGCTGTTAAAACATCATTATTATAACTGGTTTGATAGATCTTGAGGTTTGAATCTGGCTTATTGGTCAAATACATCAGCAAGTGTAAACTGCATGTGTTAGTGTTCATCAGTAACATTCATAAGCTTGAATCTTGAGTTAGGCTTAAAGCCATTGCATGAAAACTGTTTAGACTTGTTTATTTGAGTTTATAATAGCTTGTGTATGCATTTGGTTGAATTTGGTTGGCTGATTATTGCTAAAACTGCTTATAAGTGCTCAACTGCTTATTTGTTCATGTCTGTATCATATCTGGTGCTTTATTGATTAAACTCTATCAATTGGGTGATTGTGTTTGTGATTTATTGATTGTTATTGACTCCTATGATCCAAAGATCATTTGGGTGCCTTTGTGTAATCTGAATCTGAAAAAAGTTCACTAAAGACAAAAAGTCAAACAAGTCAAGCAGTGGAAAAAGTTTCCACTGCTCAACACACAAAACTAGCCCCTGCTAGTGTTATTTTGAACTCAGCTTATCAATAAGCTATTTTAGCTTATGCAGACCTGCAACAACTTATTTTTGTGATAGATCTTCATTATTTGACCCATTTGATTAGACTGGAGCTTATTGGACTTTGACTTTGACTTTTTGCTAGAAAACCAACTTATTTGACTTTTACATAAGTGCTTATTTGCCTTTTCCATATTATTTAGTCAGCTTATTTGAAAACTCTTTGTTGATTTTGCTTAATTAAGTCATTTAAAGCTTTAGAAACTTGAATCAGCTTTTGGGGTGGCCTACAACTCAAAAACGACTATTTTGTCGTTTTCTGTAGATTGCTTATTGCATTTTCAGGCTTATTCATTAGGCTTATTTCAAATTTCTTTTTACAGAAGTCTTATTTTAGGACAAAAGAAACTTGTGTGTCTAATTTAAGCTTATGGCATTGGCTTATAGGTTAATGGGCCAAAAAGCCCATTAAGAATTAGCTGTTTGGTATAAGCTAGCTTATTTCACACTTTCAGCTTTTGGGCCTTTGGAAAAAGTTGTTTAAAATCAAATTTGAGTCAAGCAGTGCTTTTTGGGCTTATTTTGGACACTTTTTTTATATTGGGCTCAAAATTGGCCCAATTAGGATCTGTTTTGGGTATAGCCCATTTTCTAGGCCCATTAAGGGTATTTAGGTAATTTCACTTTCATTTCTGAGTTATTTAGGTTAAATTAAGCTAGTTTGCAAGTTTTTAGAATTTTTTTATGATTTTTGGATTTTTAATAATATTTTAATATTATTTTATTGTTAAAAATTAAAAGTCTGATTTTTTAAGTTTTTATATTTTTCCTAGATTGTAGACACTTAATTAGGAATTTTGCAACTTTCCAAATATTTTTAGAGTCTTTTAATTATTTTCTAGAATCATTTTAAATTTTAATTGATTTTAATAGTTTTTAATTGTTTTAAAATAGTTTTTAGTGGTTTTAAAATTTTGAAAAATACTTTTTAGCTTAATTAGGTTATTTTAAAGGTTTACTAACTTTAAAATCTTGTTTTGGACTTTTTAATAGTTAATATTGATTTTTAGGGCTTTAATTAGCATTAAAAAGTCATTATTTAATTAATTAAAAGGTTTTGGCAAGTTTGAATTTTTTGTAAACTCTTAGAATATTTTTGTGGATTTTTAGTGATTTTTAGGAATTGTTAGGGTAAAATTTTAATTTTAGTGCTTTTTACGGTTTTACGTGTACACCTTTTTTCGTCTTAGTTTAATACGACATCGTAACCGTCATTCTCTTATTATCTCATTTCTATTTTTCTTTCTCACAAATATAATCACAAAGATAATCATTTCATTACACACACACTAAGCCTCCTTGAGAACGATCCCCACTTTGGGTCATAACTTGTGGTTTTCCTAAACTACTTGTTAATACTTGCCCTAATTACGCTCTTTTTCCTAAAAGACGTAAAAACTCAACCATCATTTTGGCGCCGCTGCCGGGGAGGCGTGTTGTGTTTTGATTTGGAATTTTTGTTTTTATATACTAACCAAAATAGTATTTGTATTAGTAGCACTCTACTAATACGTATTATCGGTTTTCGATTTTTGTGTGAATACTATTACTATATTGTATACGTAGAACAATAAATTCACAAGTACTCCAAATACGTGAGAAATCACAACCTTGACTTGGGAGGTCATTACCCAATCATTGTATTCGAATCTCAAACCAAAGAAAAAGGCAAAAATAGATAAATACTTTCGTGAAGCTCAATCTTGAAAAATACAAACTATAAGGCGGATATTATAAAATATATCCTAAGGAAAAAGGCTCTTAAGTGCTTCGCGCCGCCTCGTTTCCCCGCTTGCTTGTGAGTATTTGATTTTGAGAGCTAATCGAGGGTTTTGCCGCCCAAAGTATTACTAAGTATCATATATATTTTCTTGGTTTCATTGATTAAACCCTCTTGAACATTTTGGTGTTCCACCAACATTCTAAAGTCATCGAAGGCGTTCACTTCACGTGATCGTTATCATTCCTTGAGGCTTCTTTAATCGAGAGATTTGATTAAGGAGGAGATTTGTAGATTTGTGTCTACTTAATACATTCACCAAAATCAAAAAGGTTAAGACAATCAAAAACCACAAAAAAAATTATAAAAATACAAAACACCCAAAAGAATCTTCTTTGCTCGTCCCCTCGTTGTACGTGACGTTTATGCTAAATCGTAATCAAGCAAGACGTGCACGTAAACGAAAGAACAAAACTCCCATTCCCAATCTTTCTAGTGAGGAGTCTCCTATTGACGAACCCATTGTAAGAGAAGCACCAACCATGGCGAATCAAACTATGATGGAGTTACTTCAAGCACCCACCGAGGGTTATGGAGAGGCTATTGTGATTCCCGCTATCCTTGCGGAGAATTTTGAGGTGAAAACGGGTTTGTTGTCGATGATCCAAAACAACAAATTCCATGGTGATGAGAAGGACAATCCACACAACCATATCCGCCAATTCAATCGTCTTACCGCCACTTGCAAGTTTAAGGATGTCTCGAATGACTCGATTAAGATGATGCTTTTTCCGTATTCCTTAGCGGGGCCCGCTAAAATTTGGTTAGAGAAAGAGCCACCCAATTCTATATTGACGTGGAAGGATCTCGTATCTAAGTTTGTGAACCAATTTGTTCTGCCCTCTAAGACTACGCACTTGAAAAACGAGATTTCAAAATTCTCACAAGAGTTTAATGAAAGTTTTTCAACGGCTTGGAATAGGCTTAAGGAAATGTTACATGAATGTCCTCATCATAGTTTTTCCGACTTGCATCAAATTGACACGTTTTACAATGGACTTAATGATCATGGAAGGGATTATTTAAATGCCGTCGCGGGTGGTAATTTTTTGTGTAAAATGGTTGAGGAAGCTTTGTTGATAATTGAGAATAGATCTAAGGTGTATAGTCCTCGTAGCACGTCTAGTGTTCGTAAGGCTTCGTCTTCGGCTTCACCTTCTTTGTCTACTACCATCGATGCTTGCCAAATTGAGGCGAAAATGGAAAACAAGATTTTTGATAAACCAAAAGGAATTTTGATTGAGTTTAAAATTGGTGAACCAAGTGCTCCCGCTACGGCTAAAGCGGTTGAGGTTTCGTGCATGTATTGTGGTGGAAGTCATGATTTCTCTGAGTGCATTACCAACGGTGGTAACACTTCGAGTGCCTACGCGGCCACAGGAAATTACAACCAAAACGGTCAAGTTTCCCGCTCTAATCAATTGAATCCACCGGGTTTTGGTTCAAATCAAAATGCTAACAACAACTATCGCAACAATCAAGTTGGTTTCAAAAACAATTTCAACAAGGGAAATTATGGTAATCAAGGGGATAATAATCAAGTTTCAAAAAAGAATCAAAATGATTTTCAAAACAACAACAAAGGTTTGCAAACGCTGAAAGATCTTCCAAATGAATTTGTTGAATATGCTAATGGGAATGATGCTAGGTTTGACAATATTCAAAGAGAAATCATTAGCCTAAGATCCGAGTTTAAGAACGACTTGAAGAAAGAGTTGAAAAATGAGTTAGCTAATGAACTTAAGATCCATACCAACAAGATGGAAGGAACCGTAACTAGGTTACAACAAAACCAACAAAAAATGGAACAAAGGCAACATGAGATAAAACAAGAAATGGTCAAAGCCTAGAAGAGGCAATCCAAGTTTGAAGATAAAATCTCATCTATGTTTGAGACAATTATGTGTAAACCGTCATCGAGTAGTCTTCCTAGCAACACCGTATCTAACCCTAAGGGTGAGATGAAAGTGATTACCACACCTAGTGGTAAGACACTTAAGGAACCGACTCCTCAACCAATTTCTCCTACGGAGGAAGCAATTGAGGAAGAACCTGAGGTGGTGGTCCAAAAGGAGCATGTCCCAATCCCACGAAGTACCGCTCATGCCACGCCTACGGTTGACCCTTTACCAACATTGGAACCCGAGATTCCAAAAGCTATGCCTATGCCTCAACCCACACCACCTTTGCCCTATCCATCGAGACTTAGGAAGGATAAATGTCAAGGGCGCGACAATTATCAATTTGAGCTTTTTATGAAAATGTTTTGTGATTTGCACTTTAATGTGAGTTTCGCTGATGCTTTGGTCATGATGCCTCGATTTACCGCTAACTTTAAGAGTATGTTGAACAATAAGGAGAAATTGCATCAATTGTCTAGTTGTTCGTCGGTTTATCTTAATCGCATACCCCAAAAAGTCGGTGATCCCGGTAAATTTTTGATCCCTTGTGCAATCCAAGATATGGAAGAATGCTTCGCCTTGGCCGATCTTGGTGCTAGCATTAACTTGATGCCACTTGCAATCTTTAAGTCGCTCAATCTTCCTAATCTTACTCCTTCACTAATGTCTATCGAGTTGGCCGACCATTCCACGATTCCCGCATGTGGATTGACGGAAGACGTTTTTGTGAAAGTGGGGAAGTTCTACTATCCCGTAGACTTTATCGTTGCTGATATCCCCACGGACCCTCAAGTTCCTCTTATTTTAGGTCGTTCGTTTTTAGATACGTCTATGGCTTTGATCGATGTTCATGCTAGAAAGATCACCTTACGTTTCAACGATGAGGAACTTGTTATAAACGCAACCCAAAACTCTCAAATTTCTTATGTTTATTCCGTTGCAACCATAAACCTCGTTGATATGATCGACGTGGTTTGCGACGAATTTTCACAAGAAGTTCTAGGTTTTGGTGATGAAGAAACTAGTGGCAATCCCACTATGTTAGATCCAATTCTTGATAATTCGACACCAACCTTTACTCCATTTGAAGGTGGTGGTTTTACGTTGGAAGAATTCGATGTTCCACGTACTTGTAACGAGGACCTCGACAACGATGAGGACTTCTCGATTATTAAGGATTTTCTTAACGATTTCCCATTTCCTCCACCCGAGGAGGTTATGAGTATCGAGCCCAAATCTTAACTTGAGGAACCACCTATCCTCAAGTTGAAAGATTTACCTCCTCACCTCGAATATGTCTATTTGGAGGAGGGCGACAAGTTGCCGGTTATTATTGCGAACGAACTTTCGAACGATGAAAAAACCGCACTTGTCGATGTTCTAAAAGATCACAAAGGGGCAATTGCGTGGAAGTTATCCGACATTAAGGGAATCGATCCCAAGTTTTGTACCCACAAAATCTTAATGGAGGAGGATTACAAGCCCGCAATCCAATGTCAAAGAAGGGTGAACCCCAAAATTCACGACGTCATTAAAAATGAAGTCCTTAAACTCCTTGACGCGGGAATGATTTACCCTATTTCCGATTGCCCTTGGGTGAGTCCTATTCATTGTGTCCCTAAAAAGGGAGGAATGACCGTTGTGCCAAACGATGCCAACGAGTTAATTCCCACTAGACTCGTGACCGGATGGAGAGTGTGCATTGACTATCGTAAGTTGAATGAAGCCACTCGAAAAGAACATTTTCCCTTGCCCTTCATGGACCAAATGTTGGAGCGTCTTGCGGGAAACGATTTCTATTGATTTTTAGATGGTTTTTCTGGTTACTTCCAAATTCCCATCGATCCTTGTGATCAATAAAAAACTACGTTTACGTGTCCATATGGAACGTTTGCCTATCGTAGAATGCCATTCGGACTTTGCAATGCACCGAGAACCTGTCAAAGGAGGATGATGGCTATTTTTCATGATATGATCGAGAAGACGATGGAAGTATTCATGGATGACTTTTCCGTGTTTGGTAATTCGTTCACTTCGTGTTTGTCGAATCTTGAGAGAATGTTGAAACCTTGTGAGGAAACCAAGCTTGTGCTCAATTGGGAAAAGTGTCATTTTATGGTTAAGAGTGGAATCGTCTTAGGGCACAAGGTCTCAAAAGCGGGGATTGAGGTAGATCAAGCTAAGGTAGACGTCATCGCCAAATTACCTCATCCCAAAACCGTTAAGGGAGTTAGGAGTTTCCTAGGCCACGCGGGCTTTTATCGTCGATTCATCAAGGATTTTTCAAAAATTTCTCGACCCATTACACATCTTCTTGAAAAAGAGGCACATTTTGTCTTTGACGAAGATTGTGTACGAGCCTTTGAAATCCTTAAGAGGAAATTTACCGAAGCTCCCATTCTTGCTGCTCCTAATTGGAACCTCTCCTTTGAGCTCATGTGTGATGCTAGTGATTACGCTATTGGGGCCGTATTGGGGCAACGCCATAAAAAGCACTTCTTGCCTATTCACTATGCTAGCACGACGATGACCGAGGCTCAACTTATATACACTACAACGGAGAAGGAGTTCCTTGTCGTGGTGTATGCATTTGAGAAATTCCGACCTTATCTCGTCTTGACGAAATGCATAGTGTATACGGATCATTCGGCTATCAAGTATCACATGGCTAAACAAGATGCAAAGCCGAGATTACTTCGTTGGATTCTCCTCCTTCAAGAATTTGATCACAAAATTGTTGACAAAAAAGGAGCCGAGAATCTAGCGGCCGATCATCTCTCTCGTTTGGAAGATCCTCACCAAAGTGTTTACGAGCCCAAGGAAATCACCGAAACATGTCCGCTTGAGACACTTGGTGTAGTAAATTCTAAGCTTGATTCTTCCACCCCATGGTTTGCGGACTTTGCAAATTACCATGCGGGAAATTTCATCATTAAGGGTATGACGACTCAAGAAAAAAGGAAATTCTTTCGTGACGTTAAGTTCTACTTTTTGAACGACCCTTACTTGTTTCGAACTTGTGCGGATCAAATCATCCGACGTTGTGTATTTGGCACCGAAGCTTCTAACATCTTTAGAGCTTACCATGAGGGACCCACGGGTGGCCACCACGGTGCTAATCTCACGGCTAAGAAGGTGTTTGATGCCGGCTTCTTTTGGCCTACTATTTACCGAGATGCACAAGATCCTGTGAAGTCGTGTGACTCATGACAACGACAAGGAAAAGCCTTACAAAAATATGAAATGCCACAAAATATCATCCAAGTGTGTGAGATCTTTGACGTTTGGGGCATAGACTTTATGGGGCCGTTCCCATCATCTCGTGGTAATAAGTATATCCTCGTTGCGGTTGACTACCTATCTAAGTGGGTGGAAGCTAAGGATTTGCCCACCAATGATGCTCATGTGGTAGTCAAGTTTTTGAAGCAATTGTTTTCACGGTTTGGAACCCCTCGTGCGATCATAAGCGATCGTGGAACCCATTTTTGTAACGACCATTCAAAAGGGTCCTAAGGAAATATGGGGTTACACATCGGCTTTCTACGGCTTATCACCCACAAACGAGTGGGCAAGTCGAGGTTTCAAACCGAGCGTTGAAGAGGATCTTGGTGATATCCGTTGGGGAAAACCGACAATCTTGGTCGGATAAGTTGGACGATGCTTTATGGGCCTTTAGGACCGCTCATAAGACGCCCATTGGGTGCACTCCCTATAAGCTTGTGTATGGGAAAAATTGTCATTTGCCTATGGAATTAGAACACAAGGCTTATTGGGCCCTAAAGCATTGTAATGATGATATGGAGACCGCGGGAAAACACCGGAAAATGCAATTAAATGATTTGGATGAATTGAGGGACATTGCTTATGAAAATTCATTGATTTATAAAGAAAAACTAAAAAGTTGCATGATTCTAAAATTAAAAACCGGGTTTTTAACATTGGGGATCAAGTTTTGCTTTTTAATTCTCGCTTGAAAATCTTTTCTGGTAAGTTGGAATCCCGTTGGTCCGGTCCATTCATCGTGACTCAAGTGTTTCCACATGGGACCATCGAGCTAGCTCAAAATGATGGCCCCAATTTCAAGGTAAATGGACATAGGTTGAAGAACTACTTTGGCGGGGAAGTTCCATCCTTGAACTACCTCGACCAAGTCACCTTCCCCAATGATAATTATTATTGACGGGATCGAGTCGAGCTCATGACTCGGTAATAAAAAACAAGGTGCCTCGTGGGGGAGTCCCATGCTTATCCTATGTATATATTATCTCTTTCTAATTAGTTTAACGTGTGGGGATTTGTGCCCTTCCAACCTTTGTTCCGTGGTTGTTTGTGAATTGTGGACTTTAGTTGATCATGATCTTCACGATTGGAGCCTCTCGTGTTCGTTTTATGGGAGCACTCGATCGTTTCCTTTGAAGACTTTCTCAATATCCATGATATATCCTTTGATGTTCTAACCTTATGTTTTTAGCATACTTCGTAAACGGCTTTAAATTAAACGGTTACACCCTTTTCATGCTAGATTATGCATTCGACTACGTCTCTAGTATGGGGGTGTTTGCACCCCTAGACTCAAAACATTGAGGACAATGTTTAACTTTAGTATGGGGGAGTGAATAGATACTTGCCTTGCCAAACCTTCACGCTTTCCAAAGTTTATCTTTTTGTTTATCGTTTTGTTGCAAAATAAGGCTAAAAATGGCCAAATTTTAAATTTTTTCTCATGTTTTATAAGTGTTTGAAGACACGAATGTAGGTTTTCCGATGGCGAGAATAAGAGTAATTTTTGACTCGACCGTGCATGTTGAGCACTTAGCTTTGATTCCTTAACTACACATTAGGCTAAGTCTCTTAAATGAGGACGAGAAATGATAGGGTTAATTATAAGTTACTATGCTAAACGTAGAGTACTCGTATTCTTTCAAAAAGTCATGTGTTCTCGTTGTTTGCTTATTCTCCCTTCGCATGTAAATATATTTTTTGCTTAATAAATATTGACTTAGCGGTTTAGTTGAGATTGTTGGGTTTCTAGTCTTTTCTAGTAGCTTTCGTGTATTTAAATTGGGAAGACATTAAGGTATCGCCAGCGTCACGGTTTTAAAGTATTGGTACCTGAATAATCAAAAGCTTCACCCAATAATAAGATTTCAAGTGCTCACCTAAATCAAGCAAACAATTTGAAGCCCCACAAGGCCGAAAAATCAATGCAAAATTGAAAGAGAATCAAGCCTTAATCTTCGAAGCTTTAAAGATCCAAAATTCGCCTTAGCGTGAGGATATACGTCTTTGGCTAATAAAACTACCGCTGAGGTGGATAATAAAAAGGCAAGGCAAGACCGAAGTCATAATAAAAGCTTCATGGCGAAGTTGAATAAAAGATGGAGGTAAACCAAAGATAATAAGGCCCTTCCGTTAGGGGGCGTATAAAAGTCTTGGTAATAAGTCTCATGTTCAAAACCGTTATAAAACCGTGTTTATCGATTCTTCTTGTCAACTTAATTTTTTTGACATCGTTGTCTATTAGGAGGGGTTATTGATTTGATGGTCTTGGTTACACTGTTAGGACTCTATTTTTAGACCTAAATCTCTATTATCGCATAAGTCAAACAATGTATCCTCGTGAAACATTCAAGACAATATAAAATATAAGAGATACAAATTAGGAATAATGGGAGGATAAGTACGTGATTAGGGCATATGAGTAGTGTTAGCATTACTAACTTATAATGACAATGATCTCGTTGCACGCTTGGCATGGAATTGGGATGAACATCGAGGACGATGAAAATATTTCTAACGAAGCATTCACGTGTTCTTATTCTATGAACCTAAACGTCCTATTTTGCGATGAAAATCATACAGTATGTATAAAACGCAAGTAGTAGTAGCAATAGTAGTAGTGTAGCTAGTTTATCGTTCAATAAAGTGAATAAAAATGAATTTCGGAGGTGCTACGATACTTTATTCTAGCATTGCGTGAGGGCACGACAATGGTTTAGTATGGGGGAGTGATGAGACTGCTTGTATACATAGTCTCATCGTCCAAAAAGGGCTTAAAATGCATTAAATATCATCAAAATACCCATATATATGCTTGTGTTTGTTGCTTGTGTATTTTAGGTACGGATATTGAGAAAATGACAAAAGATCACAAGAATCATGCAAAAACAAACACGGGAAACGAAGCCGCACAATGAACCAAGCCCTAATGAAGAATTTTCCCAAGAAAACCCTTGAAGATTTGAAGAATTATGAAGAAGGGTCCTCCAATATGGAAGAATTGACACTTTATACCCTTGTATCTTCATAATTACAAGTTTGGTCCATAAAGTTTGTCAAAATTACAAAAAGGGCCCTCCACTTTGAAGAATTGACAAGTTTAGCCCCTCAACAAAGCTAAATTGTCAACCATTATCCTCCACAAAGTCAAATATATCATGAAGTCCTTCAAAGTACAAGAAATTACAAGTTTGGTCCTTTGAAAATCCCAAAATTACAAAAAGGACCCTTAACTTTGAAGATTTGGCAAAAATGGTCCCTCAATCACTATGACTTGGCGATTGCAGCCCTCCAAAAAATAAAAAATGCAAGTCAAGACCATTACCATTGAAGAAAATGCCAAATCAGTTCTTTAAGAATCACAAAATGACAAGAATTACCCCTGAATTCACTTTGCAAAATGTTTTGGGGGCAAAAGTGTGAAAATGGAAAAGTTGTTATAAAGGAAATGGGCGTTGATAGAGTTTAAAACTGAAATGACAAAAGGGAAGAAAGTCAAGGACTAATACTGGCCAGACATGATTCTTACCTTAACCAACCACATGCTGCCACCTCACCCCACTCACCACTTCAACCAATCACAACACTCCTTTCTTCCACATCACACTCCACTCACTAGATTAATTACTTAATTAATCTTGGCACCTTAACACCAAGTTTAAATAAATCCCACACTAATCCGGATCAAACACTTAACTATTCACCAAGAACACAATTTGGGTTTTCTTAATTACTTGTAATTAAACCTTAATATTGTGCAAATTAGTGATTAATGATCATGTTAACACAACCCAACCTTAATATTGGTCATCACATCATTCACGTGTCCACATGGGACCTCCCCTGCTACACGTTTGAGGAAGAAGACAAGAAGAGCCAGTCATCCAACGTCCCACAATTGTGCTTACTTTATAAGCTTCATACAAACCCTTTGATCACATTTTCACATGCCAACTCATGCAAACAGCCAAGAATCCGTCACATGATTCCAAGATATTCAAACTCCACAAGGGCATTTTTGGGACTTCAAGCATTAGGGTTTAGCACTTTTATCTGTTCTTAGTTCACATGTAAGGCTCTATATAAAGCCATAGGGTCTCATTTTCAGAACTGCTTTTGGTTTTTCCTTGTTCAAGCACTTGTAAATCCTCTTTTCAGTTTAATGAAATTGTGTTAAGTGTGTTGAAGAAAACCAAGTGCCATATTATTTCATGCTTGTTTATGTTATTTGTTTACTGAATTTGAATCTCAAAACTGTTTTTAAGGAGAGTGCAAAAGTTTGCATTTTTCCTTCAAGCTTGATATTTTGCTAAGTTCTTGTTTCAACCTTGGATTTTTTGGGTTATAGGGCTGATCATAGCATCCTAATTGTGATATTAAGGTGTGGTGAGGCTTATAACTTGGGGATAATCAAGTATGGGGTAACAAGGTTGCATTAATCAAGGCTTTTTAAGTTTCTGATTTTGATATTGTGCTACTTACCTTGTTGAATCTTAGCAGGGTTGTTATTGGAAGCTTGTGTTTGTTCTTGCTAGCACATAAGCTCATAAATTCGTGGGTGTGGATGTACATCCATGAGGTTTGTCTTGAAACCTTGAAAATCTGATAAAAATTGGATTTTTTTGTGGATTTGTGCTATACTGTTGTTCTTGTTGATTTCTTGGCTTAAATCTGCTTAGTCTTGCATGATAATGTTGTTTATATGCTAGATTAATCATTGGGTTAACTGAATCACACTTTTTCTTGTTAAAAATTGGATTTGAAAAGATAAAGGGGTGTTTGGGACTACCTTTTTAAGCTTGAATCTTGTTATTGTGTTGTTAGAAGGTGTTGTTTGTGTTTGTTATCTGTCATACACTTGTTTGAGAGTATTTTGCTGCAAGTTATTGGACTTAAACCACCAAATCAAACAATCTGCTATATCTTGTTGATTATAACTGTTTTTGACCTAAGAATTTGGGAAAACCTAGAGTTTATGCATGATTTGGGTTAAAAGCTGTTAAAACATCATTATTATAACTGGTTTGATAGATCTTGAGGTTTGAATCTGGCTTATTGGTCAAATACATCAGCAAGTGTAAAACTGCATGTGGTAGTATTCATTAGTAACATTCATAAGCTTGAATCTTGATTTAGGCTTAAATCCATTGCATGAAAACTGTTTAGACTTGTTTATTTGAGTTTATAATAGCTTGTGTATGCATTTGGTTGAATTTGGTTGGCTGATTATTGCTAAAACTGCTTATAAGTGCTCAATTGCTTATTTGTTCATGTGTGTATCATATCTGGTGCTTTATTGATTAAACTATATCAATTGGGTGATTGTGTTTGTGATTTATTGATTGTTATTGACTCCTTATGATCCAAATATCATTTGGGTGCCTTTGTGTAATCTGAATCTCAAAAAAGTTCACTAAAGACAAAAAGTCAAACAAGTCAAGCAGTGGAAAAAGTTTCCACTGCTCAACACCCAAAACTAGCCCCTGTTAGTGTTATTTTGAACTCAGCTTATCAATAAGCTATTTTAGCTTATCCAGACCTGCAATAACTTATTTTTTTTTATAGATCTTCATTATTTTACCCATTTGATTAGACTGGAGCTTATTGGACTTTGACTTTGACTTTTTGCTAGAAAACCAACTTATTTGACTTTTACATAAGTGCTTATTTGCCTTTTCCAGCTTATTGAGTCAGCTTATTTGAAAACTCTTTGTTGATTTTGCTTAATTAAGTCATTTAAAAGCTTTAGAAACTTGAATCAGCTTTTGGGGTGGCCTAGAACTCAAAAACGACTATTTTGTCGTTTTCTGTAGATTGCTTATTGCATTTTCAGGCTTATTCCTTGGGCTTATTTCAAATTTCTTTTTACAGAAGTCTTATTTAGGACAAAAGAAGCTTGTGTGTCTAATTTCAGCTTATGGCATTGGCTTATAGGTTAATGGGCCAAAAAGCCCATTAAGAATAAGCTGTTTGGTATAAGCTAGCTTATTTAACACTTTTAGCTTTTGGGCCTTTGGAAAAAGTTGTTTAAAATCAAATTTTGAGTCAAGTAGTGCTTTTTGGGCTTATTTTGGACACTTTTTTTATATTGGGCTCAAATTTGGCCCAATTATGATCTGTTTTGGGTATAGCCCATTTTCTAGGCCCATTAAGGGTATTTAGGTAATTTCACTTTCATTTCGGAGTTTTTTAGGTTAAATTAAGCTAGTTTGCAAGTTTTTAGAATTTTTTATGATTTTGGATTTTTAATAATATTTTAATATTATTTTATTGTTAAAAATTAAAAGTCTGATTTTCTAAGTTTTTATATTTTTCCTAGATTGTAGACACTTAATTAGGAATTTTGCAACTTTCCAAATATTTTTAGAGTCTTTTAATTATTTTCTAGAATTATTTTAAGTTTTAATTGATTTTAATAGTTTTTAATTGTTTTAAAATAGTTTTTAGTGGTTTTAAAATTTTGAAAAATACTTTTTAGCTTAATTAGGTTATTTTAAAGGTTTACAAACTTTAAGATCTTGTTTTGGACTTTTTAATAGTTAATATTGATTTTTAGGGCTTTAATTAGCATTAAAAAGTCATTATTTAATTAATTAAAAGGTTTTGGCAAGTTCGGATTTTTTGTAAACTCTTATAATATTTTTGTGGATTTTTAGTGATTTTTAGGAATTTTTAGGGTAAAATTTTAATTTTAGTGCTTTTTACGGTTTTACGTGTACACCTTTTTTCGTCTTAGTTTAATACGACATCGTAACCGTCTTCTCTTCTTATCTCATTTCTACTTTTCTTTCTCACAAATATAATCACAAAGATAATCATTTCATTACACACACACACTAAGCCTCCTTGAGAACGATCCCCACTTTGGGTCATAACTTGTGGTTTTCCTAAACTACTTGTTAATACTTGCCCTAATTACGCTCTTTTTCCTAAAAGACGTAAAAACTCAACCATCAAACATGCACATCTGTGAGAGATGGTGTGAACATAGGAACTTCTCATTCATCATCGGAGACGATAATATACGTAGAGGCAGACATCCTTGTAGTTCTTATAATATAATAACATAAGATATGCTACTAAAGGGATAAAAATCTTACACTGGCGCTGATGATGGTTGATGGTCTTGAAAGTTAAAAATCTCAGTTATAGTTTAAAAATATTTATTCTCTATAACCGTAGGCTCTGACACCAATCTATAACACCCCTATTTTCACCATATAGTAGTGGAAGCTAATCTGGGGTATTACTTTCAAGGTATCATAGTCACAATAATAGAAAATGCTCAAAGAGACATTTTATTAAAAATTTACGTTATCATTCATTTATTTATCAGAGTTAACAAAACAATTGTGCATACACTGTACATCACAGATTTCCCAAAGATCTAGTTTTATTAATTAGAATGATAACTTTTCAAGACACCACCATCGGCAGCCCGCCAGTCTTCATTCTCCTAAAATATATGCTTAAAAATCAACATAATGGTTGAGTGAATTCATAGCTTTAAATGATATTTGAATACAAGTATGACTCGAGGGCTATAGTGTTATACACCCAAAAATTTAAATTCATCGATTCTTATTGCACTAGCTCATGACCCCCCGACTGGATATTATCAGAAAAACCAACAAATTTCCCTTATGTAGGAAGTTTTCCGGACTATCTTGAGTTTGCAAAATAAAGCATATATGTTTAACATAGGTAAGAACCTGTCAGCCTTCCAGCAAGTGCGACATGCCTAGATAGCGGATGTCAGTTCCCAATAGTACTATTAACAATATTAGCGTTCATTTTCTAGAAATGATTAGCGGTCCACGATTAAAAAGGGACTTAATGACAATAAGTAAATGTAGTGTCAATAATCATATCAGGCAGCATACAAAAACACTTGTATTGTAAAACCCGCATGCTTTTACCATGAATAGTACCCTTAAGATCGTACGTACTAGATTAAAACTTTCCTATTATAGCATGATTACGATTACGTGTTAGGATTTTACGTATTACGTACGTGTTAGAACACGATAAGTATTTACTACGCATGAGCACGCAATAATTATTTGACCATAATTAATCACGAGCATGCGATCATGAAATCATGAACGTAATTAAATCACGAAGGGGGTGTTTGTTTGGCCGCCACACATAAACACACCAAGGGGGTGTTTGTTTGATCTTTGATCTTGGTTTTGTTGCAAGTGTTCGTGTTTGTTCATCCTTGTTTAGATCCACGCATTCGGTAAATTCTTTTAACCCTTTTCTTTTTTGATTTGATCTATTAAATAAGTAAGAACATGATGTGTTTTTTTTAAAACCTAATTAAAACATAGATCTAACATGAAAATGGTTTTTGGAGAAATCAAAAAGGATGGTTTAGGGGTGTTTTGTTTTGGCCAGCGCCTAAACCGAACCTCAAGGGGGTCTCGGTTTGGCTACTCGACCACCACCGAGACCATATGGTCCCGGTTGGTTGGTGTGGGTCCCACGGCAGTAGCAAGACAAGGGGAACCCCAAAGTGGTTCGGGGTATGGTGTCGATTTCATTTCCGTTTCAAGGGTTCTAGTCAAGATCCGGTTCACGGTTTATGTTAAGATTATTTTTTATATAATCATATGTTAAAATTAAATTAATATATATGACATGATTAATTTAATAGCATGACTTAGGTTATATTAATTATTAAAATCATGAAATTATTAACCTAAGTATTTTATATTTTTAGACTTATAATTAATTAATTATTTAAAAACCATGGTTATAATTAATTAATTAACATGACTTAGGTTATATTATTAATAAATAATAATACATGTTTTAACCTAAGTATTTAACTTTATTTAATTAAAAACATGATATACTTTAATTAAATATTTTAACCTATAGTTTATTTTAATTACATGAAATAATTAATAAACTATACATTATATCATTATGACTTAGAAAATAATCATGAAAATACTTAGGCTTATATACTTAGCTTATTTAACCAGCTTATATCTAATTATGGAAACTTTCTATTTTTAGAAACTTATTTAAATAAGGCAGCTAATCTATTTATGGAAACTTTCTATTTTTAGAAACTTATTTATTTCAAGCAGCTAATCTATTTATGGAAACTTATTTAATTAAGGCAGCTGATCTATTTATGGAAACTTTCTATTTTTAGAAACTTATCTATTTTAAGCAGTAACTCTATTTTTGGAAAATTTTCTATTTTTGGAAACTTTCTATTTTTGGATACTTTCTATCTTTGGAAACTTTCTATTTTTGGTAACTTTCTATTTTTGGAAACTTTCTATTTTAGAAACCTGCTATTTTTGAAAAGTTACTTATTATTACACAGTAAGTATAATAATACATGAAATACCAGAAATACTTAATCAGAGTAAAAAGAATATAAGATAAACACAGTTTAAAGCTTAAAACAGTAAAACATGATAAGAACATATAAAATAAGCTAAGACATGACATAAAACCAGTTACGTATTTAGTAAGCAGATACTTATTCATGCATGTATTTATGTAGCATTAGTGATACGGAGGTAGGATTCCTCTCAGTTCGTCTTCTTCGTTCACTGGACATAAGGTACGGATTCTCGTCCTTTCAGTATGGACATTCTTTCCTTATTAGGATTCCCCGTATGCAGCCAAATGTTTTCCCGTAGTATAAGTTATGTGTTTGAATTGCTTATGTTTAATTTACAATACCTATAGCCATATACATGCATGACCAATTTCACCTAGTTATGGAGGTACCATAACCATAACATTAGAGGCACTGATGTTATGACTTCACCACGGCGGAGTGATTTCTCGTGGCGTCCCTTCAGCTTTTGGCCATATTTTTTTATATATCATGTGGGGCGTATGGGTGCATCCTAGTTACATGTTTTTAGTCATGATTTCATGGTGAATGTGGTGTGTGCCTTGCATCCTTCACAAGGAGCTGATCCCTCCTACCCAAAACTAGTATATTAAATTAGAGGCAACCCCTCTAATTTGCATGATGAGGTCACCCCTCCAAGTATTCATGCACGGTGGATTTTCATGACCTATATTGGCTAATGGTACAATATGATAAACATTTTTTACAAGATAAACATAAGACTTTTCAAACTATAAAACAAGTTTTATCAAGACTTAACCAGGTTACTCGGGACTTAGTTTCTTCCGCTGTTAGATGTTATATGCTTATCCTATTCATGCTTTATTGTACATCCGTGCACTGAGCGTATTGCTCAGCCGTTTTCCTTTTCTATGTTCCCAAAACGGCAGGTACTTAGGGACGCTCGTAGACTTTAAGCGTACGTGCATATGGACTGGAAGCTTTCTAGCCTTTCTTTACTTTATGCATTATCTTTCCTTTGATACATTTGCTATGGACATTGTTTAGTCCTTTCCATTACTATACTTATGTTTGTGTGTGATGAGCTTTACTTTTGGACTACCGATGTATGATTCCGGTATTTTCCTTTTATGGTCATGTAATGTTTAGACATTTTTCCTTGTATGCTTTGATGACACGCCATAATTACGTGTGACATTTCCATTATCAAAATGGGGTGTTACATGTATTCTAGTTTTAGCATATATCCCCGTCACGGGTTTACATATCATTTACAAACTTTCAAAAGTGAGGCTATGAACTCACCTTAGTCTATAGAATCCTTGAATTACTCTGATTTTATCAATCACAACTTCTCACAATTATGTATATATATCAAGTCGTAATCTCTGAGTTCATTCTTTTAGTATAATAGTTATATCCTCTATATTTAGTACATTTTGTGTATCTTTTAATTGATTAGTATGTTTTGGAATTATATCATCATTGTTCGGGCCATTATACTCAGAAGCCATTCCATAAACGTTTGAGGAGCGAGGGCACTTAAAATCGTAAACCCAACCACTCAGTCAGAACGCAATATCGAGATGAAACATCTTTGTACAAAGCTCCATACTAACATGATACCTTTTATATTATCTTGTATTTATAATTTATCTTCATTAGTTTAAAAATTGGCAAAATAGCCCTTTTCGTTGTAAGTTTTGAATATTTACACTTTTAACCCCTAAAGTATATAGTTTTAATATTTACGATTTAAACCTTCAAATATTAATCTTAAGGTTTCAAACTTCACAATATTAATCCTTGTAGTTTTAACTTTCATTAAATGACTAATATAAACAAAATCTCATATCAATAAGTCAACAAATCACCCTAAAACACATAGAAAATACCTAACTTTTATGCTATAAAGCAATATTATGTGGTATGTTTTGTGTTTGTGCTTGTTTAGGTAACAAGGATACAAATTTGAAGCAAACAAGTGAAATCAAGCTCAAAGATGATGAAAAGACAAGAGAAGGGTCAAAAATGACAAGCCATGAGAAGACAAAGGACCTATCTTGACAACATTCAAAAGTTGAGGGACTAAAGTGCAATTTTGGAAAAGTCAAGATCAAAGTCAAACCTGGTCAACTCTCAAGTCAACCAAGTCAAAGGGCTCAAATGATCTACAATGAAAGAGGGCTGTCATTGGGGGGACCCTGCTTTTAGACTCTATTACCTATAAGATATCAGTAAGACGTGGAGATCAAAGGACTAATTTTGCCAGAGAAATGAAGACTAGAGCTCAAATCTTAAATCTGCCAAAGTATAGGGGCTGAAAGTGATAAGTTTACACCAAGTTTGGTCTTAATCCGGGTTTACATACAAGAACCAATGGAAAGGCTTGAAAAATAAAACACGGATCACCAAATCACTTGCCAGTTGGGCCACAAGCGCCTTCTCATTTATTAACGAATCTGAACAGTGGAGCGCACTTACTCCTTTTTCATCCAATAAGAAGACGTCATGCAATAATCCTTTTATCCACTTTGGATAATAATCCGTGTGAGAGAAAGAGAGCCAACCAAAGGAAGCCACGTGTTACATTTAAACAAGAACGCGCCTAGAACCGATATTGAGCTACAATGCATTTCAAGCAAAGTGTTCTACATGAATCTTGCTCCAAATGATGAGACGAATACAGCCAAATCATCCAGTTAGACTCTAATTCATTCAATTGGAAAATCCTAATTTGGATCATCAACGGCTACTTGCAATTAACTAATTGAGGACACCTGGCAGCTTGTCATTGGCCTGGACACGTCACCGACTCCAACTAACTCTCACTTCAGCTCTATAATAGGACATGTTTAGCTCATTTGTGATTGTAGACTGTAGGTGTGATAAACACACACTTCACTTTTTCCTTTCATTCTTAGCCTTTCACTTTCAGTTAGAACTACTCTTAGGTGCTTGACACACACCTAAGAGTTAGTTAGTTAGTTAACAACTACTTGTACTACTTTTCCCTCCAATAAATACAATTCAACTTTCAGTTTCAATCAACTCATTCGACTTCATTCATTACTTTAATTCCTGTGATATTGTGTTGTTTATGTTGATCTTCTATGATCAATGGAAGCTTGTTGATGATTTGGAGCCTTGTAGTTGTTCAGTTTTTCGTTTGAAGTTCATTTGCAGTCAAGTTCATGCAGTGTAGAAGGGTGATGATTGTAGCAATCTTTTGGTGTTGATATGATGGTGAATTTTGGTTGATTAATGGTGGTTTAGAGTTTGTTACAAGGCTCAGAGCCTCTCTACTCCTACAACAGAGGCTTCAAGCTAAAAAGTTTCAAATTCCTATTTTTGTTCCTCTAAAGTGTCCATGCATGCTACATTCCTAGAATAACCACTATTTGTTGAACTGACTGAGTGTTTAGATTACTTGCAGCTTAATTGTGTAGATTGATAGTTTAATTGTGGTATTACAGCTTTTAATTCACTCTCACTTGGTTAAAATTTGTTCTTACATCAGTAATTGATCATTAGAAGTCACTTAGAGTTTTAACTGGTTAACTAGCTTGTTCTTTGCTCAAAAAAAATTCAATTCATCACTTTGATAAGTCTCAATAAGTGTTTTCAGCTGTCATTCACTAAAACTCATATAGTCTTTGTAAAAATCTCTTGTTCAGATTTTAAGGTGTGTTTGGTTCTGGATCATTTGTGGTGATTCAGAGTTTAAAAGTTGTTGATTAGTGTTGGTTTACACTTAGTGATATAGTGTAAGTATTTTGGTTCAGTCTTATAGTTAAAATAGTTTTCAAACAGGCAATTGGTAGTGAAAAAGTTTGGGTCAGTACTTACCAAAAGTTCATCAGTTAAACTTGTGATTTTTGATTCACTAGCATTTACTTGTTTCTTGACCAGATTGCCTGAAATTTGTTTCAATTTGTAGTTTAATATCTGAAGTTTCAGTGTTTAATAGGAAATAATACAGCTCAAGCTTTTCAGAGAGTTATTAGCTTTTTAGTCAGCTTATTAGCAAAATCAAGTTTTTGTGATAAATCTCATTCTGTTTTACTGGATCTCCAAATCTACTTCATAAATCTGTTGATTTTCTTTCACAAAATGACTTGCAAACATGTCTTGAACAAATTTTGAAAGTTTCAGCTTTTTTAGTTTTTGGTCAACTTTGGTCAAATAAGCCAATTTTAGCTTATTCAGTGGATCATTTTTAATTCTAAAAGACATTCCAAGCTTTGTGGAGGTTGATTAATCAATTTTAACAATAAATTTGGATTGTGTATGTCTAGATTTCATTTTGTCTTATTCTTGGCTTATTGATATAAACTAACTTGAGATTTACAAGTTTTTAAGCAAAATCCTGTTACTGGCCTAACATATTTTCGATTTTAAGCAATTTGCAAAAGACTAGACTGATTTTGGTCCATTAATAATATCTCACCAGCTTATTCGTTTTGTTTAACCCGTTTTTGTGAAAAGTTCTATTTTAATTGCAAAATGGTCCTTTGTTTTTGTTAGTTGTTGTAATCAGAGCTAATCTTCCATGTTTTTAGGTTTTGCATAAGTAAGTCCCTATAATTTCAGTTGTTACAATTTTAGTTAGTAGTTTTGGAAATTCGTTAAGTTTGTTTACAAGTTTGTTACATTTTACATATTTGGTCCTTTTAGTTTCTGATTTTACACTTTCAGTCCTTACACTTTCATTTAGTTTACATTTCAAGCAATTTAACTTTCATGCATTAAATTCTTGTACTTCGTGAATATTAATTGGTACTTACACTTTGTTTTACGGATACGTAGCCTTAATATTTTTCACTTTTTACGTGTTTGATTGAATTAGACATAGAATCCAAATAACCCTTAACAACCAAGAACAATTTAAAGCTCGATATTAGTAGGCCTTTCAGTTTGTCTAGAATCGAGAATAAACAAACTTACAAATACTCAGTTTCAAATGGCGCCGTTGCCGGTTCATAACATTACGAGAGTCTATTGATTGACGGTTTCGATTGGATTTTGGGATCCGTTCCCCGAGTGGACGTTATTTTTTACGTATCATAAATCAAAAACATAAAAAAATAAAAAATATAAAAATAAAAAAACTAAAAAATAACAAAATAAATTCTTTTCCTAAAGAATTGAACCAAAAAAAATAAATCCAAAAAGCAATCTTTTTCCTAAGAGATTGCACCAAAAAATATACATTATTGGTTTTCATCGGTTATTACGTACATATATTATTTTATTTAAAAACCCAATAAATACAAAAATATTTTTGATATATTATTATATGTAGATACGTATACGTATAAGAACACTCAATACACATACTTTCATAAGTATTGCTTTTGCAATACACCGTGTTCGGGAGCGTTCCGGTCCTTGACACGTGTATCGATCAAATTAAATTAAAGCAAGAATAGATGAATACTTCCAATAGGCAAGAATTCGAAGAATACAAACTACAAAGTGAATAGAAAGGCGACGTGCTATAAAATGCCGTCTAAGGGTTAATAGGTACTTAAGTGCTTCGCGCCACCTAACCCCAGTTCACTAGTGCATATTCTAAGAAGGAAAGCTTGATTGGGGGTCTTGCACCTAAGTATTACTTACATATACTATACTTTCTTGTGGATATTACTTATTGAACCTCGGAAAGGATAATCTCTTCTTTTCCAAAGTCGAACGAGAGCTTCTCTCTCACTCCTTGATTTGAGTTGCATGCTCACCCGCGGGCGTGCACAAATACCTTTTGGTGTACAACCCCTTCCTCCAAAAAGGAAGAAAAAGAGAAATAGTAAAAACAACACCGTCCATCAAGCCGATCCAGAGAATCGTGCTTTGAACAACACACAAGAAGCCATGGCCGCCGTTGACAATCGACCATTTATGGAACACCTCCAATCAAATGTGCAATGATATGCCGATGCTATTGTTATACCCGAGATACCCACAAACACCTTTGAGCTTAAGACATCTATGATTAGCTTGGTTTCAAACACACCATTTTTTGGGAGACCTAGTGATAATCCACACGATCATATCAAGAAGTTTCTATCTCTTTAGAATACCATTAAGTACAATGGAGTTCCCCATGATGCCATTAAGCCGATCTTGATCCAATTCTCCTTAGAGGGCAATGCTAAGTATTGGCAAGATACACAACCACCTAAGAGCATTACCACTTGGGATGACTTTACTAGGAAGTTTTTGAACAAGTTCTTTCCCCCATCTAAGACCACGGCTTTGAGAAACCTAATTATTGGATTTCAATAAAAACCTAGCCAAACCTTTAGTGATGCTTGGGAAGAGTTCAAGGAGTTACTGAGAAAATGCCCCAATCATGGATTCAATGAAGTTCACCAGATCAATACCTTTTACAAAGGATTAAGACCACATCATCAAGATTCCCTCAACTCCTCTGCGGGTGGTGCAAACTAACACACAATTTGATGAGGGAGTCCATGTTATTCAAGAGGGTGTTTCCAAAACATTTGAGAGTCAACTCCTTTCACAAATGCAAGAATGGACCCAAACCCAAAAGGCACATCAAGCACTCTTGCAAGATACCCAAAAGATGCAACAAACAATGATGCAAGACTTTATGAAAGTTTCCTTGGGCAACAATTCCACCAATGATGTGAATGATATTGCTATTTCATGTGAGACTTGTGGAGGTCCTCATTCTTACCTACAATGTGATAAGGTTCAAGGTTATCAAGTTGAGTGTTTTGCTTATCAAGAAGAACATAGAGAGCACTTCAAACCTAACATCAATCAAAACAATCTCTCTTACAAGTCAAATAACTACCTTGCTCCACCCGGTTTTCCACCCCATCCACCCACCCAAAATCAACCCAACCCTCCTCAATTTTTACAAAGAAATCAAGGGCCTAGGCCAAACTACCAAGGAAACAACTATAGAGCACACAATCATTTTCAACATCAAGGGAATAACTTTCATACAAACAATCAAGGATTTAACCAACCACCTGCACCTCAATATCCAAACCAAGGTTTTTATCAAGGAAATGTGCAACCTAATCCCATGTATTTGATTCTTCAAAAGCTTACTTCTTATGAAAGACAAATGAAAGAGGTTTAAGAGGAAAACAACAAGAAATTTTCTCTTCTACACAACAAAATTATGCATATTCAAAGCCCACAAGGGGCTCTACCTTTAAGCATACAAACAAACCCAAGGGCTAATGTCAATGCTATCACACCAAGAAGTGGAAAGACAACTAATGATCCTTCACCTCCTACACCTTCTATGGTTAAGCCTACTGTTAATACCATTCAATCCATAACACAAGATTTAGAAGAGATATTTAGAGAGAGAAAGAGAAGAAAAGTAGAGAGAGAAACAAGAGAGATTTTGGAAGGTTTATGTTTACTAGAGAGGGAAAGTAAAATGAACCAACACCCTCTTCCACACATGGAAGAGGGTATATATACCCTTGGCATATGGGCCATGGGTTTAGAATCCATGGGCCAAGCTTGGCTTTGTTTTGGGCTTACGCCCCTAACTTATACAGTATTAGCTTAAAGTCCAAGCCCGGTTTTCCCGACTAACCTATTACAATACAAAACCATTAACGACTAAGATGACCTATTACATTCTTGTTCGACTATATAAAGTATAGGGCTAACAATCTCCCCCAATGTATCGGTCATCTTAAAAAGCTTAAAAACCATAAGATGGTTGAGTGAATACATTCTTGTAGAGGAGCTTCCTGCTTTGGTTTTGTATCTTGGTCTTGATCTTGTTTGTAACAGCTTTGTTCCTTCATGCTTTCGTGATCTTTATCTTGAGCCTTTGTCATTTGACTTTGAGTGCTTGAGATCTTCATCTGTGCTCCTTGTGACTAAGATGACCTATTACATTCTTACATTCTTAGGTATCTTGAATATCACCATCTTATGCTCTTGTGACTTCTGAATCGACTTCGGTTACACAGCTATGCCACCTTCTTGATATGCAGTAACATATATAGACACGGATAAAATGGCTTTGAACATTTCATCCTAACTCGGTAGCGTTTTACCTCCGGTCGGTGAAGACCGTTTAGACGGTATTAGTTACCGTACCTGTGATCGGGTAGATTCGATTAAGAACCTCCTTGACAGGGTTTCCCGGTGGTAGTAGCCAATTCTCTTTACTCGACCGTCTCAAAGCAGACTGCGAACGTAAAGAGTGAATCAAAAAGGAAACGGTTATCCGTTTGATTAGAGTCGTCAATTCAGAATTCCTGTAAAAAGTTTGATTCTATAAGAATCGCACCATTGTTGCTTTCCAGTTTGCCACAAGCTCGATTCATAAGAATCTTGCATGTTACCTACCGCAGTGCTGTTTGATGTTGACACTGGAAGGATTTCCATTCGGCATTGTGAACACTAAAGAGTGTCACTCTGAATGTTCTGGCAAGATCACACGGATTTTGCGAAGAAACCTAGAATCAAGTTTGAATCAATTAAGAATCGAAACTTAGTTGCTTTCCAGTTCTCACAAGTTTGATTCGTGTAGAATCGCACAAGTTACCTACCATGAGCTTGTTTAATGATGGCTCAAGCAGGATTTCCATCTTCATTGTGAACGTATCACTCAGATGTTCTGGCAATATCACAAGGATAATGCGTAGGACTCGATTGTGTCCTAATGAGATGATAGATTGATCTCTTTTGGCTCTAGACTCAATAAGTGCATTTTGGTAATCGGAGGCTGGAGCAGACTGTCACCTTTTCAATATTAACTAACTCGGAGTGAGAAAGTCAATTGATACGTGTTGATCTCGGTGACAATGAGACAAGTTTCTTTTGAGAGAAACTCAAATGGCTGGGAAGGTTTGTGCATTGCATCACTGGGTCCATGATGACTCGTCTTCAATAGATGTATTGACCCGGCTTCTGCCTAAGTTGCATAGAATATTCAACTCCTTCATTGCTTACCAATACGTCATCATTAGCACCTTGTTGTGATTGTTCTAGTGCTAACTTAAGTAATTGGTCCGCGTTCAGCTTCATTCAACTCCATATTTCCTAAGGACAACTATTTCTAGCTATGGAATGTCCTTGGGTAGATCCCTCCGATTCTGGTTGGATCATAGGACTTAGTTTCCTATCCTAAACCACCTTTTGACTCCATCGTTCCGTCGTGGATAGTAGGTTGTTTTGGGTAAAGATCGTAACCATAAAATCATTGAAAACCGTTCAAAGTGTTTGATAAAAATCAAAACTTTTAACACTTGAAAGTTTTATATTTTCAAAAAGCTCTCCCTACACACATGCATCGATATACGAAATAGTTTAGCATGTGAAAGAAAAGAGTTGCACTTGAGTCTTTTAGGATCACTTGTTGCGATATATTTCATTTTAATCACATTTTCTCCCCCTATCTCTAATATAAAAACATAATATTAGAGATACCAATTGATTAAAATATGACAATTTTCTAAAAATCGATGGGAGAGAAACATGTGTGCATGCATGAATCATGGAACATTTTCAGTCGGGTCGCTCCCCCTCAACAATATATGTGTGTCTTGAGACAAAAGTTGACAAAATTTTAGAAAAACGACACCATAAAATATGTTGAGGTACGGAGTTGAGATGCCTTTACCGATAATATATGACAGATTTAATATCATTTTCGGAATTTGTTGGATACATAAAATATGACAATTTTAGAGATGTACCCAACAACATTAAAAGGATTGATTTTAAAAGGCTCCCCCTCAAAAATTGATCAAAATAACATATGACAATTTTGAGATATAAAAACCACTTATAATGAAGGGAGTGTTGAACACATAATTTTGAAATATTTAGAAAAACCTTTTGAGAAATTCTTGAAAAATTCTGTTCAACGGTTTTAAAGTAATCAGGATAGAAGACTTCTCTTCTATTGCTTAGGGAAAGCGCACTTAAACGTACACTCCCCTTTCGGGTCCGTTTTTCATGAGCTCAAAACTTTGATTGTTTTGTGACTAGCTCATGACTGAGAAAAATAAATTTCCCGTTGTGAAGGATAAGTTATCATCCGTGATAAACTTTCCTTAAGTTGAAGTTCGAGTTCTAAGCTGACATTTACTTAGAAATCGTTTTTCATGAACTTAAAAACTTTGAATGTTTTTATGAGAAGCTCATGACCGACAAATATGAATTTCTCGTTGAGAAGGATAAGTTATCGTCCGAGATAAACTTTCCTTAGTTGAGGTCCGAGTCCTAAGCTGTGATGCGCTTAGAAGTCATTATGAGAGAAAAATCAAGCAGCTTCATTTGCCAAAACCTCGAAGTCTTCTGGAGTCATATACTTCATACCAAGACGGCCAACGAGATACGCAAACCTATCTTTCGAGAGAGCTTTTGTAAACAAGTCTACCAGCTGGTACTCAGTTCTGAAAAAGTATAATTCCACGATACCACGTTCCACTTGTTCCTTGATGAAGTGATATCTTACATCGATGTGCTTGGTGCGGGAGTGCTGAACCAGATTGCAAGATATGGCTATGGCCAACTTTGAGTCACAATACATTGGTATTTTATCAAAGTGGAATCCATAATCCGTGAGTTGAGTTCTCATCCAGAGGACTTGAGCACAGCACGCAGATAGAGCCACATATTCTACTTCAGCTGATGAGAGCGAAGTGAAATCCTACTTCTTTGACGACCAGCTGACAAGCTTGTCTTCCCCTATAAATTGTATGCTACCAGAAGTGCTTTTTCGACTATCAAGACAATCTGCGTGATCAGAATCTGAAAAAGCTGTTAGATGAAAACCGGTTCCCTTCGGATACCAGAGTCCCATGTGAATGGTATTCTTAAGGTACCGAAGGATCCGTTTAACCTCTTTGAGGTGCTTTTGAGTAGGTCTGGCTTGATATCGTGCACAATAGCATGTGGCATGATGAATATCAGGCTTGCTGGCTGTAAGGTACATAAGTGACCCGATCATACTACGATATCGTGTTTGGTCTACGGGATACGAGTACAAGTCAGCGTCTAGGGATGTCGTCGACAATGGTGTACCAACGCGAGCACATAAGGTCATACCATGCTTTTTAAGTATCTCTTGAGCATACTTAGCTTGGTTAATGAAGATACCACGTGGGGATTGATGAATCTGGAGGCCTAAAAAGAATTTTAGCTCCCCCATCATTGACATTTCAAATCTGCTGTGCATTAATTTTTCAAAACATTTTGAATGTTTTGGATTCGTAGAACCAAAAATAATTTCATCAACATAAACTTGCACCAGCATTATGTCATCCCCATATTTATTAGTAAAGAGAGTAGGATCAATAGAACCTTTGGAGAATCCTTTGGACACCAAGAAGTTTGAAAGTTCTTCGTACCATGCCCTTGGAGCTTGACAATAGACTTTGTCAGGATGATGAGGATCGATGAATCCTTCCGGCTGATTCACATACACTTCTTTCTTCGAATGACCGTTGAGAAAAGCAGTTTTAACGTCCATCTAAAAAACCATGAAGCCCTTATGTGCAACATAAGCAAGGAATATCCTGACTGCTTCCAAACGAGCGACTGGAGCGAATGATTCATGGTAGTCTATGCCTTCTTGTTGACGGTATCCCTTAACCACAAGACGAGATTTGTTTTTGATGATGGTTTGTTCTTCATCCAGTTTGTTTTTGCAGATCCATTTGAAATCTAAAATTGACATTCCATAGGGTCGGTCAACAAGTTCCCAAACATTTAGGCGTTCAAACTGATGAATTTCGTCTTGCATTGATTCAATCCATGCATGATCAGTCACGGCTTGTTTGATGTTTATAGGTACAGTTGAACTCACGATGAGTGCATACATACACACATCGCCATCAGTTTCGAGTTGTCTGCGTGTTCAAACTGGTTGTGAAGGATTTCCAATGACTTGCTCCAATGGATGATCACATGTCTAATGGTGAGTGGATGGATATGGTTGGTAGAATGTATGCATGTTGGACGGATCCACATGTTGAGTAGAAGACTCTCCGACTTCGTGTACCGGTGTACCGAACGGATTGAAAAATTCTTCATCGACAGGTTGTGCATCGACTGCTTGATTGTTGTTTCCTCCTTCAGCATTGACGGTTAGTGATGTTGGTTGTATGACAGTTTCTTGAGTTTGTTGAGTATCCACTGGAATTGTCTTTTGAGCAACGGTTGCTGAAGTAGATGCAGTTTTGTCTTGTTGACTTTGTGCGGGTGCATCAGCAGTATTGACAGCGGAAGGCTTTGACACAACTTGATTGTTTCCATAGTAATATTCATCAAACATTGGATCATATAAATCAACCATCTCATTCATTTGTGTCGTATCCGTCTAGTCTGCTGTAGGAGTATTTTCTTGACATTCTTGCACGGGACGTACACTGTTGTGTGTAGGTGCCATTGCTGGACATTGAGGAGCGGGACTTGAGCTGTTGTGATCAAGTACCATTTGTGGCAATTCGTCAAAGTTCACATGAATTGTTTCGACAATAATCTTTGTTCTCTTGTTAAACATGCATCACCTTTTTCTTTCATCTTGTCGAGATTCTGACCGTCTTTAAGGATGTAGCATAAAGATCCAAATACGTGATAGAATTTGACAGTAGGTTTCCTACCATTGATGATGTGGTAAGGTGTCTTTTCATGTCTAGGGATGATGAGAGAACGATTCTGAGTATAACAGGCAGTTGCAATTGCTTCAACCCAGAAGAATAACGGTAATTTTGAAGCAGAAAGCATTGTTCGAGCAGCCTCAACCAAAGTACGGTTCCGTCTTTCGACAACGCCGTTTTGTTCAGGAGTTCGAGCAATAGACGTTTGATGTTCGATGCCTTCTTCTTGAAAGTAAGATTGCAAGTTCTTGTTCAAAAATTCAGTACCCCTATCCGTTCTTACGGTTAAGACTTGGGCTTGAAGATTGCGTTGTATCATCTTGAGAAAGTTTTTGAGAACCTCTGGTGTTTCATCTTTGGACCTTAAGAAGAAATTCCATGTGTATCTAGAGTAATCATCAACAATCACGCGAATATACTTTTTCCCGTTAATACTCTCTACACGCATGTGACCACATAAATCCATGTGTAGAAGTTCCAATCGTCCTTTTGAGCTTGGGGTAGTCTTTGTTTTGAAAGACTTCCGTTTTGCTTTCCCCAACTCACAAGAAGAAAAAAGATGGTCTTTGACGAATTTCAACTTAGGAAGATCGGTCACAATATCATTTTTCGAAAGAAAGTTGATGGTGTCAAAGTTGAGACGTGATAATCGTTGATGCCATAAGCATGCTTGAGATGATGAAGCTTTAGCCATTAAGCAAGTTGGATTTGTTGAGAATGTGTCTTGAAGAGTTACTGTGTAGAGATCAGAACCACGAGAACCTTTAAGAATGTCATTCCCATTGTAGTCTCTAACATAGCAAGTAGATTTTCGAAAAGCCACTTCCAAATATGCATCACAAAATTGACCAACCAAGAATAAATTGTGATTCAGTCCCTCGACGTAATAAACCCGTTTGATAGTGAGATTTCCTTGAACCAAATTGCCATATCCAAGTATCGGTGCAAACTGATCATTTCCAAACCGCACCCTACCCAGAAACTTCTCCACGAAGTTAATGAGAAGCTTGAGATTTCCCGTCATGTGCTTTGTGCACCCGGAGTCCATTATGAATAGGATGATTTCGACAAGCTGCAGAAGAATTAGAAGACAATGTAGCATTTTACAAATGGGAGCCCTTGATAGAAACGGGTTCCAAAATAGTAGTGGACCTAGATTCTAAAGGCAAGCTAACACTGATAGACCCAATTAGAATAGGGGTTGTCTTAGGTACCCAATTGTATCCATGTGGTGTAAATCTTGAATACCCCCGTGTACATATCCTAATCATGTTCTCATAAAGCTTCTTTAACCTGCTTTGTTTACGTAGAGTAGTGGATTCTAACGCACTTAGTTTCTTAAGTGGTTGATCAGTGGATTGGTTCAAAGTTCTTGTGGGTTCACTAGTACTAGTGGGCACACGAATAGGCTTCCTAGTTCTAGTATTCACGCCATTATGATTAAGAGCACAAGCATCATGATTGAAAGTACGAACACATTTGCCACATTCAACACAAACAAATTCAACATTCGAGGTCTTAGCATTTAAACTGTCATTACATGCAGTTACAGACGTCTTATTCTTAGAAAACTTAAAATTCCTACGGTGGTCTTCTACTTCCAACTTCTTTCCTTGACTATTGTTAGGCATGACCTTATCTTGCATTCTATTGCTCTTAAGCTGTGGTCCGCTAACTCTAGTAGTGGGGATTACTCCTGTAGAAGAAGACACACGTTGATTAATTTTCTTAATATTCTGAGGTAACAACGATGTTCCAGTTTGAGTGGGCTTAGTGTTCATCTTATACATTCCAGGTGCTATCACATTGGTACTCTTATCATTTCCTATCTTAGGCAAAGTCTGTGGGGATTGTCCCAAAATAGACGATTTAGGGCATTTAATAGCATTCGGTTGACGAGCAGCGGATGGTTTACCCAAAACAGACTTTCCTTTCATTTTCTCAATGAGTTTCTGTAACTCACTTATGGCTATGTCCCTTTCTTTTAGCTGAGCTTTCAAATCATTTATTTCGAAATCTTTTTTCATTTAGTAGACGAAACGAAGAAGCTGACATTTCTTGACACTTTTTATGATTATGAGTTTTTTCACCTTTTTGTAAAGAAAGTTCAAGAGAAATGGAGTGTTTCTCAAGTTGAGAAAAACTTTTTGAAAGTTTGTTATATGACTGAATTTGTTTTGAAAGCTCTACTTCAAGATTGCGACATTTCTCGTCCGATTCTGACACTAGACATGCTACATGACAATATTGATCAAGATCGGTATACACACCAAGTATAGCATTCATATGGTCAGCATAAAAGTATTCCTTAGAAAGTCGATCAATTTCGTTAGAAAGTTGGTGTTCATGTGTTTTTAATTTAGTTTGAAGAAAATCAACTTCATCTTCAAGAGATTTGACATAACTTAAATCAGTTAACATTTCCTCAGTGAGAGCATTATAAAACATTTCCACATTTTTTGAAAGATCATCAATTTTTGGAACAATGCATTGTTGAATGACGACTTCTACTTGTGGGTTAGGTTTAATATTCCAAATGGTATCCCTAGAAACTTTTTCATAGTCGACGACACCTTTGCACAAATTTAAAACCCCTTGTTTTATAAACTCAAATTGCTGAACACTTTTGCTTTTCTCATCCCATTTACGTTTTTCATCCGAAATTTGTTTTTCTAACAAAATTGATTGCTTTTTGAAACTCCTTTTTAAACAAACTTTCTTTTGGGGTTCATCACTTGGTGGTGGAACACTATTGTACATCTTTTGTTCTTTGGAAAGTTCTTTTTGAGGAACAAACTTAATATAATTATCAGAATTAGAAAGGTTTATTAAATCACTTAAGTTTGATCGACTTTCTTCTTGTTGACGAATGATTTCGTCGCAGTCAGGGGAAAGCATAAGAGCAAGATTATCAACATAGCAACCTATATCATAAAGAGCAGGCTTGGTACTTTGAACTTTCTTGAGATATTCAGGCTTGACAAAACTCGTTTTCATATTTCTATTGAGCATATTCATAGTTTGAATAGACTGACCCATTTTGTAAACAATGTTGTTTAACGTGTCGACTCTCTTTTCCAAAGCAAGAATTTTTTCAATATCCTTTTCTTCACGAGTTTTATAAAGCTCAGTTTGTTCTTTGTTAACCGACTCTAATTCAGTAATTTGGAGTTTATGTAGCAGCAGTTGTTCTTCAAGTTCCGATATCTTCTTTTTTGACATATGAATTTCGTGTGTTACTTCAGAACAATATTGTTCGTTGAGCACCTTACGTTCATATACCAAACCATTAGCTATTGCAACCTGTCGATCAGCTTCTTTTACATAATCACACTCTTTAAGCCTGTCTATCTCCTCGGCTAAGGATGCGTTTGCTTGCTTCAAACGTTTATTACCTTCTTTGTTTTCATCAATTTCACGTTTTAAAGAGTCAATAATAGACGCAAGCAAATCACGGTCCTCATCCGAGTCAGTATCATGAACAGCTTTTCCGTCATCATTACACATATGCTGTGAATCCGTAGAGATATTGCTATCCTCCGTGTCCATTACATATGTGTCATTGATGCTTTCGGGTTGCTCAGGATGCCGTCATTCATTAGCAAACACATTATAGTTATCATGTGATGGTACCTTTTCAAGTGGCTCAGAATCATAGATGGGTCCAGAAGTATCATCAGTCTCTGGGATCACTTCTTGAATCTTTGCCATGTACACATAATGTGCCTCTAACTCTTGATCATCGGCTTCATCATCAGTTTTATCACGCCAGTCACCTTCATCTGCTGTGAGTGGAATTCCTGCTTCTTCTTTATTACACAGCAGCATCTTTTCCTTGTGATACCCTGAGTCCTTAACCCGTTTTGGATTCTTGCATTCCCTAGCCATGTGCCCAAATCCCTTGCAGTTGAAGCATTGAAACCCAGTCTTCTACACAACCGGAGTGCCTATAGTATCTCTAGCCCCAACTTGATTCAGCATCCTCTGATTATCATACCTAGCATCACGATCATACCTAGGTGCATGATCAACTTCCTTATATCTAGCATTGGATGATGATCTGAGGTTGTTGTTGGTAGGTTTGTAGATCTTCTTATAAGTTGTGGTGAGTAAAGACATGAGTTCTTCAATCTTCTTGTCCCTTGAAGTTTATTCATCATCACTGTCTCCATCTGACTCGGTGTCATACTTTGGAGGTGGAGTGGGGACAATTGATTTTGCTTTGTGTTTAGCAGCAGCTAGAGGTTTGGTGGATGAGCTTGATGACTTTGAGGAATGAGTAGGTGGTTGTTGACAGGGAATGGGTTTTGTTGAAGTAGCAGCCACAAAAGCAATAGAATTAGCAGACCGTTTTGCCTTTTCAGCCCTTAGTTCATTCACTTCATTCTGATGTTGTTTTAAGATATCATAAAGTTTGTGATAGGAGATGGTCTTGATATCTTCCCTTTGTTCAACCAAAGTCACAAACCTTTGCCATTCCGGTTTGAGTTGAAGTAGAAACTGAACATTAGCATGATGATTGGAGATGGTGCACTGATTTCTGACAAGCTCATTCATCATTTTGTAGAATCTCGAGTAATATGAGTCAATGGATTCACCATCTTCAGATGTGAATTTTCCAAACTCCCAAAGTAGATTAGGCTCGAGATCTTGAACATTAATCGACTCACCTTGCTTCAATCGATGAATTGCATTCCACATTTCCATAGCATTAGGACATCCATCAACTGTGGAATAGATATCGTTATCAATTCCAGTGAGTATGAAGTTTACAGCATCAGCTTCAGCTTGGAGGAGTTTCTTTTTCTCAGCAGAACATGTGTCAAAATCCTCTATAGCTCGTATAGTTGATGAAGTACCATCCTTTGCCTGTGTTGTAATTGGTCTGAATTCAAAAACTGGAGGTGGATTCTCAAGGCAGTGACGAAGAGCAGCTCGGTTTTCTTTTCCGTCGAGAAATCTGAGAAAACGAGATCTCCATTGAATGTAGCAACCGGCAGTGAGCACAGGTGGATTACCATTGCCACCTTGTTCCAAACAAATTTGATTAGCAGTTGCAATGTTGATGTTGTTGTTATACATGGTGAATACTTGTGAATGAATTGCAGATCTTAGTGGATTTGTTGTGATGATGTGTGGTTAAAATTGAAATTCCAAAAATTCAAAAAAAATTTCTCAGTCCGACAATAAATTTCTCAGTCTGACAAAACGGTAAGCCGAAAAATTTTGTATCGCCAAATTTTGAATTTGAGTTAGAAATAGCCAAAAACTAGTAGGGAAAAAATTTGATTTTACTTGACCTAAAAATTTTAACTCTTTTTTTAATCTTCGTGTAAACTACGTTCCGAAACTAGTCTAGATAGTGGCTAAGTCTAAAAATTACTCAAACAAAATATCCATCAGAATGTCCATCGGAATACATGTCGGAATGTCCATCGGAATACCTGTCGGAATGTCTATCGGAATACCTGTCGGAATGTCTGTCGGAATGTCCTATCGGAATACCCGTCGGAATGTACTATCGGAATACATGTCGGAATGTCTGTCGGAATGTCCTATCGGAATATCCTATAGGAATATGTGATCGCAATAACTATCGCAATGTTACCTGTCGGAATGCTGAGATCGCAATGTGCCGTCGGAATGTTCAAATCGGAATATGGCTGAAACAAATTTGGCAGAGTAACGACTCAAAGATCCCTTAAACCCGTCGGAATCCCATATCGCAATGTACGATCGGAATATCCAGATCGGAGTAAGGTATCGCAATACAGTGATCACAAAGTAGAACCAATTGGTTATTGCGATCAAATCCCACTCACTTGTACTTTCCGATGGTGAAACTAGCTTGAATTTTGGAATGAAGAAAAACAAGAAATTTCGCAACTTTTGATCCAAAAGATTTGTGTTTTAGCGCAAACCAAGATACCCAAATCACTACTACTAGTATGTAGATGATTTGTATCAAGAAAAGAACATAAAAACACAAAAAGAAATTTTGGGACGTGAGATTTAGATAAAAAAAATCCACGAAAAATCAAGAACACAACTCACGAATCTTCAATCACCTATCCACTATAGGCTCTGATACCAATTGTTAATCCCATTCAATTCATAACACAAGATTTAGAAGAGATATTTAGAGAGAGAAAGAGAAGAAAAGTGTAGAGATAAACAAGAGAGATTTTGGAAGGTTTATGTTTACTAGAGAGAGAGTAAAATGAAACAACACCCTCTTCCACACATGAAAGAGGGTATATATACCCTTGGCATATGGGCCGTGGGTTTAGAATCCTTAGGTCGAGCTTGGCTTTGTTTTGGGATTACGCCCCTAACTAATCAATATTAGCTTAAAGTCCAAGCCCGGTTTTCCCGACTAACCTATTACAATACAAGACCATTAACGACTAAGATGACCTATTACATTCTTGTTCGACTATATAAAGTATAGGGCTAACTCCTACTATGGTTCCACCTTGTGATAAGCCTTCTACATCTTCTTCACCACCTTCAAGCTCTACCACTTCAACATCTACACCTTCTCATCCTACACCCACTTCTCCTTTACCTTCCACACCTACCAATGAATAAACCAACAAAGAGAAACCTTCCACCAGCACAACTACTCAACCTACACCAAAACCAAGCTTACTATATCCATCAATATTGAGAAAGGAGAAACTTAAAAACAAGGATGATATTCAAGTCTCTACTTTTTTGATGATGTTCAAGCAACTTAACATAAACATCTCCTTTGTGGAAGCTCTTGCATATATGCCAAAGTTTTCTTAAATGTTCAAAGATCTCCTCTACAACAAGGAAAAATTGGTGGATTTGCCTAACACATCACTAAATGAGAATTGCTTCGCCGTGTTGCTCAAAACCTTACCTACAAAACTTGGAGATCTAGGGCGATTTTTGATCCCTTGTAATTTTCCTGGGGTGGAAAATTGCATGGCACTAGCAGATCTAGGGGCAAGCATTAATCTCATGCCTTTATCGGTTTGGCAAAAACTCTCCCTTCCTGAGCTCACTCCTACTAGGATGACCCTTGAGTTAGCCAATCGTACCATAGCTTATCCGGTAGGCATTACGGAGGATGTGTTTGTAGGTGTTGATAAGTTTACCTTTCTGGCGGACTTTTTAGTGGTTGATTATGATATGGACCTGAGAGTTCCTCTTATAGTTCGTAGACCATTTTCGAGGACGGGTCGTACTCTTATAGACGTGGCGGGAGGAAAACTATTTATGAGAGTTGAGGATTGATGCGTTCTTTGTAAGTATACACAAGTTTTAAATTTATAACACGGATTTCCAATTAAGCTAAGAACACACGGGCAAGTATGACCCTTTCTATTGCAGCTAGATTTTTGTGGTAAGCCGAGGTCATTCACTAGGATTTGGGTGTTTTCGGTTGTAAGGAATCTAAGTAACAATGTAACGTTATTGGTAAAGATGGTTGTCACTCCCAAAATTACCATATAAGTAACAATAAGGAAGTAATTAACAAGTAACACGAAAATGATGATTAAGCTAATTCAATAAGATTAAAGACAACACTTGTTTGGATTAGTTCATAACATTTGGATTGTTCATATGAGGATGGTTTTGACAAATGGATTACAAGTAAAGAAGATGATGGTCACAAATTCCAATATTTAATTTTAAAGTATATAACCAACGCGTTTGATCATAACACAATCAAATCAAGCATTAAGACAAATCAACCAATTTAAGACTATGTTTAGTTTAACAAGTTTGATTCACGGTCGTTTCACAAAATCATTAGCAATTACACTTATGTTCCTTTGCATAATCATACCACTAAAGAAATGGTCAATGCAATAGATAATCATCCATAGACAAAACGATTATAACTAGTTGGTGAATGATAACCCTTTCGACCTATGAAATCATCAACAACTAATCCAGTATGATAAGCAAATAGAACGGAACTTAAGCACAATTGGATTTCAAACATAACATGAAATTGATCAAAACAATAATAAAACATAAACAATCCTCATGTCATGACTTCATCTAAACAAGTGTATATGAAACTACTCTATAATTATTTCAACCAAACTCATACGAATAATATTCATGACATTCATAATCATTCTTAAAATAATAAAACGAGTTTACCAAAGTGCTATTACAATAAGTAAATGAAGGAATTAGAGCAATCCTTATGCCTCCAATTGACTACAAGTTATGTGGTCTTTCGGGTTATGTATTTGAAATTCGTATTTCATATTTGAGGCTTGTTTTGGAGAGGTTTGGTGAAGATTGGTGGTGATTTAGGTATCAAGAAACACTATCAACAATAAGGGTAATGATCCCTTATAGTTTAGCAAGGTTATTTTGATGATTGGAGCTCCAAAAATGTCACTTTTTGGCACACCAATATTAAATCCGGGAATTGGGGTATTCACCAAGCTTGGGAGAGTTCCCTTGGTGAATAATGAGGTTGGTTATGAGATTGATGAAGGGGATTCAAGTCATATGTTACAATGACCCCCAAGGGTCTTATTTATAGTGGAAAAGGCCTTGGTATTCAATGCATGAACTTTGAGCCAAAGAAATAAACTTGGAGCCAAAGTTGTTCTAGAATGCTCCAAAGAAGCTTGCATAAATGTGGACACAAATTTGTCTAGAAAAATGTTGGTGGCAACTTCACTCATGATGGAGGCAACTTGAACTATGTTGGAGGCAAATCAGCTCCAATGTGATGGTGGCAAGTTGGATGTGTTTTGATGGTGGCAACTTGTATTCTGCCAGTGGCAACTTCCATGCTGAGTGACTTGTACACTTCTTGAAAACACTTGTTCTTGCATCCTGAATTGATCTTCAAAGGCTTGTACTTGTCAGGTAATAAGTGTGTAAACACTTATCCTTTTGCCACTAAAATCAAGGAAAAACAAGACCTAATCATGTGTTTATTATCGTAAAAGTCGGAATTACGCGTGGTTTTGTGTTTTTGTGTTTAAATAGGTACAAATGATCAAAAGAAGAGAAAACACGGGATTTCACGGTAAAATGTCGAAGAAAAGTCAAGATAGAGTCGAAGACAAGATCAGAAGACCAAAAGTGTGCCAAGATCACGAAAACCGGCTAAGTCAACTTAAATTTGAAGAAAATGATCGAGAAAACCGAAAATGAGCTCGACTTTAGCAGATTAAATCTTTTTGAAGTTAATGGGCCAAGTAGGTCCCACATTTACTTATTGGGCCTAAAACGCCCAATAGAGGATTTAATATTATTCACTTATGGAAAGTAAATAGTCCTACATAAGCCCATTTGCAAATAACGGATGGAAAATCAAAGATTTGGGCCAGGCCCAATCAAAATCAAATGCAAAATAAGGACGGATGAAGTGAAAACATTTTTTGTGAGTCAAAATATTGCTTGGTCAAATAAAGTCAAAGTCACACACAAATACAAATCTCCTCACACGTGTACTTGTCCTACATACCCTTTCCCAAATAAATTAAAACGTTTTTTATCTTTTACCAATCCCACTCCCATTTTTTTTTACGTCAAAAACAAATACTCACCATTTCTTTCTTCTTCTCCCATTTCACAGCCTTCATTTTTTCACCAAAACCCTAATTACCCACCACCAAAATAACAAGCGAAATTTGGGGCTTTTAATTCAAGCGTGTAATTCACACGTTTCTGAATTAAATCCCCAAAGAATTCGGGGAAGAACACCAAGGGTGGTCCTCAATCCACCGTGGCATCCATTCTTTATTTTGATTGGTTAAATATACACCCTGGCAATTCGTAGCCCCTCATTTATTCTCAACCGTTGGATGAAGAAAAAAAGAGAGAGAAAAGAAAGAACGGCCGTGATCTTAAGCCTTGGCCTCCAAGGAGGTTGAAGAAGGTTTTTGGTGGGTTTGCCTATAAAAACCCCCACATCATGTATTAGAGGATCATTCTTATTCAAGCTTTTCTTTATTTTTTTTAGGTTTTAAAATTAAATTAGGAGTAGGGTTAAATTAGATTTAATTTTTGCAAATTAGAATAGGTTTATTGTATTTTTAATTTCAGTTGATGTAATTTGATTTTTAAATTAATGAAAAGTTTTATTCAGTTTATTTAATTCCTGTCTCCTTTTATATTCTGTCTAAATCAAGCTTTAATTTGCCTTCGTTTTATTTCTTTAAAAATGCTACTGTAGTTGTTCTAATATTCGGTTATTAAAAAAAAAAAAAAATATATAAAAAAATAAAAAATAAATCTTGTTCGAGATGATGATGATGGATCGAAGGGTGATTCTGGTTGATGATATTCGAAGGTATTGGTGATTGATTCGGTTACAAAGGGGGTTCAGCACCCACCTTCGGCTCAACGGTTTCGTCAATAGGTTCTAATCTCCTTTCTCTTTTAATTTCTAGTTAAGTTTTGTTTTAGTTTAATGTTATCTGCTTATTTGATTTGTTCTGCTATTGCTTGGATTATTTTGGTTAAGTTTGATATATGTTATGTCTGCTTGTATTAAGTTTATGATAGGAATTTAGATTATTTGGATTTTGCCTTATTTATTATTGCTATTTTTGTTTAACAGTTTATTTAGGTTAAGTTTGATTTAAGTTTTAATAGATTATTAAATCTGCTTATGTATTTTTATGCTTATCTGATTATCAACTTATCTTTGGCTTATTCGTGTAGTTATACATGCTGTTTGGCTTATTGATTTTGAATTCGAATGCTTATTTGCTTTCCTTATTTTCTTATTTTTAGCTTTTCAATTTGCTTTGCTTATTTGTTTAAATGCTTATCAGTTTTATTGTGCTTATCAGATTTTGGTGTAATTGCTTATTTCTGCTTATGTTATTTTTACTGTATTGATGTTTGGTTTATTATTTTGTCCAAAAAGTTATAATAAAAATAATTAACAAAAAAATTGTCTGGGCTGTGGTTTGAACCCCAGACCCCTCGCATAATAACCAATCGCCCCAACCATCTCTCCTAACGCCTCATTTGTGTTTTACTTCGCTTAGTTTAATTCATATAGGGATTTGATTTCTGGCAGTTTATTTTTAATACTAGTCTAGTTTAAATTCGATTTTAATTAAATATTTTATTTAAATTTCGTTTTAAGTTCAGTTTTATAAAAAAAAATAAAAAGTTTAAAAAATATTTTATTTACTTTTAAAATTTTAATTTAGTTTTCAATAGATTTTTAATTTAGTTTATTTCAATTAATTAAGTTTTATTTTAAAATAGATTTGATTTAAAAGTTTTAGTTTAAAATTAAGTTAGTTTTATTTGAGCTATTTTTAAGTAGTTTTTTTTATTTACTTAAAATTACTAGTTTAAAATTAATTAGTTTAAAATAGTTTTCGTTTAAGAAGTTTTTATTAGTTTAATTTTGTTTAAGATTTAAATAGCTTTTAAATAGTTAGCTTTTATTTTAAATAGTTTTAAAATAGTTTAAAAAAGTATAAAAAAATATCGACACCAAAAACAAGTAATCTTACGTTAAACCGGATTTCAATTCGAGTGAGTCGAGGAACGATAAAGAAATAAAAAAGGGATATGCAAAATCTATGTATCAAATGGCGCCGCTGCCGCTTCGCTCGTACGATTGACGATTTTTCGTGAAGACGTTTGGATTTTGGGATCCGTTCTCTTCGAACGTTTCGTTTCTTGTTAAAAAAAAATCAAAAATACAAAAAATCAAAAACTTAAAAATACAAAAAAATTAAAAAAATCACAAAAGCAATTTCTTTCCTAAGAATTGCACCAAAAAAAATTAAAAAAATCAAAAGTAATACTTTTTCCTAAAAGTATTACACCAAAAATATTACGTATTAGTGTTAATTTTTAGTTCGATTCTTTCGATTTTTCTTGTATATATATATTTTTCTAAAAATACAAAAGTATTCTTCTTTATCCTCTATTGTATTTAATTCTTTTTCTCAACCCCTCTTATTTATAATTCTTCATGGATTTGTCTTGCGTTCGGTGTGGGAGACCATGGCTCGGTTTTCCAATATGTCCATGGTGTACTTGTGCGAAGTGTGGTTCTGATATCGACGATACACAATTTGGATTTTGTCCATTGTGCAATTCTAGAAATTCGTACTTCTCCTCTTACACAAATTTCTCCCCTCCTCCCGTCTATGACAATCCCTATCCTCAACATGCACCGGTTTTTTCTCAATACCCGTGTTGCAATCATTGTGGGGGCCCTCACTATACTTCCTATTGTCAACCGATGAATTATGAGTCACATCCGTGCTATAATTCCGGTTTTCAAAATTTTGAACCCCCACAAAATTCCGTCGTTCATCAACCTTCTTTTAAGGAACAAAGCACTAGTTTGGATGAAATTCTCGAAAGCATTAAACAAATCAAAATTAGCTTGCATGACGAAAGACAACAAGAGCAAGTTTCTACTCTTAGTGCTTCTACTCCTCCTCTTGTGCGTTCTTCCTATTATGATGACGATGAGACTACTATTTCTTGGAGTGATCTTTGTGCTCAATGTCCTAGTGCAATTGTAATCCCTTCTCTAAATATCCCAAATGCATCTAAGGATCTTGATACATCGAGTGAGATTAGCGATTTTGGGCTCGACAAATTCTTTGATGAAGTTTGTGATGTGCGACTTTTGCTGAGCTTACGGACACGGTCATTCCGATAGTCCATGATCACATACTCACAAATCCAAATACGATAATTGATTCTTCCAATAAGAGTTCTATATGTGGTGAGTATGATGATTTCATCTTCGAGCCCGAGATTAAGGAAATTATCGACCGAGAGCTAGCTCTTTTACCTCCACTTCCACCTACAAGTGAGGTCGATTTTTCCAATATCGAGGCCGAACTTGATGAGTTGGAACGTCTTATTTTTAATAATAATGACGAACCAACTCACATGACCACGCATCCAATTCTCGAGGAGTTACCTAATAAACACTCCTCTAATGAGAATTACGTTTACCACATTCGTGAGGATTTAACTTATCAACAAATCCCACAAATGAATGATGGTTTCGTACTTGATCGTGATCTCTTTGAGAGAATTTCTAAAATCCTCAATGAGGGGAACGACAAACCTTTGTTTGACGAGCCTATCTATGATGAAGAAATCGAAGAGATTCACGTTCATGAGGATGATTATTTTGACCCAGGAGGTGACATTGACCATTCTTTGATTGATACCTTTACGGCTTTGCCGAATTATGACCATTCATTGTCTTTAGAGGATGACAATTTGTCTCCTTTACCCATCCCACCTCCCGTGGATCACGACCTCACATACTTTTCGTATGTTGAGAGGACCTTTTTACCTTCTATGACTTATCCTCCTGCCTCTCATTTATTATGTTCATCCGGGAACGAGGATAAGATTTTTGATCCCGGTATTACATTAGAGGCTTCCCCATGGACCATTTAATTCGGGGTCGAGTCAGGCTCGTGACTCGGTTAACAAAAACAAGCGCTTCTCGGGAGGCAACCCGATGACCTATCTTTTATTTATTTTCTACAATAAGTGTAGGGGGAGCCGTGTAGGTTGTTTGTTTGTGTGTTGTGATTGTGTAGGTACATGTGCTTTGATGATCCACTTTTGGTGCTTTTGACGTGACCCGTGTTCCCGTGTTACCCGTGTACCCGGTTCCTTCGATAAGTTTTTGCTATTGTGATTCAATCATGTATATAAATAAATAAATGTAATCACTTTAGTTGTCCTTTCCTTAGCTCGATTTAAACAACGTACTCAATGTCCTAAGTGTAGGGGAGTTAATTCTCCCACATGCTTAAACATTGAGGGCAATGTTTATATTAAGTGTAGGGGGGATTTCTATCGAAATTTTAGTGGCCTTTTCCGTGAATTTGACCCCATTTAACCGGAAAATTTTTAAAATTTTCAACGTTTTTCAAATTTTTGATCTATCTTGGCCTAGTAGTATTTTTATTCTTTCCTTATCGCATCGTAATAATTTCCAATTCAAGAATAAAAAAAATAAATAAATAAATAAAATGGTTTTAACAAGTTTAGATATCTTTGATATATTAGGCCCGTTGTGAATATTTTGACTCAACCCGAGTTTACTTATCTAAGTTTACTCTAGCTAGTATCCTTAACCATATGGACCTTAATTGGTTTATTAGGCTAATCATCCACGAGTCTCATTCCTTGAGATTTAAATTGTGGAGAACGAGAGATGATAGAGTTAATTATAAGTTCGGTATTCTTTCATTAACTTATGTGAGTTAGTTATGAGCTTTTTCTCCCATCACTTGTTAATAAATATATTTGAAATAAATAAGGTTGTACGATTTAAAAGGTTACTTAGCTTCTAGCACAAGATCGTTTAAAAGTTGCTCGGTATTAATTAGAGTTCATAGCCAAGGCATAACTTATTGAAACGGGACGCGAAGATTGGCTTATCCAAAAAGGCCCTAACAAGGCATGAGGATACCCGAGTCCAAAAAGGCCCTAACAAGGCATGAGGATTTACTTTTTGCTAAAGATCCTAAGATGATGTGAAGATCATTAATCCAAATCAATATGAAGGATCAAGACACACGACGAGAACCAATTACTCCCCTAAAGATCATGGAGAAGTCTATCCAAAAAGACCCTAACAAGGTATGAGGATAAATAGATCCAAGTCCGAAAAGGAGGCGGGTCGTTGTATATCAAAATCCTAAATAAAGAAGAGGATAAATGAAGAAGTCGTGGTCAACGTTTGAAGCATCTTTCACTCCTTATGAAGATGTATACCAAAATGAAGAGAAGACCATAATTTCAAGATCGTCTCTCAAGATTTGAAGTTTGAAGTACAAGCCAAATATCGGTCCGAGAAAGGTCTCAAATCGTGAAACGAGTTATGCCAAGATATGAACTTTATGAGGTTTCGAGAAGCCGTTTTAAAAGATTTTGTCCTTTAGCTAACTATTGATTAAATCGTCCCACTTTATTTTCGGCCTTAATAAATTATCGAAATAAGTCAAAAATGCATCCTCGTGATCATTGAAGACAAAAATAAAATAAAAGAGATACACCGTAGGAATAAGGGGGTCTAAGTGATTAACTAAACCACATGAGCAAGTGTTAGTTGTGCTAACTTGTAATAACAATGATCTCGTTTTTAAGCTTGGTATGGGGAACGTGAAACTTGAGGGTGATTAATGTTCATGACACCAAAGCCCTAATCCAAGTCTTAGATTTCTTTACGAGTTTCTTCCATCAAATAATTTCCAAGTTAATAAATTGTTATCACTTTTGTTTCCTTTAAAGTTTTTATCTTTCCGTCATAGTAATATTAGTATATCTTAATAAAGGCCAAGATGGGTTATTAATGAGAAAAATGTAACTTTATGCTTTAAAACTATGCATTGCATGGGGTCATTGCAATGGTCAAGTGTAGGGGATTTAATAAGTGTGTAAACACTTATCCTTTTGCCACTAAAATCAAGGAAAAACAAGACCTAATCATGTGTTTATTATCGTAAAAGTCGGAATTACGCGTGGTTTTGTGTTTTTGTGTTTAAATAGGTACAAATGATCAAAAGAAGAGAAAACACGGGATTTCACGGTAAAATGTCGAAGAAAAGTCAAGATAGAGTCGAAGAAAAGATCAAAAGACCAAAAGTGTGCCAAGATCACGAAAACCGGCTAAGTCAACTTAAATTTGAAGAAAATGATCGAGAAAACCGAAAACGAGCTCGACTTTAGCGGATTAAATCTTTTTGAAGTTATTGGGCCAAGTAGGTCCCACATTTACTTATTGGGCCCAAAACGCCCAATAGAGGATTTAATATTATTCACTTATGGAAAATAAATAGTCCTACATAAGCCCATTTGCAAATAACGGATGGAAAATCAAAGATTTGGGCCAGGCCCAATCAAAATCAAATGCAAAATAGGGACGGATGAAGTGAAAACATTTTTTGTGAGTCAAAATATTGCTTGGTCAAATAAAGTCAAAGTCACACACAAATACAAATCTCCTCACACGTGTACTTGTCCTACATACCCTTTCCCAAATAAATTAAAACGTTTTTTATCTTTTACCAATCCCACTCCCATTTTTTTTTACGTCAAAAACAAATACTCACCATTTCCTTCTTCTTCTCCCATTTCACAGCCTTCATTTTTTCACCAAAACCCTAATTACCCACCACCAAAATAACAAACGAAATTTGGGGCTTTTAATTCAAGCGTGTAATTCACACGTTTCTGAATTAAATCCCCAAAGAATTCGGGGAAGAACACCAAGGGTGGTCCTCAATCCACCGTGGCATCCATTCTTTATTTTGATTGGTTAAATATACACCCTGGCAATCCGTAGCCCCTCATTTATTCTCAACCGTTGGATGAAGAAAAAAAGAGAGAGAAAAGAAAGAACGGTCGTGATCTTAAGCCTTGTCCTCCAAGGAGATTGAAGAAGGTTTTTGGTGGGTTTGCCTATAAAAACCCCCACATCATGTATTAGAGGATCATTCTTATTCAAGCTTTTCTTTATTTTTTTTAGGTTTTAAAATTAAATTAGGAGTAGGGTTAAATTAGATTTAATTTTTGCAAATTAGAATAGGTTTATTGTATTTTTTATTTCAGTTGATGTAATTTGATTTTTAAATTAATGAAAAGTTTTATTCAGTTTATTTAATTCCTGTCTCCTTTTATATTCTGTCTAAATCAAGCTTTAATTTGCCTTCGTTTTATTTCTTTAAAAATGCTACTGTAGTTGTTCTAATATTTGGTTATAAAAAAAATATATATATATATATATATAAAAAAAAAAAAAATCGTGTTCGAGATGATGACGATGGATCGAAGGGTGATTCTGGTTGATGATATTCGAAGGTATTGGTGATTGATTCGGTTACAAAGGGGGTTCAGCACCCACCTTCGGCTCAACGGTTTCGTCAATAGGTTCTAATCTCCTTTCTCTTTTAATTTCTAGTTAAGTTTTGTTTTAGTTTAATGTTATCTGCTTATTTGGTTTGTTCTGCTATTGCTTGGATTATTTTGGTTAAGTTTGATATATGTTATGTCTGCTTGTATTAAGTTTATGATAGGAATTTAGATTATTTGGATTTTGCCTTATTTATTATTGCTATTTTTGTTTAACAGTTTATTTAGGTTAAGTTTGATTTAAGTTTTAATAGATTATTAAATCTGCTTATGTATTTTTATGCTTATCTGATTATCAACTTATCTTTGGCTTATTCGTGTAGTTATACATGCTGTTTGGCTTATTGCTTTTGAATTCGAATGCTTATTTGCTTTCCTTATTTTCTTATTTTTAGCTTTTCAATTTGCTTTGCTTATTTGTTTAAATGCTTATCAGTTTTATTGTGCTTATCAGATTTTGGTGTAATTGCTTATTTCTGCTTATGTTATTTTTACTGTATTGATGTTTGGTTTATTATTTTGTCCAAAAAGTTATAATAAAAATAATTAACAAAAAAATTGTCTGGGCTGGGGTTTGAACCCCAGACCCCTCGCATAATAACCAATCGCCCCAACCATCTCTCCTAACGCCTCATTTGTGTTTTACTTCGCTTAGTTTAATTCATATAGGGATTTGATTTCTGGCAGTTTATTTTTAATACTAGTCTAGTTTAAATTCGATTTTAATTAAATATTTTATTTAAATTTCGTTTTAAGTTCAGTTTTTATAAAAAAAAATAAAAAGTTTAAAAAATATTTTATTTACTTTTAAAATTTTAATTTAGTTTTCAATAGATTTTTAATTTAGTTTATTTCAATTAATTAAGTTTTATTTTAAAATAGATTTGATTTAAAAGTTTTAGTTTAAAATTAAGTTAGTTTTATTTGAGCTATTTTTAAGTAGTTTTTTTTATTTACTTAAAATTACTAGTTTAAAATTAATTAGTTTAAAATAGTTTTCGTTTAAGAAGTTTTTATTAGTTTAATTTTGTTTAAGATTTAAATAGCTTTTAAATAGTTAGCTTTTATTTTAAATAGTTTTAAAATAGTTTAAAAAAGTACAAAAAAATATCGACACCAAAAACAAGTAATCTTACGTTAAACCGGATTTCAATTCGAGTGAGTCGAGGAACGATAAAGAAATAAAAAAGGGATATGCAAAATCTATGTATCATCAGGATTCCTTCGTATATGCATGAATCGTCAATTATTATTTCTTTTCTTCACTTTTCTGGTTCTTGGCTAAGTAACAACACAAAACACAACTTTACACATATATGAGCTATAAATCTCGTTAGTAACCAAAAACCATGCAAAATATACGGATAACGCTCAAGAAAACATGTTGGATTTGGGTGTTATCAAATCCTTTCACACTTAAGTTTTGCTCATCCTCGAGTAAGGAAAAGAAAAACTTTGATTGCCCTCAAGCAAATAAAAGTAAAAATAAAGTTAGAAACTAATACCTATGTTCTAAAAGAAAAGAAATTTTTTAAAATTTTATGAAAAATCGAAAAATCTATGAAAATCTGAAAATATTTTTTGTTTTTATAAGAAATGGCTAAAGGTGAAAACCCCCCTCACACTTAAGAGGTTGCTTGTCCTCAAGCAAATAAAAGAAAATTACATCCCACATGGTGCATAAAAATGGTTTATTAAAAAATAAGATGCAAATTCACTAAGTACATACAAAACTAAATGAAATGGCGTGAGCACCAAGTGTACACATCTAAAGAGGACTTTTATTGGGTTACAAGGCTAAGGGTTAATGGGTATGGATAAGACATGGGGAATTTTATGAGAGGTGTATCACGAATATACAAGTTAAAAGTCTAAGTCCCATGTTGCTAGTTACCGAATAAATTACAAGCCAAAAAATGATTATAGCTACGAGCTTTATTCAACACATATCGATCAACACACATATATCACGTCTTAGCACATTGGCTAATCGATATCTAAACATACTTCTTCTTCCTTCATCTTCATACTTTATTATAGCTCATTGGCTATTTTTGTCATCATTTTTTTTTCATCCTCCTCTTTTTTTTCATCATTTTTTTAACATACATTACATGCTCCCCTCACACTTCGCTTGAGCACACACCACAAAAAATACAAATACAAAGGAGCTCATCTTCATATTTGTTGGAATGACACACACATATAACGAAGTGTGACAACTATAAATCGTAAAAAACGATCCAACACACCATGCAACTAACAACCCACCATTTGGACTTCGACATGGGTTAGGCTAAGGTTTACGGTTAAATATATTTTTTTTGTGGATTTAGCAAAAAATGAAAAGATTGGCTCAAAGGGTGTTCTAAGGGTATCTAGCACTAGACTAAAGTGCTAACAAAAGGGGTAATATGGGCGGTTAGCTAATCGATGCAACTAGCTAAAAGGAAAACGGAAAAGGCTATTTGGGTTTTATTCCTAAGGTTACCTCTTTGTCACACATATACACTTACATCACACAAGTGTGATCTCACTAAAACCTTTTTTTTAATTTTTTTTTGGGAACGATTATTGAAATATATTTACAGACAAACGTGTGAGTAAAAAAAATTAAATCCCAAGGGCAAACAAGTACACAAACTCTCCTTTTTTTCTTTTTTTTAAAATTTTTTTTATATTACAAAAATTGGTTTCGTTTTCCGATTTATTTCCCCTCACACTTAAGTTTTGTATTGGACTCAATGTGAAAAATAAACTTCAAAGCATGAAAAGTGAGGAAATAAATAAATAGTCAAAGAGAAACGAAACTTCCCCGCTTAGAAATTGCAATTGATCTCCACGTGATACAATGCTACACGATAAGCTTGTGAGATCAATCGATTCTTTATACTTCATTCCTTCTCCATGCATCCTCCTCCATTACCTATTGCTGCATTTATTCAAACAAAATACACAAAATAAAACAAACAAACAAACAAACACGCAAGCACACATAGATATTTAAAAACACTACTAGCAAAGTACACCCCTCACACATAAGATTTTCCAAGTTAGAAAAATACTTTTAGGGTGTACATATTTATTCAAAACACACAAAATTAAACACACAAACAACCAAAGCACGGGTTGCCTCCCGAGAAGCGCTTAATTTATTATCGAGTCGTTAGCTAGACTCTTCCCCTCGATGTTAGGATTCTTTGATAATACGGTTAAGATGGGGAACTTTGGTTGGGTGCCATTGATTTGATAATTATCAACATTGAACGGAAGCAATTCGTCATTCATATTCCAAACTTTGAAAGGCTTCTTTGGCACATCATTGTCATCCCTCTTTATCATCCTTCTACTTCCAACCCCATTCATTTATTTCAACTCCCCGTCATGAATTGACATTACATCATGTTCATATGTCTTCTACTTTTTGTATGGGATATGCACGGTGCAATCCTTGGGAAAAGTTGAGTTAAAAATGATGGGTTTTGGTTTTGGCACGGTTGGAATAGGTTTGATACATGCTTTTTGTATGGGTTCAAGATTTAATTCTTGGTATCCTCTCGAATTGATCACAGCTAAAAGTGGAATGATTGTTCTTGGTGACAAACAGTGGGTTTGGTTTTCTAAGTTACTAAAAAGGTAAATGCGTAAGGTAATTAAAAGTAAACTAGAGGCAGTTAATCAATAAAAAGTAAAACTTGAATTAAAAGTTAAATAAAAACAGTAACTTGAAAATAACCTTAAAAATGCTCTATTCGGAATAAATGACCATGCTGAATAAATGGGCTATGCGGAATAATGGCTATTCGGAATAAAAGTGTGCAATCCGGAATGATGAGGCTTCTCGGAATAATTTTCTATGCGGAATGAATTGCTATGCGGAATAATGGCTAGTCGGAATAATCATGCGGAATAAAAATGAGTTACTCGAAATATCTAGGCCATGCGGAATAATTAGTTACTCGAAATAATTGACCTATGCGGAATAAAGGGACCATTCGGAATAAATGACCTATGCGGAAAAATAAGCTCTATTCGGAATATAGGACTATGCGGAATAAAGGGACCATTCAGAATAAATGACCTATGCGGAATAATAAGCTCTATTCGGAATATAGGACTATGCGGAATAAACAATTATTCCGAATAGAAAACAAGTAAAACAGACTATTCGGAATACATAGATATTCCGAATAAGGGACAAATCAAACTGACTATCCTGAATACCTGGATGAAGAACAGTTAGCAGGAACTAAAAACAGGGGAACACGAATTTTAACCAAATCGAGCCAAATAAACAAAAAGGTTTGAACCAAGCTAACCAATAATCATCTATTAACCATAAGGATCAAATCCCAACAATGAAAACACAAAATCAACAACTTTTAGAAGATCAAATCAACCAAATAAGAACTTTAGAACTTTGAATAAAAAGATGAAGATGAACAAGATGAATAAAAAGATTATACTGATGATTAATGTTAAGCAAACAAGGGGAAGGATTAAAACTACAAGATTGTAAAAACAAGAATCAAAATCTCCAAACACCCTAATGATGTTGGTGATGCCTACGAACAGAAAGGGAGGAAAAGAGAAAACTAAAAACTGGCTAAGTTGTGTGAGGGGAATCCTTTATATAGTCTTAGTGGTTGGTTGGTGAGTGGGCTTTCTCCCTTTCTTCTTGTCTTCTCGTCTTTTCAGAAAAGTTGACGTTTTCGATTCTGATTCGGGATTTGTCGACGATTAAATCCAACTAGTCTTTTAATTTCTTCGTTTAATAGACTTGAGTTTCTTCGACATATGTAAATCTTCCATCTTTGGTCCTTTTCTTCGATAAATCTTCAAATAGGCCCATTGACTTCCAATCTTTTACATGTCTTGGACAATAGACTTCGTCTTGAGTCTTTTTCCTCGATAAAACCCGTGCAATCCCATGTTTTCTTCAATATTCATCCGGTTGTCTCTAAAAACACAATAAACACAAAAACCACGCATAATTCCAAACAAATGATATTAAACACGCGTTTTGGTCTTGTTTTAGTAAGAAATAAGTGGTAAAAGGATGGGTGTTTTCACACCTAATCAAATCCCCTACACTTAACCATTGCCATGCCCTCATGCAATGCTTAGTGATAAAGCAATTTTACACTCTTCTCATAATCAATCAACCTTGGCCTTATTAACGTACTAAACAAAAATTAAATTACTACGAGAGATTAAAACTTTAAAGTAAATAAAAGGATAGAGAATAGCTGCGTGGAAATAACTTGCAAAGAGATCAAGGACTTACATTAGGGCTTTGGTGCTGCGAAGATTTATCACCCTCAAGTTTCACGTTCCTCAAACTAAGCTTAAAAAGACGAGATCATTGTTATTATAAGTTAGCAAATCGAACACTTACACACATGGCTTAATTATATGCTTAAACTCCCTTATTCCTAGAGGTATCTCGTATATTTTATTTTTGTCTTAGAATGATCATGAAGATGCATTTTTGGACTTATTTCGATAGTTTATTTAGGCTGAAAGCAAAGTAGGACGATTTGATCAATAGTTAGCTAAAGGACAAAATCTCTTAAAACTGCTTCTTGGGATATCAAAAAGTTCATATCTTGGCATAACTCAGTTCACGATTTGAGACATTTCTAGGGCGGATATTTGGCATGTACTTCATACTTCATATCTTGAGAGACGTTCTTGAGATAATGGTCTTCTCTTCGTAATAGAGTTTCTTCACTTGGAGACTTTTGAGGGGTACTCCAACTTTTTTGACCACGACTTCATGATTATTTCTTCAATCTCTAATTGGGATTTTGAGATACAACGATCCGCCTCCTTTTCGGACTTGGATCTATTTATCCTCATACCTTGTTAGGGTCTTTTCGGATAGACTTCTCCATGATCTTTATGGGAGTTGATTGCTTTTCGTCGTGAGTCTTGATCCTTCATATTGATTTTGGGAATAATGCTTTTCACATCACCTTGGATCTTTAGCAATAAGATTGAATCCTCATGCCTTGTTAGGGCCTTTTCGGACTCGCCAATCTTCGCGCCCCGCTTCATAAGTTATGCCTTGGCAATGAACTCTTATCATTACCGAGCAACTTTTAAACGATCTTGGGCTAGAAGCTAAGTAACCTTTCAAATCGTACGACCTTACTTATTGCAGATAAATTATTAGAAAGTGATGGGAGAATAGGCAAATAATTACACCAAGTGAGCTTGCGCAAGAATACCGACTTATAATTGACTCTATCATTTCTCGTTCTCCATAATTTAAAATCTCAAGTAATGAGACTCGTGGATACTTATCCTAATAAACCAATTAAGGTCTACATGGTTAAGGATACTAGCTAGAATAAACTTGGATAAGTCTATTCGGGTTGAGTCAAAATAATCGGAACGGGCCTAATATGTCAAAGATTTCAAAACTAGCTACACCACTTTATTAATATTTTTGACTTTATTGCGGGATATATACATATAAAAGCAACGATAAAAATTTAAAAATTATGAGTATATGGCCAAAGTTAATAAAAAATTTAAAAAATGTTGAAAAAGATGATTTTCCGGTTAAATGAAGGCATTTTCATGGAAAAGTCCACTTAAAACTTCGATAGAAGTTCCCCCTACACTTAAGATAAACATTGTCCTCAATGTTTAAGCATGTGGGAAAAGTCTCCCCTATACTTATGACATTGTGCACGTTGGTTAAATCAAGTTAGGGAAGAGACGACTAACGTGATCAATTTCAAATGTGAGTATGAAGAAAATTGAATCACGATAGTTGAGAGATAGAACCGGATTTCGGATAACACGGGAGTACGGTTCGTCAAAGATTCCCAAAAGTGCATTCATCCATGTAATCACATCACCACACAAACACAAAGAACCTATAGAGGTCCCCCTACACTTAGGAGGTTAAAACAGAAAAGGATAGATACTCGGGTTGCCTCCCGAGGAGCGCTTGTTTTTGATAACCGAGTCACGAGCCTGACTCAACCCAAAATTAGTTCATGGGGAACGTGGTGAGGGATAGAATCATCTCATGAGAGATGTCCTCACCAAAGTACAACTTCACTCGTTGGCCATTCACCTTAATATTAGGTCCATTAGGTTGAGCGAGCTCAAGAGTACCATATGGAAAAATTTGGGCAATGGTGAATGGGCCGGACCAACGAGATTTCAGCTTGCCCGAAAATATTTTCAACCGAGAGTTAAAAAGTAAAACTTTGTCTCCAACTTGGAACTCTCGGTTTTTAATATTGGAGTCGTGAATGAGCTTAGTCTTTTCCTTATAGATCAAAGAATTTTCATAAGCCTCATTACGGAGTTCATTCAACTCATTGAGTTGGATCTTGCGTAGGTCACCGGCTTTGTTGATATCAAAATTAGCCCACTCCAAGGCCCAATAATCCTTGTGCTCCAACTCAATGGGGAGGTGGCATGCCTTTCCGTACACGAGACGATATGGTGTACAACCAATCGGAGTCTTGTATGCGGTACGAAAAGCCCACAGAGCATCATCAAGTTTATCGGCCCATAAGGCACGATGCTCTCCCACGGTTCTTTCAAGAATTCGCTTTAATCCTCGGTTAGAGATTTCAGCCTGGCCATTAGTTTGTGGGTGGTAGGCGGTGGAAAGACGATGATTGACACCATACTTAGCCATGACTCTTGCGAATTGGTCATTGCAAAAATGAGTCCCACGATCACTAATAATGGCACGAGGCACACCGAATCTAGCGAATAGCGATTTCAAAAAGTTACAAACCACCCTTGCGTCATTAGTAGGTAAAGCTTTGGCTTCAACCCACTTAGAAATGTAGTCAACGGCTACAAGGATGTATTTGTGTCCTTTAGATGAAGGGAATGGCCCCATAAAGTCGATACCCCAAACATCAAAGATTTCACATTCTTGTATGAAGTTTTGAGGCATCACGTCTTTATGTGTGGTCTTGCCTTGTTTTTGGCAAGCATCACACCGTTTAACCATCTCGTGAGCATCACGGTAAATGGTGGGCCAATAAAATCCCGAGTCAAACACTTTTTTGGCGGTGTAGTTGGGACCAAAGTGACCACCGGTGGGTCCTTTGTGGCAAGCGTCAAGGATTTCTAAAGCTGCCGGTCCATCAACACATCGGCGAATAATCAAATCAGCACATTGTTTGAATAGATACGGGTCATCCCAAAAGTAAGTTTTAATGTCTTTGAAGAACTTCTTCTTTTGTTGGGATGTTAACCCGTCAACGAGAATTCCACCCGCCAAGTAGTTTGCAATGTCCGCAAACCACGGGGTTTCATTAGAAGTCGAGTTGATAGACATTAAGGTCTCCAGGGGAAAAGAATCATTGATCTCTTTGTTCGGATGATCCCTTTGGTAAGGATCCTCAAGTCTACTGAGATGATCCGTGGCTAGGTTTTCAGCTCCTTTTTTATCGCGAATGTCGATTTTAAATTCTTGGAGTAGCAAAACCCAACGAAGAAGTCTTGGTTTAGAATCTTGTTTAGTCAACAAATACTTCAACGCGGAGTGATCAGTATAAACGATTGTGGTGGAAAGGACAAGATAGGGGCGGAACTTTTCAAAGGCATAGACAACAGCTAAAAGCTCTTTTTCGGTTGTCGTGTAATGCAATTGGGCCCCCGTCATTGTCTTGCTAGCGTAATGGATTGGTTGGAAGTGTTTGTTCACTCTTTGGCCCAGAACCGCTCCAATAGCAAAGTCACTAGCATCGCACATCAACTCGAAAGGCAGCTCCCAATTAGGGGTAACCAAGACGGGTGCCTTAGTTAGCTTATCCTTAAGCAAGTTGAAGGCTTCGATACACTCGTTGGAAAAGATAAAAGGAGTATCTTTTTCCAAGAGGTGGGTCATCGGGCGAGAGATTTTAGAAAAATCTTTGATGAAACGACGGTAGAAGCCCGCATGACCAAGGAAACTTCTCACACCCTTCACGGTAGAAGGTGGAGGCAACTTAGCGATAACATCGACTTTAGCACGGTCTACTTCAAGACGTGGGAATCAACTCGTTGTGTTCATTGGGAACAACGGTTATTCCGCCCTTCTTGGGCACACAATGGACGGGACTTACCCAAGGCGAATCCGAAATAGGGTAAATCAAGCCGGCATCAAGAAGTTCGATAAACTCTTGTTTGATGATGTCATGAATGCGAGGATTAACCCTTCTTTGGCTCTGGATTGCGGGTTTAAAGTCATCTTCCATGAGAATCTTGTGAGTACAAAAGTTCGGATCAATTCCGCGGATATCGGAAATTTTCCAAGCAATTGTTTTCTTATGATCTTTAAGCACGGAGATGAGGCGAGATTTCTCTTCTTCTTTCAAGTCCTTAGCAATGATGACGGGTGACTTCTTTTCGTATTCAAGGAACACGTACTCGAGATGAGGCGGCAACTCCTAAAGTTCTAAATCCGGAGGATTTTTGATGGGAGGCGTATTCAAAGTCGGAGCATCGATAGCAATAACTGTGGGAGATGGTGGAGAAATATTGTCTTCTTTGAGAAGGTTTTCAATGAGGCGAAGATCTTCATCCCAATCGGTGGGAGAATCGTCATGTTCTAAGTTCACATATCCCATGGTGGCTTCCAAATCTTTCCAAAGGAAATCACTTTCTCCAAATAGAGATAGTGATGAATCAATAGAGGAAACGGTCTCGACATTGGGAAGAGAGATAGGAATACTTTTACAAGCATCAATAAAGTGTTCTTCACAAGCCTCATCAAGAACGTCAATACAATTAACACTCTCGTATGAATAAGGCTGTTTAGAAAGCTTTCCCATGTTGAAGACGACTTTATCGTCACCCACTCTCATGATAAGCTCACCAGCTTCAACATCGATGAGAGTGCGATCGGTCCTCAAGAATGGATGACCAACAATTAATGGCACACGAGGGTCCATGTCGTAGTCAACGACAACGAAATCGGCAGGAAAAGTGAATTTGTCGACTCCTACAAAGACGTCTTCGGCTGTCCCCACTGGATAAGCAACCGTACGGTTAGCTAATTCCAAAGTCATTTTGGTAGGGACTAGCTGATACATTGGTTTGCTATGGGTTCAAGATTAGTCTCGGTATCTCCTCGAATTGATCACGACTCTAAGTGGAATGATTTGTTCTTGGTTAATAAAAAGGGGGTTGGTTTATTTATCTATTTTGAACTAATAACGAATGAGTAAGTGTCAAAGAGTAAAATTAAAGCTTTGAAAGATTAAACTAGATTGGCGAGTTAAAAAAATAAAAGCTTGAAACATTAAACTAAATATTGATTAGGGTAATACTTAAAACTTAAAACTTTGTAAAACTTTGAAATCTAAAAACTCAGTCCATCGGAATATTGCAAATGAAGGTCCATCGGAATGACAAAATCATAACCATCGGAATACATAAATGTAAAGCTGTCGGAATGATAAAGTCAGTTCTGTCGCAATGTGCATCTATCGGAAAGATCTAGATCGGAATGTATGAAATCTAAGCACACCTATCGCAACATTTTTCAGATGGGAATGTTGTTCCAGATCGCAAAGTTGCTGTCGAGAATTGGGCAGAGTTTCGTCTAAAAAGGAACATTAGTCCCGTCGGAATGTGCGATCGCAATCCAGATCGGAATAAGGGGAAATGACACCCGATCGCAAAGTAAAACCCTCTTGGGTTATTGCGATCAAAATAAGCACCCGTCGGAATGTGTGTAAACCCTGATATTGCGATGGAAGGAATGTAATTCCGAAATTGGTGGCAACTTAAAAAACTCAATAAGCAAAATCAATAAGCTAAGTAATCCGAAACTTAAATAACTTAAAAAGCTTAAATTCGACAACTTGTAAAACGTAAACAATTATAAACCGTATGAAACGAACTTAAAAATGATTAAAACGCTTGTGAAATCCGAAAAGTAATAAGCTTAACTTGAAATAAGCTACTAAGCATTAAGAGCTTATAGCCTATACACGTAAGAGCTTAACAAGGAGTAAAAACACTACCCTTTCAACCTTTAAACACCAAACAAAATCAATCTGTATGGATTATGGTTTTCGGATCAAAAGCAAAGTGAAACCAAGAAATGAAGAAGAAGATTGACGAACACAAACTTAAACTTAACTTTTAATTAAAAGAACTCAAAGTACAAAGATTAATGAAAAGCTTAAAATTTGAAAGATGAAAACAAAGAAAAATCTAGTGAGAGAAAGTTTGGAACTTTCTCTCTCTAAAACTAGAGAAATGAAAAACTAAAACTAAGACTAACTAAGTGCTCCAAATTTGTGAAGTAGAGTCATATATATAGGCGTGTGATGTGGACTTTGTGAATGGGCTTTTGTTTGGGCTTCTTTTCTTCTTCCTTCTTTAGTCTTTACGTTTCTTTCAAATTAACGTTTCTGACTTTGGATTTTGAGAAGTGCCGGTGAATAATTCCAACTCGTCTTATAATCTTTTGTTTAATAGACTCGAGTTCGTCGACATATATGAATCTTCCATCTTTGGCTCTATTCTTCGATAAATCTTTAAATAGGCACAATGACTTCAAATCTTTTGCATCTCTTGGACAATAGACTTCGTCTTGAGTCTTTTTCTTCGATAAAACCCGTGCAATCCCATGTTTTCTTCAATATTCATCCGGTTGACTCTGAAATCACAATAAACACAAAAACCACGCATAATTCCAAACAAATGATATTAAATACGTGTTTTGGTCTTGTTTTAGCCAGAAATAAGTGGTAAAAGGATGGGTGTTTTCACACCTATCAAATCCCCTACACTTAACCATTGCTACGCCCTCATGCAATGCTTAGTGATAAAGCAATTTTACACTTTTCTCATAATCAATCAACCATGGCCTTATTAACATACTACTAAAACAAAAATTAGAGTACTAAGAGAAATTAAAACTTTAAAGTAAACAAAAGGATAGAAAATAGCTATGTGGAAATAACTTGCAAAGGGATCTAAGACTTACATTAGGGCTTCGGTGCTGCGACGATTCATCACCCTCAAGTTCCACGTTCCCTAAACTAAGCTTAAAAACAAGATCATTGTTATTATAAGTTAGCAAATCAAACACTTACTCACATGGCTTAATTATATGCTTAAACTCCCTTATTCCTAGGGGTATCTCTTATATTTTATTTTTGTCTTAGAATGATCATGAAGATGCATTTTTGGTCTTATTTCGATAGTTTATTAAGCTGAAAGCAAAGTAGGACGATTTGATCAATAGTTAGCTAAAGGACAACATCTCTTAAAACTGCTTCTCGGGATATCAAAAAGTTCATATCCTAGCATAACTTGGTTCACGATTTGAGACCTTTCTCGAGCTGATATTTGGCATGTACTTCATACTTCATATCTTCGATAGACGTTCTTGAGATAATGGTCTTCTCATCGTAATAGAGTTTCTTCACTTGGAGACTTTTGAGGGGTACTCCAACTTTGTTGACCACGACTTCATGATTATTTCTTCAATCTCTAACTGGCATTTTGAGATACAACGATCCGCCTCCTTTTCGGACTTGGATCTATTTATCCTCATACATTGTTAGGGTCTTTTCGGATAGACTTCTCCATGATCTTTATGGGAGTTGATTGCTTTTCGACGTGAGTCTTGATCCTTCATATTGATTTTGGGAATAATGCTTTTCACATCACTTTGGATCTTCAGCAATAAAATGGAATCCTAATGCCTTGTAAGGGCCTTTTCGAACTCGCCGATCTTCGCGCCCCGCTTCATAAGTTATGCCTTGGCTATGAACTCTTATCATTACCGAGCAAATTTTAAACGATCTTGGGCTAGAAGCTAAGTAACTTTTCAAATCGTACGACCTTACTTATTGCAGATAAATTATTAGCAAGTGATGGGAGAATAGGCAGATAATTACACCAAGTGAGCTTGCGCAAGAATACCGATTTATAATTGACTCTATCATTTCTCGTTCTCCACAATTTAAAATCTCATGTAATGAGACTCGTGTATACTTAGCCTAATAAACCAATTAAGGTCTACATGGTTAAGGATACTAGCTATAATAAACTTGAATAAGTCTATTCGGGTTGAGTCAAAATAATCACAACGGGCCTAATATGTCAAAGATTTCTAAACTAGCTACACCACTTTATTACGGGATATATACATATGAAAGCAACGATAAAAATTTAAAAATTACGAATAAATGGCCAAAGTTAATTAAAAATTTGAAAAATGTTGAAAAAGATGATCTTCCGGTTAAATGAAGGCATTTTCATGGAAAAGTCCACTTAAAACTTTGATAGAAGTCCCCCCTACACTTAAGATAAATATTGTCCTTAATGTTTAAGCATGTGGGAAAAGTCTCCCCTACACTTATGACATTGTGCACGTTGGTTAAATCAAGCTAAGGAAAGGATGACTAAAGTGATCAATTTCAAATGTGAGTATGAAGAAAATTGAATCACGAAAGTTGAGAGATAGAACCGGATTTCGGATAACACGGGAGCACGGTTCTTCAAAGATTCCAAGAGTGCAGTTATCCCTGTAATCACATCACCACACAAATACAAACACCTATATATGTCCCCCTACACTTAGGAGGTTAAAACATAAAAGGATAGATACTCGGGTTGCCTCCTGAGGAGCGCTTGTTTTTGATAACCGAGTCACGAGCCTGACTCGACCCAAAATTAGTTCATGGGGAACGTGGTGAGGGATGGAATCATCTCCTGAGAGATGTCCTCACCAAAGTACAACTTCACTCGTTGGCCATTCACCTTAAAATTAGGTCCATTAGGTTGAGCGAGCTCGAGAGTACCATATGGAAAAATTTGGGCAATGGTGAATGGGCCGGACCAACGAGATTTTAGCTTGCCTGAAAAGATTTTGAACCGAGAGTTAAAGAGCAAAACTTTGTCTCCAACTTGAAACTCTCGGTTTTTAATCTTGGATTCGTGAATGAGCTTAGTCTTTTCCTTATAGATCAAAGAATTTTCATAAGCCTCATTACGGAGTTCATTGAGCTCATTGAGTTGGATCTTGCGTAGGTCACCGGCTTTATTGATATCGAAATTAGCCCACTTCAAGGCCCAGTAAGCCTTGTGCTCCAACTCAATGGGGAGGTGGCACGCTTTCCCGTACACGAGACGATATGGTGTACAACCAATCGGAGTCTTGTATGCGGTACGGAAAGCCCTCAAAGCATCATCAAGTTTGTCAGCCCATGAGGCATGATGCTCTCCCACGGTTCTGTCAAGTATTCGCTTTAAGCCTCGGTTAGAGATTTCAGCTTGGCCATTAGTTTGTGGGTGGTAGGCGGTGGAAAGACGATGATTTACACCATACTTAGCCATGACTCTTGCGAATTGGTCATTGTAAAAATGAGTCACACGATCACTAATAATAGCACGAGTCACACCGAATCTAGCGAATAACGACTTCAAAAAGTTACAAACCACCCTTGCGTCATTAGTAGGTAAGGCTTTGGCTTCAACCCACTTTGAAACGTAGTCAACGGCTACAAGGATGTATTTGTTTCCTTTAGATGAAGGGAATGGCCCCATAAAGTCGATACCCCAAACATCAAAGATTTCACATTCCTGTATGAAATCTGAGGCATCTCGTCTTTATGTGTGATCTTGCCTTGTTTTTGGCAAGCATCACAATGTTTAACCATCTCGTGAGCATCACGGTAAATGGTGGGCCAATAAAATCCCTAGTCAAACACTTTTTTGGCGGAGTAGTTGGGACCAAAGTGACCACCGGTGGGTCCTTTGTGGCAAGCGTCAAGGATTTCTAAAGCTGCCGGTCCATCAACACATCGACGAATAATCAAATCAGCACATTGTTTGAATAGATACGGGTCATCCCAAAAGTAAGTCTTAATGTCTTTGAAGAACTTCTTCTTTTGCTGGGATGTTAGCCCGTCAACGAGAATTCCACCCGGCAAGTAGTTTGCAATGTCCGCAAACCACGGGGTTTCATCAACAGTCGAGTTGATAGACATTAAGGTCTCCAAGGGAAAAGAATAATTGATTTCTTTGTTCGGATGATCCCCTTGGTAAGGATCCTCAAGTCTACTGAGATGATCCGCGGCTAGGTTTTTAGCTCCTTTTTTATCGCGAATGTCGATTTTAAATTCTTGGAGTAGCAAAACCCAGCTAAGAAGTCTTGGTTTAGAATCTTGTTTAGTCAACAAGTACTTCAATGCGGAATGATCGGTGTAAACGATTGTGGTGGAAAGGACAAGATAGGGGCGGAACTTTTCAAAAGCATAGACAACAGCTAAAAGCTCTTTTTTGGTTGTCGTATAATGCAATTGGGCCCCCGTCATTGTCTTGCTAGCGTAATGGATCGGTTGGAAGTGTTTGTTCACTCTTTGTCCCAGAACCGCTCCAATAGCATAGTCACTAGCATCGCACATCAACTCGAAAGGCAGCTCCCAATTAGGGGTAACCAAGACTGGTGCCTTAGTTAGCTTATCCTTAAGCGAGTTGAAGGCTTCAAGACACTCTTTGGAAAAGATAAAAGGAGTATCTTTTTCCAAGAGGTGGGTCATCGGGCGAGCGATTTGAGAAAAATCTTTGATGAATCGACGGTAGAAGCCCGCATGACCCAGGAAACTTCTCACACCCTTCACGGTTGAAGGTGGAGGCAACTTAGCGATAACATCGACTTTAGCACGGTCTACTTCAAGACCGGCTTTGGAGATCTTGTGTCCTAGCACGATGCCCTCTTTTACCATGAAATGGCATTTTTCCCAATTAAGAACAAGGCGAGTGTCTTCACACCGATTAAGCATACGTTCTAAATTGGCAAGGCAAACAGAGAAAGAATCGCCATAGACCAAGAAATCATCCATGAATACTTCCATAGTGTCTTCCACCATGTCATGGAAGATAGCCATCATACACCTTTGGAACGTCCCATGAGCATTACATAAACCAAAAGGCATGTGTTTGTAAGCAAATGTTCCATAGGGACAAGTGAATGTGGTCTTTTCTGGGTCCTTGGGATCGATGGGAATTTGATAATACCCGGAGAAACCGTCTAAAAAGCAGTAATAATCATTACCCGCAAGACGCTCGAGCATTTGATCCATGAAAGGAATAGGAAAGTGGTCTTTTCTCGTGGCATCATTGAGTTTGCGATAATCAATACAACCTCTCCACCCAGTAACGAGACGAGTGGGAATCAACTCGTTGTGTTCATTGGAAACAACGGTTATTCCGCCCTTCTTGGGCACACAATGGACGGGACTTACCTACGGCGAATCCGAAATAGGGTAAATCAAGCCGGCATTTAGAAGTTTGATAACCTCTTATTTGATGACGTCATGAATTTTAGGATTAACCTTTCTTTGGCTCTGGATTGCGGGTTTAAAGTCATCTTCTATGAGAATCTTGTGAGTACAAAAGTTCGGATCAATTCCGCGGATGTCGGAAATTTTCCAAGCAATTGCCTTCTTATGATCTTTAAGCACGGCGATGAGGCGAGATTTCTCTTCTTCTTTCAAGTCCTTCGTGATGATGACAGGCGACTGCTTGTTTTCTTCAAGGAACACGTACTCGAGATGGGGCGGCAACTCCTTAAGTTCTAAATCTGGAGGATTTTCGATGGGAGGCGTTTTTAAAGTCGGAGCATCGAGAGCAATAACCGTGGGAGATGGTGGAGAAAGATTGTCTTCTTTGAGAAGGTTTTCAAAGAAACGCATGTCTTCATCCCAATCGGTGGGAGAATCGTCATTTACTAAGTTCACATCTCCCATGGTGGCTTCAAGATCTTTCCAAAAGAAATCACTTTCTCCAAATAGAGACAGTGATGAATCAATAGAGGAAACGGTCTCAACATTGGGAAGAGAGGTAGGAATATTTTTACAAGCATCAATAAAGTGTTCTTCACAAGCCTCATCCAGAACGTCAATACAATTAACACTCTCGTATGAATAAGGTTGTTTAGACAACTTTCCCATGTTGAAGACGATTTTATCGTCGCCCACTCTCATGATAAGCTCACCGGCTTCAACATCGATGAGAGTGCGACCGGTCCTCAAGAATGGACGACCAATAATAAATGGCACACGAGGGTCCATGTCGTAGTCAACGACAACAAAATCGGCAGGAAAAGTGAATTTGTCGACTCCTACAAAGACGTCTTCGGCTATCCCCACTGGATAAGCAACCGTACGGTTAGCTAATTCCAAAGTCATTTTGTTGGGGACTAGCTCGGGGAGAGATAATTGCTTCCAAACGCTTAGAGGCATTAGATTAATACTGGCACCTAGATCGGCTAGGGCCATGCAATTCTCTACTCCCGGGAAGTTACAAGGGATTAAGAAACGACCCGGATCACCAAGCTTAGTTGGCAATTTCCTTAAGAGCACTACAGAGCAATTCTCATTAAGTTGGGTGTTAGAAATATCAAGAAGCTTCTCCTTGTCGCTAAGAAGATTTTTGAACATTTTCGCGTACTTAGGCATGTGAGCGAGAGCCTCAGCGAAGGAGATGTTAAAATTCAATTGTTTAAACATTTTGAGAAAGTTCGAAACCTGAATATCATCCTTGCTTTTGAGCTTCTCTTTCCTCAACCTTGAGGGATAAGGTATATCGGAAGAAGAGGAAGGCTTTGGGAGAATAGGATCACTCACATCCTTGGGTGGAGGAGGGGTAGAAGTAAGAGGTGGAGAAGTTGGAGAAGGAGAAGGATGAGGAATAGGAGCAGGTGACTCGTTCTCCTTAGTCACAACCACCGGTGGAGGTATAGGAAGCTCGGGTTCCTTGGTACCTTTGCCACTGCGAGTGGTGATTGCTTTCATCTCCCCTCTTGGATTCGCAACGGTGTTACTCGGGAGAGTACCCGAAGAAGAGGGTTGATTACCTTGGAAAAAACTAGCCATCATGTTCTTTAAGTCATTCGTTTGACTATCCAAAGTGTTTCTCATATCAGCTCTCAGATCGTTCCCTTGTTTCACCAGGTCTGCTTTCAAGTTGAGCACTTCCCGCTGAAGATTTCCCACGATCACATCGTTAGTCCTCATGTTGGTTTCCACTTCTTGGTGTAAAGCGGTGGGTTGGTTGGGAGGAGCATTGTATGTGGGTGGTTGATAAGCAGGTTGCTGGTAAACTTGGTTGTTTCTTTGAGGTGGATGTTGTTGTTTGTGAGGTGGTATGTATGGTCCACGAGATTGTTGTTGTTGTTGAGGAGGGCGGTTGAGGTTTTGTTGGTTTGGGTTGTTAGGAGTAAAACCGGGTGGTGAGAGATAGTTGTTTGAGCGGTAGCTAAGCAAGTTGCGGTCACCTTGAGGAAGAGCTTGGTAAGCGGGTTGAGGATAGGTACCGTATGTTGCATTCACGTTCTCAGAAGGGTAGTCTTGGGTGGCAGTACAAGTGGTGTAGGAGTGAGGACCCCCGCATATCTCACATGGTTGGTTGACAGCATTGACTTGAGCGTTTTTAGCATTGATGCTGTTGGTGTTGTTGGCGGTGTGGGTAGCAAGCGATTCAAGAAGCGCAGTGATTTGTCAAGTCGCTTATCGCTGTCACTTGTACTAGCACTAGCGACATTGGTCCGAACACTCTTGGTTTGCACACGAGACTTATTCTCAATGATATCCCAAGCAGCATTAGAAGTCTTAGCCAAAAGATTACCCCCCGAGGCACTGTTTAGTGAATCTTGGTCATTCATGCTTAAACAATTGTAAAAAGTGTTAACTTGGTGTACTTTGGTAAAACCATGTTGTGGGCATTTTCTCAAAAGGTCTTTGAAACGGTCCCAAGATTCACTAAAAGACTCATCGTACTTTTGTTCAAAATTGATAATTTCATTCCGCAAAGCGGTAGTACGAGAGGGTGGGAAAAAGTAGTTGATAAACTTGGTCTCCAAATCCGTCCACGTAAGAATACTCTGTGGCGGTTCCTTAGCAAGCCAATGCCGTGCTTGTCCCTCTAAAGAAAAGGGAAAAAGTTGTAAACGGATTACCTCTTGTGGAACACCATTGAATTTGACCGTATTGGTGAGTTGCAAGAATCTCTTGATGTGGTCATGTGGATCATCAATGGTACGCCCCAAGAATGGTTGAGCAGAGACCATCTGGATAAAACTGGATTTGAGCTCAAAGTTGTTGGCTGCAATCGCGGGTATGACAATTGGATCATCGTTACCATCTACATGTGCTTGTAGAAGTTCAATCATCGGGCGATTATCCGGTAAAGGCTCATTGTTGTTGTTATTATTGTTGTTGAAAGGTGGATTGTTATTGTTATTATTATTGTTTTGAGGTGGGTTATTGTTGTTGTTTTGTACACCGGCCATTACTACTACAAAAATCGCCATAAAGAGTGGTCAAAATAGCTCATAAAGAGTGGTTTTGCAACCACTCACCTAAGGGGGGTATCTCCATGCTCGAAACATAAGAAAACTGGTTATGTAACCAGTCTCTATTAGAAGAATCGACACCGGTTCTCTACTTAAGAACTAGTCTCCTTATGGATTGGTCTCCTTACTAGTCCTCCAAAAACATGTCTTTATAGCACCATCCAACCAGTCTTTGTATAGATTTAAAAGATGTGTTTTTTCTCAAAACCTGTCTTTTTCTAAATCATTTTAGAAAAAAAAAATTGGAATTTTTAATAAATTTCACAAATTTACCCCACCAAAATGAAAAAGTATAAATACAAGAATTCTATAAAACCTAAATTAGAAGGACTAAAATTGTTAGAAACAAAAAACTAAAGTAAATAAAAATATCTTTAATTATTCTTAACATAAAGAAAATACAAAAATTTGATTCAAAATATATCATAAGAATTTAACCATAAAGAATAACACTAGAATTCAACTTAATTATGAATGTCTAATCTCGCCACAATGTAAACATGCGCCAATGATCGCGTTGAACTCGTTGATCTCCAATGGGCACTCATTATTACACGATACCTACAAGTAATTTAATCAAATAAAAACATATAATGGTATTTATATGACAACGAACACGACTCAAATGCATTCAAGTCTTTAACCAGCTTGAGGGAAATTAAACTGAGTTAATTATGATACTCTAAATTATGCCAGATTACATTAAGTCATTTCCCTTTACATAATCATATCCTTTATAAGGGTAAAATAATAAGCACCTTTAATATCATAATAAGCACCTTTAATATCATACTATGCACTTTGGGAGTTGCTTACTGGGACTAGAAGATATAAAATGAACAACAATAATAAACATTAACTACGGAAAGAGAAGGTATAAAGAAGAAAAAATCACCCTCAGTGTTAAGGAAGATGGAGCATGTGGACGGATTTTGGTCAGAATGTGTGACCCCAACGAATCTCAATCTTTTAAGTTCAAATATTATAAACACAAGATTTCCACACAAGTCAATAGAGGGATAACAATAAGTTTTGAATTAAGCATGGACGATAAAGAATCTTAGTCCATTTACATCTCCGTCATTTTTTATTTTATTTTTACTTTCACAAAACAGAAATCACTATAAAACTAGTTCAGATGCTTACTTGGATCTCCAATCCCGAGATCAGAATCATCCCCAAAAGAAGATGAGCCATACAAACTCCTCCTTTCAGCAGCTCGATCTCGATAGGTAGTATGAGGCTGTTCTTTAATAGATGAAGCTGACTGTGCAGGCAGCTCAGAAAATTGTCTCTTACCGCTCACTGTAGATGCTGGTGATGTGTAAGAGCCTAAAGCCGATGCATCTTTCCTGAATGGCACTACTGAGTTGCGTGCTTCAGTGGCCATTGGTGAACCGATAGACACATTTGTAGATGGTGCCACATATGCAGTATCTGATTTCACCACTCCTCTAATGGATCCCCTTATTACGCCTCTTAAAGTCCCTCCAGAGATGTTAGCTGTAGGCTTGGGGGATATCCTGTGCATCTAAACTGTCAGGCTGAACAGGCGTGTTCACAGAACCTGTTGGAGCTGTATTGTCTTTTACTAATTTGCCCTTTGTTGACGATCCAGTAGGGTTTGATCTTTCATCTGTTAGAGCAGATGAATTGCCATCAAGAGCCACCCGTGGTGCTTGACTTTCGTGACTCTGCTTCCACATAGATAATACATTGCTCATTTTCTTATTGTTAGCCAATATCCTCTCTTTCTCCTTTTTCTCTGTAGCTAAGGCAGCTGTAGCAGCCTGAACAGCATCCGACAATGAAGTAGCCTTTTCACTTGATGTTATTGTAGCTGCTGGTGCAGATATAACTACTTTTATACTGTTAGAACCATCGGGCGCCTTGGAGGGTTCGGTCTCTTTTCCAGATGTTTTATCATTTTGATCATTACAAGGGACATATTGCTGACTTTGGTGATCATAAGAATACCATATCCCATTGTTACCATCGTAGTACAGACCTGTAGATGAGTTGTACGTAAAACAAACGAAAGCATGTAAGGACTTGGTTTTTTGTAATACAGGACATAGACAAAAAGAAAGGCACTGGAAGAAAATGTAAGTCATCAGGAGTGAGAGGTTGACTTTTTAGCTGTATAATATTTCAAAAATTATATACGTCTAATCTATTAACTAGCAAATCGTATCGCCATACATCTACCGGTATATTTGTTTCCTTTGCATCATTACGAAAGACACCCACGCCTTTAGTCTTTGAGAACGTATCTAAAACTGATATCCCAAAATGAAATTAATAGTAAGATAGTACCGCATGTCCCCAAAGTAAACGAAAGTATAATCAGAAACTGTTTTTTTTGTCAAGTGAATACCGCAGCCCACCATCTTCATAGATTAGGTACTACATCAAATTTATAGTATTAAATATAGTCAAGTTCTCGTCAGTTCCAAGAAGCGTAGAGGGGAACATAATCTGAAAGAATCATTTCAAACTTAATGAGAAAACAACGCCAAAGATGTTGGCAGAACTTACGCATTAAAACTTTCAGCATAATAAAAACAAAAAGCCCTAACAAGAATAACTAGGGTGTGCACGATTCGGCTTGGTTCGTTTTTTTTTTGACAAAAACCAAAACCAAATGTTTTATTTTTTTTACTTACCTAACTCCTTTTATTTATAAAAGATTGCAAAATCTAGTATAACCAGTTGAATACAATAGGTCATCTGTCATCCACAACACAGGATATGCAATGTAAAGTGTTGTTAGTTTTACTAGACAATTTATCAAACACTTGGTGTGCAATGTTTTAATATTAAATGTTTGGATCCACTAAACCTCATCACATTATAATCTGCTTAACCTACACATTCTATGCTCAAACCAGCAATCTAATAACTAAAATTTTTGTCCTAAACCTTATCCACATCAGGTCAGAATCAAAGAGGCAAACAAATCAACTAAACTTGAAGTTTGTCGACTAAAACAAGTAAATGAAGCATAAATAGATACAAGTTATACAACAGATTCATAGAAGTAACATGATATTTTCCGAAATTAGATGAATTTAACTCGTAATAACTAGGAATTAGAGAATACCTCCGGAAAAATTAGGGCAACATAGTGACAAATGAGATTCGGAAGATGCTAGCAATGGATTAATAAAAGATTTTAAATAATATGTTGTGTGTGAAATCAGGGATGAAATGTTTATAAGGTAAACGAAATAATTAGACTAATTTTAAAAAGAGATGATATGAAATTTTGAGGGGGATTTTAAGCCGCACTTTTTTTTGTTATTTGGTGGAGTAGGAAATTCAAAATTTTGAGATTCTTTTAGGACGTGTGTTTTAAATTTAATATATATAGAGAATGGTTTTACCTGACAACACCGGTTTTTATGTGATTTGGATCATAGAGACAAGTTTATTAATAATAAAAAGCAGTCTTTATGTATCTCATTCATATAATTTTCCTATATAAACCGATAATTTTTATAACCAGTCTTTATTAAGGGGTTTTTATAGGCTTTTTTGTAGTAGTGCATGTCTAAGTCTTCGAGAGGCTCGGACTCTTGATAAGACGTTGATCGTGTACGCATGCACCTGCAAAAGAACTAACAAAGCAAAACCAAAGCAAAAATATTTTTGGTTTTTATGTTTTTTAATTTTTTTTGTATTTTTGAAAATTTTATATTTTTTAGGATTTTTTTTTTTTTTTTGAAAAATTTTATGAAAAAGTAACGTTCACGGGGAACGGATCCCAAAATCTAAGTTCTCACAAAAAACTGTTGATCTTAATGAGAAGAGCCGGCAGCGGCGCCATTTGATACATTGGTTTGCTATGGGTTCAAGATTAGTCTCGGTATCTCCTCGAATTGATCACGGCTCTAAGTGGAATGATTTGTTCTTGGTTAATAAAAAGGGGGTTGGTTTGTTTCTATTTTGAACTAATAACGAATGAGTAAGTGTCGAAGAGTAAAATTAAAGCTTTGAAAGATTAAACTAGATTGGCGAGTTAAAAAAATAAAAGCTTGAAACATTAAACTAAATATTGATTAGGGTAATACTTAAAACTTAAAACTTTGTAAAACTTTGAAATCTAAAAACTCAGTCCATCGGAATATTGCAAATGAAGGTCCATCGGAATGACAAAATCATAACCATCGGAATACATAAATGTAAAGCTGTCAGAATGATAAAGTCAGTTTTGTCGCAATGTGCATCTATCGGAAAGATCTAGATCGGAATGTATGAAATCTAAGCACACCTATCGCAACATTTTTCAGATCGGAATGTTGTTCCAGATCGCAAAGTTGCTGTCGAGAATTGGGCAGAGTTTCGTCTAAAAAGGAACTTTAGTCCCGTCGGAATGTGCGATCGCAATAAGCGATCGCAATCCAGATCGGAATAAGGGGAAATGACACCCGATCGCAAAGTAAAACCCTCTTGGGTTATTGCGATCAAAATAAGCACCCGTCGGAATGTGTGTAAACCCTGATATTGCGATGGAAGGAATGTAATTCCGAAATTGGTGGCAACTTAAAGAACACAATAAGCAAAATCAATAAGCTAAGTAATCCGAAACTTAAATAACTTAAAAAGCTTAAATTCGACAACTTGTAAAACGTAAACAATTATAAACCGTATGAAACGAACTTAAAAATGATTAAAACCCTTGTGAAATCCGAAAAGTAATAAGCTAAACTTGAAATAAGCTACTAAGCATTAAGAGCTTATAGCCTATACACGTAAGAGCTTAACAAGGAGTAAAAAGACTACCCTTTCAACCTTTAAACACCAAACGAAATCAATCCGTATGGATTATGGTTTTCGGATCAAAAGCAAAGTGAAACCAAGAAATGAAGAAGAAGATTGACGAACACAAACTTAAACTTAACTTTTAATTAAAAGAACTCAAAGTACAAAGACTAATGAAAAGCTTAAAATTTGAAAGATGAAAACAAAGAAAAATCTAGTGAGAGAAAGTTTGGAACTTTCTCTCTCTAAAACTAAGACTAACTAAGTGCTCCAAATTTGTGAATTAGAGTCATATATATAGGCGTGTGATGTGGACTTTGTGAATGGGCTTTTGTTTGGGCTTCTTTTCTTCTTCCTTCTTTAGTCTTTACGTTTCTTTCAAATTAACGTTTCTGACTTTGGATTTTGAGAAGTGCCGGTGAATAATTCCAACTCGTCTTATAATCTTTTGTTTAATAGACTCGAGTTCTTCGACATATATGAATCTTCCATCTTTGGCTCTATTCTTCGATAAATCTTTAAATAGGCACAATGACTTCAAATCTTTTGCATCTCTTGGACAATAGACTTCGTCTTGAGTCTTTTTCTTCGATAAAACCCGTGCAATCCCATGTTTTCTTCAATATTCATCCGGTTGACTCTGAAAACACAATAAACACAAAAACCACGCATAATTCCAAACAAATGATATTAAATACGTGTTTTGGTCTTGTTTTAGCCAGAAATAAGTGGTAAAAGGATGGGTGTTTTCACACCTATCACTAGCCCAGGGAGAGATAATTGCTTCCAAACACTTAAAGGCATTAAGTTAATACTGGCACCTAGATCGGCTAGGGCCATGCAATTCTCTACTCCCGGGAAGTTACAAGGGATTAAGAAACGACCCGGATCACCAAGCTTGGTTGGCAATTTCCTTAAGAGCACTGCAGAGCAATTCTCATTAAGTTGGGTGTTAGCAATATCAAGAAGCTTCTCCTTGTCGCTAACAAGATCTTTGAACATTTTCGCGTACTTAGGCATGTGAGCGAGAGCCTCAGCGAAGAAGATGTTGAAATTCAATTGTTTAAACATTTTGAGAAAGTTCGAAACCTGAATATCATCCTTGCTTTTGAGCTTCTCTTTCCTCAACCTAGATGGATAAGGTATATCGGAAGAAGAGGAAGGCTTTGGGGGAATAGGATCACTCACATCCTTGGGTGGAGGAGGGGTAGAAGTAAGAGGTGGAGAAATTGAGGAAATAGGAGGTTGAGGAATAGGAGTAGGTGACTCGTTTTCCTTAGTCACAATCACCGGTGGGGGTATAGGAAGTTCGGGTTCCTTGGTACCTTTGCCACTGCGAGTGGTGATTGCTTTCATCTCCCCTCTTGGATTCACAACGGTGTTACTCGGAAGAGTACCTGAAGAAGAGGATTGATTACCATGGAAGAAACCAGCCATCATGTTCCGTAAGTCAGTCGTTTGACTTGCCAAAGTGTTTCTCATATCAGCTCGCAGATCGTTCCCTTGTTTCACCATGTCTGCTTTCAAGTTGAGCACTTCCCGCTGGAGATTTTCCACAATCACATCATTGGTCCGCATGTAGGTTTCAACATCTTGGTGTAATGCGGTGGGTTGGTTGGGAGGGGGAGCATGGTAAGCGGGTGGTTGATAAGCAGGTTGTTGGTAAGCTTGGTTGTTTCTTTGAGGTGGATATGGTTGTTTGTGAGGTGGAATATATGGTGCACGAGGTTGTTGTTGTTGTTGAGGAGGGCGATTGAGGTTTTGTTGTTGGTTTGGGTTGTTAGGAGGAAAACCGGGTGGTGAGAGATAGTTGTTCGAACGGTATCTAAGCAAGTTGCGGTCTCCTTGAGGGCGAGCTTGATAAGCGGTCGGAGGATAGGTACCGTATGCTGCATTAACATTCTCAGAAGGGTAGTCTTGGGTGGCGGTACAAGTGGTGTAAGAGTGAGGACCCCCGCAGATTTCACATGGTTGGATGACAGCATTGACTTGAGCGTTTTTAGCGTTGATGTTGTTGGTGTTGCTGGCGGTTTGGGCGGCAAGCGATTCAAGAAGCGTAGTAATTTTTTCAAGTCGCTTGTCGTTGTCACTAGTACTAGCACTAGCGGCATTGGTCCTAACACTCTTGGTTTGCACACGAGACTTATTCTCAATGATATCCCAAGCAGCATTGGAAGTCTTAACCAAAATATTACCCCCCCGAGGCACTGTTTAGTGAATCTTGGTCATTCATGCTTAAACCATTATAAAAAGTATTAATTTGGTGCACTTTGGTAAAACCATGTTGTGGGTATTTTCTCAAAAGGTCTTTAAAACGGTCCCAAGACTCACTAAAAGACTAATCGTACTTTTGTTAAAAATTGATAATTTCATTCCGCAAAGCGGTAGTACGAGAGGGTAGGAAAAAGTAGTTCATAAACTTGGTCTCCAAATCCGTCCACGTAAGAATACTTTGTGGCGGTTCCTTAGCAAGCCAATGCCAGGCTTGTCCCTCTAAAGAAAAGGGAAAAAGTTGTAAACGGATTACCTCTTGTGGAACACCATTGAATTTGACCGTATTCGTAAGTGGCTGAATCTCTTGATGTGGTAATGTGGATCATCAATGGTACGTCCCAAGAATGGTTGAGCTGAGACCATCTGGATAAAACCGGATTTGAGCTCAAAGTTGTTGGCTGCAATCGCGGGTATGACAATTGGATCATTGTTGCCATCTACATGTGCTTGCAAAAGTTCAATCATCGGGCGATTGTCCGGTAGAGGCTCATTGTTGTTGTTGTTGTTGTTGTTATTGTTGTTGAGAGGTGGGTTATTATTGTTGTTATTGTTTTGAGGTGGGTTATTGTTGTTGTTGTGTACACCGGCCATGTCTAAGTCTTCGAGAGGCTCGGGCTCTTGATAAGACGTTGATCGTGTACGCATGCACCTGCAAAAGAACTAACAAGGCAAACAAGAAATATTTTTGGTTTTTATGGTTTTTTAATTTTTTTGTATTTTTGAAAATTTTATATTTTTTAGGATTTTTATGAAAAAGTAACGTTCACGGCGAACGGATCCCAAAACCCAAGTTCTCACAAAAAACTGTTGATCTTAACTAGAAGAGCCGGCAGCGGCGCCATTTGATACATGCTTTTTGTATGGGTTCAAGATCTAATTCTCGGTATCCTCTCGAATTGATCACAGCTAAAAGTGGAATGATTGTTCTTGGTGACAAATAGTGGGTTTGGTTTTCTAAGTTACTAAAAAGGTAAATGCGTAAGGTAATTAAAAGTAAACTAGAGGCAGTTAATCAATAAAAAGTAAAACTTGAATTAAAAGTAAAATAAACACTGTAACTTGAAAAAAACCTTAAAAATGCTCTATTCGGAATAAATGACTATGCTGAATAAATGGGCTATGCAGAATAATGGCTATTCGGAATAAATGTGTGCAATCCGGAATGATGAGGCTACTCGTAATAATTTTCTATGCGGAATGAATTGCTATGCGGAATAATGGCTATTCGGAATAATCATGCGGAATAAAAATGAGTTACTCAGAATATCTAGGCCATGTGGAATAATTAGTTACTCGAAATAATTGACCTATGCAGAATAAAGGGACCATTCAGAATAAATGACCTATGCGGAATAATAAGCTCTATTCGGAATATAGGACTATGCGGAATAAAGGGACCATTCGGAATAAATGACCTATGCGGAATAATAAGCTCTATTCGGAATATAGAACTATGCGGAATAAACAATTATTCCGAATAGAAAACAAGTAAAACAGACTATTCGAAATACATAGATATTCCGAATAAGGGACAAATCAAACTGACTATCCTGAATACCTGGATGAAGAACTGTTAGCAGGAACTAAAAACAGGGGAACACGAATTTTAACCAAATCGAGCCAAATAAACAAAAAGGTTTGAACCAAACTAACCAATAATCATCTATTAACCATAAGGATCAAATCCCAACAATGAAAACACAAAACCAACAACTTTTAGAAGATCAAATCAACCAAATAAGAACTTTATAACTTTGAATAAAAAGATGAAGATGAACAAGATGAATAAAAAGATTATATTGATGATTAATGTTAAGCGAACAAGGGGAAGGATTAAAACTACAAGATTGTAATAACAAGAATCAAAATCTCCAAACATCCTAATGGTGTTGGTGATGCCTACGAACAGAAAGGGAGGAAAAGAGAAAACTAAAAACTGGCTAAGTTGTGTGAGGGGAATCCTTTATATAGTTTTAGTGGTTGGTTGGTGAGTGGGCTTTCTCCCTTTCTTCTTGTCTTCTCATCTTTTCAGAAAAGTTGACGTTTTAGATTCTGATTCGGGATTTGTCGACGATTAAATTCAACTCGTCTTTTAATTTCTTCGTTTAATAGACTTGAGTTTCTTCGACATATGTAAATCTTCCATCTTTGGTCCTTTCTTCGATAAATCTTCAAATAGGCCCATTGACTTCTAATCTTTTACATCTCTTGGACAATAGACTTCGTCTTGAGTCTTTTTCCTCGATAAAACCCGTACAATCCTATGTTTTCTTCAATATTCATCCGGTTGTCTCTGAAAACACAATAAACACAAAAACCACACATAATTCCAAACAAATGATATTAAACACGCGTTTTGGTCTTGTTTTAGTAAGAAATAAGTGGTAAAAGGATGGGCGTTTTCACACCTATCAAGGTTCTTCTTCCTCGATGAATACAACATCACCCTTATCACTCTCGCTTCGGATAAAGGGTAGATCGTATCTTGATTTGGTGTTGGTGATTTGAGGAAGGGACTTGGTTTGTTTGATGAACTTTTTGACACGATCGGTTTTTGTCTTCAAGTCTTCGATTATGGATGTATCGTTCCGGAATTTAAGATTGATTTGAAACTCCAAGTCAACCAAATTGTTCTTAACACGTTTGTTTTCTTCTGTTTGCCAAGCCAAGAATTCTTTCTTCATCTCCACCGTTGAGGTTTCGGGTTTTTGATGATATTGTGATGAGTATGGCATCACATCTCGCGGTCGAGATTGAGGAATGGGATGGTTCAGGTTTAGGGTAAGATAGGAACGTGAATTTCTAGAATTTTTGTCGTGATATCCTTGGTGATATTCTTCGACATAATTCGCTTCATGAGATTCACACATCGGCGTGTTATCCTTCATGGTGGTTTTTTGATCGTGGTCGTCTCTACGATCTTCTCGCATATCTTTTAGTTTATTCCTTATGATTAGGAATTGGGTATCGATAAGTCTAGCGAGAGCTTCAAATTTCTCCATCAACACGGTGTAATCGGAGATGAGGTTGTTTCCATCGGCAGAAACGACAGTTTACGGTTTAGGATGGATATGAGAGTTCTTCGAAAAATCGATCTTGAGAAGGACCTTGTCCTCGAGTATTTGGAAAGCTTCGTTCGGAGTATTATAGAGGAAAATTCCTCCGGCGTCGAGGGATACTTGAGTTGGATCGTCTAAGACACGATAAAATGTTTCAATTATCTTTCTCGTGGTTAGATCATGTCCATAACAAGCGCGAAGCATTTATTTCATTCGGAGCCAAGCTTCAACGAGAGTCTCTTCATCGAGTTGGTGAAAGTCATGAATGTCGTTTAGGAGACGCTTAAACTTTGTGGGTGAAAAGAATCGGCTTATAAATGTTTCTCTTAATTCGTTCCACGAAGTAATTGTTCCTTCGTTTAGTTCATTTAACCAAAACTTAGCTTCTACGGTTAATGAGAATGGGAACGTCCTCAAGTTAATCGCTTCCTCTTGATTTTCACCATATTGGAAAAGGCTACTAATCTCAAGAAAATCGAATACATGTTGGTGAGGATCGAATAGGACTTGTCCATCAAATTGGTTTTCCCGAGTCAATTGTATGTGGTTACTTTTGATAGTGAAATTGTTCAAAATAGGGATTTGAACAATAGAGGATCTAGGTGTTGGAGCAACGATCCTAGTGTTTGATTATATCGGTTGATCATCGGGATCAACGATAACAATGGTTGAGGAATCGGATTCCGTTTCATAGGTGAAGATTCCTTCGGTATGGAATGGATTTTCGAATTTCGACTCGAGTATTTCGATTATGACAACACGTTCCTCGGTGAACGGTTCGGGTGACTCGATATCGAATATGGTTTTATCGGGTTCACGAGTCTTCTTCTTGAACTTACGTTTAAGTTCATAGAATTTATTAACGAGGCATTTACCTCTAAGACGTTGGTTTATGACAAATCGAAATAATTCGAAAATTTTATTAAAGACTAAAAACAAAAATGAAAATGTAAATAAAATAAAAATAAACTCAAACAAGAAATATTTTTGCATTTTTTATTTATATTTTAACTAACGAAAACAAATAAATAAACAATAGAAAATAAAAATGAAAACGTAAAAGAATTACTGAACCAAATCAATCAAACCGGACGGTTCAATGACTTCGGGTTCTAGACACGGGGTTTGTAAATTAACCGGGCGAATAGAAATATGAACGAGGAACAAAATAATTAAACGGGGTGGTTGGGTGGGTTATGATAAAATAAGGATAATTTGTTATAAACTCGAAAAACGGATGTTAAACAAGTTAAAACACAATTATGAACGGGTTTGAGTAAGGCTCGGTTAAAAAGAAAACAATTTTTTTTAACGTCCCCTGCGGCAAAAGGGGTCTGTCGGCCGACTTTTCAGGTTCTGTTTGAAGCTTGCCGGTCGGCAAAAATTTATTATTATTTTTTTAATAGAACTTAACAATAACAACTCTAATTTTTTTTTGGGGTTGATGAAATAATCACTAAAAAGCTTGATCTAAAACACACTTGATTATAAACCAAATAAGCACAAAACAAATAAGCACTAAGAAGATTAAACGATACACGATATGCAACAAAGATTCAAAACATGAAACGCACAAAACACAAATCCCCGACAGCGGCGCCAAAAACTTGATGGCGTCGATGCCGGATTATGAGATTCAAACACGAAATTATAAAACTTAATTACTATAAAATAAACTAAACAAGCAAGCCCAAATAAACATGAAGCAAGAAACAAAGATTCTAACACACGAAAAACACAAACAAATCTCCGGCAGCGGCGCCAAAAACTTGATGTGTTCTTTGTGAGTATACACAAGTTTTAAATTTATAAAACGGATTTCCAATTAATCTAAGAAGACACGGGCAAGTATGACCCTTTCGATTGTAGCTAGCTTTTTGTGGTAAGCCGAGGTCGTTCACTAGGCTTTGGGTGTTTTCGGTTGTAAGGAATCTAAGTAACAATGTAACGTTATTGGTAAAGATGGTTGTCACTCCCAAAATTACCATATAAGTAACTATAAGCAAGTAATTAACAAGTAACACGAAAATGATGATTAAGCTAATTCAATAAGATTAAAGACAACACTTTGCTTGGATTAGTTCATAAAATTTGGATTGTTCATATGAGGATTGTTTTGACAAATTGATTACAAGTAAAGAAGATGATGGTCACAAATTCCAATCTTTGATTTTAAAGTATATAACCAACGCCTTTGATCATAACACAATCAAATCAAGCATTAAGACAAATCAACCAATTCAAGACTATGTTTACTTTAACAAGTTTGATTCACGGTTGTTTCACAAAATCAATAAAAATTACACTTATGTTCCTTTGCATAATCATACCACTAAAGAAATGGTCAATACAATAGATAATCATCCATAGACAAAACGATTATAACTAGTTGGTGAATGATAACCCTTTCGACCTATGAAATCATCAATAACTAATCAAGTATGATAAGCAAATAGAACGGAAGTTAAGCACAATTGGATTTCAAATATAACATGAAATTGATCAAAACAATAATAAAACATAAACATTCCTCATGTCACGACTTATCCAAACAAGTGTATATGAAACTACTCTATAATTATTTCAACAAAACTCATACGAATAATATTCATGACATTCATAATCATTCTTGAAATAATAAAAAGAGTTTACCAAAGTGCTATTACAATAAGTAAATGAAGGAATTAGAGCAATCCTTAGGCCTCCAATTGACTACAAGTTATGTGGTCTTTCGGGTTATGTATTTGAAATTCGTATTTGATATTTGAGGCTGGTTTTGGAGAGGTTTGGTGAAGATTGGTGGTGATTTAGGTATCAAAAAATACTACCAATTATAAGGGTAATGATCCCTTAGAGTTTGACAAGGTTATTTTGATGATTGGAGCTCCAAAAATGTCACTTTTTGGCACACCATTATTAAATCTGGGAATTGGGGTCTTCACCAAGGTTGGGAGAGTTCCCTTGGTGAATAATGAGGTTGGTTATGATATTGATGAAGGGGATTCAAGTCATATGTTACAATGACCCCTAAGGGTCTTATTTATAGTGGAATAAAGGCCTTGGTATTTAGTGCATGAACTTGGAGCCAAAGAAATAAACTTGGAGCCAAAGTTGTTCTAGAATACTCCAAAGAAGCTTGAATGAATATGGACACAATTTTGTCTAGACAAATGTTGGTGGAAACTTCACTCATGATGGAGGCAACTTGAACTATGTTGGAGGCAAATCAGCTCCAATGTGATGGTGGCAAGATGGATGTGTTTTGATGGTGGCAACTTGTATTCTGTTAGTGGCAACTTCCATGCTGAGTGACTTGTACACTTCTTGAAAACACTTGTTCTTGCATCCGGAATTGATCTTCAAAGGCTTGTACTTGTCGGGATTCCTTCGTATATGCGTGAATCGTCAATTATTCTTTCGTTTCTTCACTTTTCTTGTTCTTGGCTAACTAACAACACAAAACACAACTTTACACATATATGAGCTATAAAAATCGTTAGTATAACCAAAAACCATGCAAAATATACGGATAACGCTCAAGAAAACATGTTGGATTTGGGCGTTATCAAGGATGAGAAAGTGATGTTTAAGTTAGGAAAAGTGACTAAGAAGTCTCAAGGTTGTGAAACAATTAACATAGTGGATGTTCTTGCTGAGGTGTGTGATGAGCATTTTCACGGAGCTTGTAAGAATGATAGTAAAGACATGCCTCATGTAGAGACCGTTGCCTCAATTGCTCCCTCCTTAACACCTTTTGGAAAGAGTGATTTCCTCTTGGAGGAATTTGAGTCCAAATTCCTTGGTAATGATGATTCTCCCATCAATTTGGAAGAAGACATTCTCACTATTCAAAAGTTGCTCAATGAGGATCCCATTCCTTCACCCATTCTACAAGAAGTTACCATAGATGATCCATCCATAGTGACACCTTCCATAGACAGTTCACCTTCGCTTGAACTTAAGGATCTTCCATCACACCTTGAATATGCTTTCTTAGAGGGGGAAAGACCAATTATCCGTGATCATAACAAAAGACTTGAAAGATGATGAGAAGGAAAAACTCATAGAGGTGCTTAAGAAACATAAGCAAGCCATAGCATGGAAAATATCTGACATAAGGGGAATTGATCCAAATTTTTGTACACATAAAATCCTTATGGAGGATGATTACAAACCCACCATTCAAAGCTAAAGAAGGGTTAACCCTAAAATCAATGAGGTCATTAAGAAAGAAGTTATTAAACTCCTTGATGCGGGCATGATTTACCCCATTTCCGACTCTCCATGGGTTAGCCCGGTACATTATGTTCCTAAGAAGGGTGGAATCGCCGTAGTGCCTAATGAGAACAATGAGATTATTCCTACTAGACTTGTCACGGGTTGGAGAGTTTGTATTGATTATAGGAAGCTCAATGATGCTACTAGGAAAGATTATTTCCCATTGCCTTTTATAGACCAAATGCTTGAACGCTTAGCGGGAAATGAGTACTATTGCTTTCTAGATGGATTCTAGGGTTAGTTTCAAATACCCATTGACCCTAAGGATCAAGAAAAGACCACTTTCACTTGTCCCTATGGTAAATTTGCTTACAAGAGAATGCCTTTTGGCTTGTGCAATGCACCGGGGACACTTCAAAGGTGTATGATGCCAATCTTTCATGACATGATTGAGCACACTATGGAAGTTTTCATGGATGATTTCTCGGTCTTCGGAGATTTATTCACTTCTTGTCTCTCCCATTTGGAACGTATGCTTAAGAGGTATGAAAAACACGTCTTGTTCTTAATTGAGAGAAGTGCCATTTCATGGTCAAAAAGGGGATAGTCTTGGGACATAAGATATCCAATAAGGGTTTAGAAGTGGATCGTGCTAAAATTAATGTTATTGCTAAGCTTCCCCCACCTACCACAGTGAAAGGAGTTAGAAGTTTTTTAGTCATGTGGGATTCTATAGACGTTTCATATAAGATTTCTCTAAGATTGCAAGACCGATGACCCACCTCTTGGAAAAAGAGGCTCATTTCATTTTCACCCAAGAGTGTTTGGACTCTTTTGAGATAATTAAGGAAAATTTGACTAAGGCTCCCGTTTTGGTTTCTCCAAATTCGGATTTACCTTTTGAGCTCATGTGTGATGCTAGTGATTATGCCGTGGGGGCCGTGTTAGGATAAAGAGTGAATAAGAATTTTCAACCTATGCACTATGCTAGTAAAACCATGACGGGTGCTCAAGTTCACTATACTACCACGGAAAAAGAGTTGCTTGCTATAGTTTATGCCTTTGAGAAATTTAGACCTTATCTTGTGCTCTCCAAGACCATAGTGGATACGGATCATTCCGCTCTCAAGTATCTCATGACAAAGCAAGATGCTAAGCCTAGACTTTTGAGATGGGTTTTGTTGCTACAAGAGTTTTCTTTTGAGATTCGTGATAAGAAAGGAGCCGAGAATTTAGCGGCGGATCACTTGAGTAGACTTGAGCATCCTTTTCAAGGTGAATTGCCTCATAAGGAAATTAATGAATCCTTTCCATTAGAGGAGCTCATGTCTATCTCTTCACAAGAGTATTCTACCCCTTGGTTTGTGGATATTGCAAACTATCTTGTGGGGGATGTGCTAATAGAGGGTCTCACTTCACAACAAAAGAAGAAATTTCTTAAGAAAGTGAAATAATACTTTTGGGATGACCCTTACCTCTTTAGGCAATGTGCGGACCAAATTATTAGACGGTGTGTAGATGGGATCGAGGCATTTAAGATCTTAGAAGCTTGTCATAAGGGACCTACGGGTGGTCATTTTGGGCCCAACTACACCGCCAAGAAAGTCTTTGATTCGGGTTATTATTTGTTGGAAATACGTTCTTACGTATTTAGGAAGATTCAGTCACTCCGACAATATATTAAGTAGTTGCTCATAGTCTAGGTATCTTTTAATATATCAAACAAGGAAAAGCCCGGTCCATGCTTGTATGGCCGGCCCAATTGTAAGCCCAACCCATCTTATGGGCTTCATATATAAACCCTCTCCTTAGATGGAGAGGGTGTGGTTTTCATTTCAATTTTACACATAGTTAATCACTTTCTCTCTCTAAAGTGTGTGTGAAATCATCTATGTTTCTATCTCTTTCTCTCTCTAAAACATAAGAAAGATTTACATATCATACAAATAGTATCAAGAGCCATGGGATGATTGTTTGGTTTTTGTGTTTGTGTTCTTGATTCCCTCGCCCATTTTGATCCAAAATCACACGAACCAATTTTTTTTTGTGTTTTTATGATTTAATCTTGATATACTTCATCTAGTTACTTGTTATAGTGATTTGGTATTGGTATTTTGGTTAAAAACAAAAAATGTTTGGGTGAATGATTCATTTTTAGGCTTAGAATCTCGAATTTGTTGTGTTATTGTACTGTCCAAGAAAAGTGGTAAGTTTGTTCCATTGTACGATCTGTGTATTGTGATCGCATAAACCTGGAGTTTCTACTTGCGATCCAATATCACGATCACCAGTATGATCACTCGCTGCGATCACTAGTACGATCCCTCCCTGCGATCACTAGTACGATCACTCGCTGCGATCACTAGTACGATCACTCGTTGCGATCACTAGTACGATCACTCGTTGCGATCACGAGTACGATCACTCGTTGCGATCACTAGTACGATCACTCGTTACGATTAGGGAGTACGATCGGGGAGTACGATCGGGGAGTAAGATCAGTGAGTACGATCAGCGAGTACGATCGTTGGATACGATAATTGGATGCGATAATAGGGTACGATCACTCGTCACGATCTAAGGTTACGATCTCCACTAAGATCAAGTGTTGCGATCCAAATTTTTCAAAAACGTGTTTTTGGAAATTTTTAATCGTGTGCAATTTTGACTTGGATTTTTTGGTTTATCGAGGACGTAACTTAGGGGATTTAAACATTATTTCTCGGCTTCAACACAAAACGACAAATACATTTACTTTCTTTCATTGACCGATAAACTTTGTAAATCTTAACTTATAGAAATGGAGTACACATCTCTCACGGATATGTAAATCCTCTCGGGTATGGATAATCGTCCACCAATGTTGGTGAAGTCTATGTATGAGGATTGGGCTTCCCTAATGGAACTTTATATGTTGAACAAAGAAAATGGACATCTAATTTGGGCATCGGTGCTCAATGGACCATTGGTATATGGTACTGTGACGGAAGGTGTTGTTACTCGTCCTCGCACAACGGGTGAACTAACTGGAGATGCTAAGATAAAAGACAAGTGTGATAAACAAGCTAAAAATATCATTCTCCAAGCCCTTCCTCCAGATGTCTACAAACTCGTCAGTAAACATAAAGTTGCCAAAGAGTTATGGGATAGAATTCGTGTTCTAATGCAAGGCACTTCGTTAACTAAACAAGAACGAGAGTGTAAGCTTTATGATACTTTTCATTAATTTTGCCTATGTGCCAGGGGATACTCTCAATGATTACTATCTGAGATTTACCCTATTGTTGAATGAGCTCAATATCTATGGCATTGCAATTCCTACGTGTCAATTAAACACCAAGTATTTGACCACTCTTCCTTCAGAATGGAAAAAGTACGTGACGGATGTTAAATTGGCTAAGGACTTGCATAACACCAATGTGGATCAACTTCAAGCTTTTGTTCAACAACACGAATGCCATGTGATCGAGGCTCGGTTGTCTACACCTCAAGTTCATGGTCCACTTGCCTTGTATGCTTCTCAACAAAACATGGCTTATACTTATCAACAACCATCCTACTTGCAGCAGCCACCACCACACACCTATCAGCAACCACATCAACCATCTTATCAACCACTAATGATACCACAGCAAGCATTTCAACAAAGTGTTCATCAACAATCTTTTCCACAGCAACCACCACATCAGACATCACCATCACAAGCCAACACTTCTCCAATGGGACATACTCCTCAGCAAGGATATTTTCCAATTGAAGCACAACCAACACAAGACTTCTACTCTAATGAACTTCCACCAATCCAAGCACCGGTCTTTACTCCAAATGATACGCCAGCTAATGTTCTAAACCATCTTACTGCCTACTTGTCACAACTTGTTGTAACTAGAGGATTTGAACCAACAAACAATCAGCTCCGCACCTCTTCAAATCCTCGACAACAAGCCACTGTTCAAGATGGTCAAGTGACGGTGCAACCTATTCAGGGAAGGCAAACTTCATATGGACCTCCTACAAGGACTGTGAATGCTCAAGCTGTGAATTCTCAAGTTAATGGAAATGGAAGCCCTATTGGTCCTCAAAAGGTTGTAACTTGCTACAATTGTTAAGGATAAGGTCATATGGCTAGGGAATGCACTCAGCAAAAAAGAAGAAGGGATGCAACATGGTTTCCTGAGAAGATGTATTTGGTTGATGCTCAGTCTAAGGGAAAGATTTTGGATTCAGAAGAGTTAGCATTTCTTGTAGACCCAGGGGCAGCAAATAATGAAGGCACTAAAGTCGTTTCTACTTCTAATGCAGCATATCAAGCGGATGATCTTGATGCATATGATTCGGATTGTGATGACATTCACTCAGCCTCAGCTGCTCTCGTTGCTAATCTTTCTTACTACGGTTCTGATGTCGTTAGTGAGGTACCCACCACAACCAATCTTGGTAATGATGATAACCCACATCAAGTTGGGCATGAAAATGACAACCTCGAACAGCATTCGGGAACTAGTAACTCAAATGATGTGGTACCCAATCCTACACATTTGAGTGAACCTCAACCAATTGCTACGGCGAGTATGGAATATTATGCTCAACATGATTTGGTCATGGTGCCTAAACATATTATTGATCAAATGTATATGGCTCTCAGACAATCCGTATATACAAATTCCACCCTAACTGCTGAGCTTGCGTTGCATAAAGACAAGGTCAAAGCTTTTGAAATGGTCCCTCAAGCAGAGAAAATAATATGTTCTGAATTTGACAAATTTCATTTTGAAAAGATTGAACACTTGAAAGAAATAGAATCATTAAAAGCTAATCTTTCCAATGAATTAAAAGCAAAAGAGTCGGTTGTCAATTATTTTCAGAAACTTAAAGTGGATTTCGAATGTCTCGAGTCTAAAAAGTTTAAATCGGAATTTAATGCTACCAAACTTCTTAAATTCAAAGAACAACAACTTTTAAAACAATACGCTTCCACAGAAAAGGTTCATATTTTAACTAAATCATTTAAAGAACTCGAACTTAAGCGTCTTCAAGATTTACCACCTAATCCCGGTTATGCAAAACAATCTTTGGAATATATTCCGTGTCTTTATGATATGACCCTAATTGGAAAATCAAAAGAAGCATCTTTTGTTCGTAGTACTGAGGAGACACAGTCACTTGCGGAAAAAACTCATTCTAAAATGCTTTCAAAATTCCATAAGATTGATTATGATAAGCATAATAAAGATCAATTTTCTAAAAAGACACGTATTCGCTTACAAAAGGAATTAGCTGAATTGACAGTTCTTGTGCCCCAAAGTTTGTCAACTGAAAACCCTCCTAGTACGTCTCCTACACTTGTCAAAACGGACTTAACGAAGTTAATTCCACCGGTAAGTAAGGCGTACGTTAGCTTAAATGTGGTACATCAACACTTAGCCGATTTTGACAAGGTCATTTTGGAACGTACGACGGCTTCGGCCATAACGGAAGGTGAATGGAAATTTGAGCACACTAGAGCTGCGTTCCGAGACGAAATTGTTCCGTTTGTAAAGAATGTTAAAGCTTGTCTTAGTAATCTTGATCAAGATCTGCTTCTGGAAATAGAAGAAGTTAGACGTGTTTTCAATGAAATGGATGATGCTTATGAAAATAGTTTACTTGAAATAGAACGAGTTTCACGCCAAAATGATCAGCTTTTGAAGCAAGTGATGTCTCATGATATAGTTGCCGTCTGTGTTTATTTAAAAGTGTTGATAATGATTCTATTGTGCATAATATTGAATCTGTAGATAATGTGGTAGATAGTACTTGTCACAAATCTGACGCTAATTTTTTAATGCTTCAAGAGTCTTATACTTTGCTTTCAAATTTTTTTGATGAGCTCCAAAAACATTGTATTTCGCTTGAATGCAAGCAACAATTTATTCAAGAGATCTTTGAAACTTCATTCGAAGGTGTTAATATAGATGAGGCAAATTTTCAAAAGAATTTTCGATTGACTTTACAATCAAAACAGCGTCAGCCAAGTGACAAGGCTGCTAAATCATTGCCGATAGACATAGAGAAATCTAAGGAGCTTAACTGTGTGAACGTACTTGAGGCCACTGAGAATTTTCAACTTGATCTAGATAATCGAGTTTCCAAGATTTTGTCCAAAGTTGATAACTTAAAACAGAAAAATACACAACTCTTCGATTCAGTAAAGCCCGCATGTGCTAATACCACTGCACAGAATCAATCATTGATTGAACAATTGAATCAAAAGTTGGTGGAAATATCTGATTTGAGGGAACAAATTTGTGATAAAAATCTGGCTTTGACTGAGTTAAAGGAAACACTTCGTACCCTAAAAGGTAAGAATGTTGTGGATAACGCAGCCACTGTCTCTGCACCGTCCTCTAATGCAATCAAAAGGAACCTCATTGCAGTCACACCACTTAACAAGGGCCCTAGGACTAAACCATCTCAAACTTTGGTCACTAAAGATAAGGCGTAATCAAAACCAACTTCTAATATTCTCGTGTTGCCTTCTACAGAAGTAAGCACCACTACTAAGGCTCAAAGATGTAAGCTTAAAAGAAACAAGAAGAATGATATGATCTTGTCCCCATCTAGTAGTCAAGTGAAGAAGAAAGTAGAAGCCCATCCTAGGAATGTTATTTATGTTTTGAATAAAAAGAATCATGTAGCTAAACCTAAAGGCTCTGTAGTTGTGATGCGTTCTAAGCCTACTGTGAATTCTAATTTGAAATGTTGGAATTGTATTGAATGTATGTTTTCTAGTCGTCATGATTCTTGCCTTATTGACCATGTGAATGGGATGAATGCCCGGAAAAATGGATTAGAATGGAAGCCGACTGGGAAAGTGTTAACCCAAGTTGGTTGGATGTGGCGCCCCATTGGTAGAACTTTCACTATAGTAGGAAATGCGTGCCCTTTAACTAGGATCAGTGATGAGATGGCATTTATACATGATCTCATCGTTCTTTTCGGGCTTTAAATGCATTAAAATGTCATAAAATACCATATATATGCTTGTGTTTGTTTACTTGTGTGTTTTAGGTATGGATATCGTGAAAAAGACAAAAGATCACAAGATACAAGGAAAAACGGACACGAGAAACGAAGCCGTGCAATGAACCGGGCCCTAATCATGGAATTTTCATCAAATACCCTTGAAGACTTGAAGACAAGACAAGATTGATCATCATTTATTGAAGAAATGACACTTAAAACCCTTGTATATTAATAATTACAAGTTTGGTCCCTTAAGTTTGTCAAAATTACAAAAAGGTCCTTCAACTTTGAAGAAATGGCAAGATTAGTCCCTCAACAAATTCAAATTGCCAATATTGGTCCCTCAACAAGTGAAAGACTCATTGAAGACCTTTGAAGATCAACATTGTCCAAGATTAGTCCTTGAAAAATCACCAAATGACAAAAATTGCCTTTGAAACATCTTTATGGAAAGTTTGTGCCAAAATTGTCAAGTGATGAAACTTAAATACAAGGGAGAGACGAATTTTAGGCTGAAAATCTTTAAAAGCCAAAAATTCCAAAAGACAAGGACCAAAAGTGCCAAACCTGAAACATTTGAATGAAATAGGCGCCTAACACCTTTGTCTCCCCCTTTTTAGGATCAAACTCAGTTACTATTCATCTTTACCATGCCCAGAAATTACCCACCTTTTTACTTGGGTAAAACCCAATTAAACTTGCACACAAGTAATTCACACATGCCAAAACCTATCCCACTCCTAAAAACCTGCATCCCACTCATGTGCACCAAAACCCCAATTCCCCAATCCACCAATCACATCATTCCTTAGCCCCCAAGCATCATGACGTGGCTTAAATCAATGGCCAAGATTATTTGCTTCCTCCCAAAGCAAAATAAACGTCCAAGATCAAATGAGAGGACAAAATGCACTCAAGGGCACATTTGGGATTTTCTATGTATTAGGGTTTTATGTTTTTATGCTTCTAGGATGTTCTATAGACTCTATAAAAGGAGCTCACAACTTGTGTGAAGCCCTTGTTCCAGTTTCTAGTCTCTCACATGTAATTCCTTTTTAAAGAAATAAAAAGTTTGGTTTTTGAAATATTCAAGTGTAATTCCTTTTTTATTGTTTTTAAAAGTTTGTGTGTTGTGAGGAGATTGATTCTGAGTTCCACTTTGTTTTATGGTTAAGCAACTTTGATTTTCAAAGTTGTTTAAGGTTTTGAGATTTTGAGAGATTTTGGTAAAATCTTCTCAAAGGTATTTTGGTGTTTATGGTTCATGTTTGTTGGTGATCTAAGTGTTATAGAAACGTTTTAGAAAGATTGGAAAAGGTTTTGGAAGAGTTTTAAAAAAGAAAAAAAAAAAAAGAATCATATCATATCATATTAGTTGTGTCCTTGTTTCTTTGTTTTGTGTTCAAATAGGTTGAAGGCTTGTTGATTTAGTTCAGCTCCAACCCGAGTTGGATTGGAGGAGGATTTTCATCCTCTAGGTTCTTGGATGTAAGAACCTAAGGTATCTTCCTTTTACCTTGAAAAAGTTCATAAAAGTGCTAGTTTATATGATCTTAAGTGATTTGGTGATTAAGTGTGTTTATATTGCATGATTTGTGTTCTAGTGTGTATGTTTACATGTTAGACGCACTTGGAATCAATTTGGTAGCTTTTGTAAGCATGTTGGTATGTTAAAAGTTGGTTTTTAGATTTTAAAAGAGTGTTTGGCAACAGGTTTAAGCAGGGCATCTAGATTTGTTTTGATAATTAAAAGGTGTTAGATTGCTTGAAAAGGATTGAGTAAGGTTAGTTGTTAGTGGTAATTTAGTTTGGTACACATTTTGAACAAGTTTGTTAGGTTTTTAAGGTAAAAAGGGTGTTAAAAATCTGCATATTGCTATATTGCTTGGTTTTTCATGATCTTTGATGCATTTGATTTCTTGAATTTGAGTGTTAAGTGATTTGTGCTTGATTGTCTTGACTTCTTGTGATCAAAGGATCACAAGAGTGCCCTTTTGTCCAAAATATTCATCCAAATAAGCTCAATAAGCCCAAGTCCTCTTGGCTTAAAATCTCAAGCAAAACACAAAAGTCCAAACCTGCTAGTGTCAACTTACAACCAGGTCCGTCATACAAGTTGCGGCGCAAGACAGAAGGTTGCGGCGCAACACTAGGAGCTGCAGATTTTGGTATTCCCGTTTCACAAGTTGCGGCGCAAGACAGAAGCATTGCGGCGCAACTGAAGGTGCTGCTGATCTTGGTGATCTCGCAACATTAGTTGCGGCGCAAGACCCACCTAGTTGCGGCGCAACTAAGTGTTTTAATATTATTTTATTAATTAATTTTCAAAATTTTATTTTTCTTTCTTTTTCATTTTTCTTAAGTTCTATAGCATTAAATAGGACTATTTCCATTTTTAGATTATTTTTATCACTTTTAGATTTATTTTTATAATTATTTTAAGTTTAATTAGGTTTTAATCACTTTTAATCATTTTTAGAGTTTTAAAAATAGTTTTAATAAGTTTTAATTTTTAGAAAATTACTTTTTAGTCTTCTAATAATATAAGTTAAGTAATTGTTCAATAAAATCATATTTTAGACTTTTGAATTAGTTAAATTTAATTTTAGGGCTTTAATTAGCATTTAAAATTAATTATTTAATTAATAAAAGGTTTTAAAATATCTTTGTTGGATTTTTATCTTTGTTTATATTATTTGAGACTTGTTTTTAGCTCTTTAGCCTTTTTGATATTTTGTTTTTGGTTTTAATAATTTTTAATTTTTGTGGTTTTTCTACGGTTTTACGTTTTCGTTTTTTACGTCATAGTGTAATTTCCAAGAAACCGTCATTCCATCTTCTCAATATTAATCTCAAAGAAATACAAGTTAATTCACAACACCATACCTCCTTGGGAAACGAATCTTTCATCTTTTTAAGTGATTGAGGGTCATTAGTGTTGATTTTTCCTAAAATCATCACTCGATACTTACCGCTCGTATACGTTCTTTTGTTTTCCTAAACAAGAGACGTGTTTTTACTACAATCAATTTTGGCGCCGCTGCCGGGGAGGTGTGTCGTGATTTAATTTGGAAAATTTTGTTTTTGATATTATCCATAAATAGTATTTGTGTTAAGTGGAACTCCCTTAACACGTATTATCGGTTTTCTCGGTTTTTCTTTGTGAATATTATTAATATATTGTATTAAGTATCACAACCAAAATACAATATCTCCAAAAGTGTGAAAACACAACCTTGATTCGGGATTTCATCACTCGATCATTGTATTCGAATCTCAAACAAAAAGAAAAGGCAAAAATAGATAAATACTTTCGAGAAGCTCGATTTTAAAAGATACGAACTATAAGGTGGGTATAAGGCGGGTATTATAAAATATACCCTAAGGAAAAAGGCTCTTAAGTGCTTCGCGCCGCCTCGTTTCCCCGCTTGCTTGTGAGTATTTTGAGATTGAAGGCTAATCGAGGGTTTTGCCGCCCAAAGTATTAATACGTATACTATATTTGCTTGGTTTTCTTTGTGATTAAACCCTCGTGAACAATTTGGTTTTCACCAAAGTTCTAAAGTCATTCGAAGGCGTTCACTCCACGTGATCGTTTTCATTCCTTTGAGGCTTCTTTAATCAAGAGTTTGATTCGAGGAGAGATTTTGTAGATTGTTGTCTACGAAGATACGCCAAAATCCAAAAAAATTAAATATCATCAAAAACACAAAAAAAAATTGAAAATCTACAAAACGACCAAAAAGAATCTTCTTTGCTCACCTCCCATTCTTCGTGAAGTTTATGATCACTCGTAATCAAGCTAAACGAGCTCGTAAACGTCTTCAAAAGCAAGCCAATCAATCGTTGATTGTTGAAGAACCTCCAATTGTTGAACCTATTATAGAACAAGAAGTCGTAATGGCTAATCGTACTATGATGGAGTTGCTACAAGCACCCACCGAGGGTTTTGGAGAGGCCATTGTTATTCCCGCCATCCTTGCGGAGAATTTCGAGATTAAGACGGGTTTAATGTCGATGTTGCAAGCAAACAAGTTTCGAGGTCACGAGAAAGACAACCCGCATTACCACATTAGGAATTTCAACCGTCTCACGGCCACTAGCAAATTCAAAGATGTTCCGCATGACGCCATTAAGATGATGTTGTTTCCATACTCGTTGGATGGTCCCGCTAAAATTTGGCTCGAGAAAGAACCGCCAAATTCGATTTTGACATGGGCCGATCTCGTTTCTAAGTTTGTGAACAAGTTTTTTCCACCATCGAAAACAACACATTTGAAGAATGAGATTTCACGATTTGTGCAACGTAACAATGAAAGTTTTTCAATGGCATGGGAACGATTTAAGGAGATGTTACATGAATGTCCTCATCATGATTTTTCGGAATTGCATCAAATTGATACCTTTTATAATGGGCTTAATGATCATAAACGAGATTATTTGAATGCCGCCGCGGGTGGTAATTTTTTGTGCAAGACGACAAATGAGGCTTTACAAATCATTGAAAATCGATCTAAGGTTTATAGCCCTCGTAACACACCGAGTGTTGCCAATATGGGTTCGTCATCGTCATCACAATCGTCTCGTGGTATTAATGCCTTACATGATGAAGCTAATGAGGAAAATCGGTTTTTTGATAGATTTGCTAATCTTATGTCCCATTGGAAGGCTCAAGAAGCTTCCAATTCCGCTTCGGTTAAAGCGGTTGCTAAGAGTTGTTTATCGTGTGGAGGAGCTCATGATTTATCCGAGTGCATTACCGCGGATGGTAACACTTCGAGTGCTTATGTAGCAACGGGAACTTACAACCAAAACGGCCAAGGTTCCCGCCAAAATCAAGCTCCACCAAACCAAAATGCTAACAATTATCGAAACAACAACCAAGGTAATTACCAAGGCAACACACGCAATTACAACAAAGGGAATTATCAAAGTGGGAATGGACAAATCTCTAATCAAAACCAAAACCGTGATTTTCAAAATACTACACAAGGTTTTCAAAATGCTCACACGAAAAATTTGCAAGGAGAATTTTTAGATTATGCAAAAGCAAATGATGCTAAATTTGATAATATGCAACGTGAGATGATTAGCTTAAGGTCCGAGTTGAAAAACGAGCTTAAAAATGAACTTGCTAATGAACTTAAAACTCATGCTAATAAAATGGAAGGAAATGTCCAACGTCTTCAACAAAACCAACAAAAGATGGAATTAGGACAACATGAGATTAAGCAAGAGTTATTGAAAGCGGATGCTAGGCAATCAAAATTTGAGGACCGAATGGCTAAAATGTTCGAAGCAATCATGTGTAAGCCCTCTTCTTCGGGTGGTCTTCCTAGTGATACCATTAACAACCCGAGGGGAGAAATGAAGGTTATTACTACACGAAGTGGTAAAACTTTCAAGGAACCAATCTCTCGTCCGAGTACTTCTACGGAGAAGGAAATCGAGAAAGAACCCGAGGTGATGGTCGAAAAGGAGCACATTACAATCCCACGAAGTACCGCTCAAACCACACCTACGGTTACACCAATACCAATTGTGGAACCCGAGATTCCAAGGCCGTTGCCTAATGACCAACCCACACCACCTTTACCCTACCCTTCGAGACGAAACAAAGAGAAAGCACAAGAAAGGAACAATTATCAATTTGAGCTATTTATGAAAATGTTTCGTGATTTGCACTTTAACATAAGTTTTGCCGATGCTTTAATCATGATGCCTCGATTCGCCGCAAACTTCAAAAGTATGCTAAACAACAAAGAGAAGTTACAACAAACGTCTAGTTGTTCATCGGTTTTTCTAAGCCGCATACCACAAAAAGTCGGTGATCCCGGTAAATTTTTGATTCCGTGTGCTATACAAGATATGGAGGAATGCTACGCCTTGGCCGATCTTGGTGCTAGTATTAATTTGATGCCTCTCGAGATTTTCAAATCGCTTTCGCTTCCGGCTCTTACTCCTTCGAACATGTCCATCGAGATGGCCGATCATTCTACGATCATGGCATGTGGAGTAGCCGAGGACGTTTTCGTTAAAGTCGGAAAGTTTTACTATCCCGTTGACTTTATCGTTGTAGACATTCCCATCGATCGAAAAGTTCCTCTCATTTTGGGTCGTTCATTTTTGGATACATCAAGAGCACTTATCGATGTTCATGCTCGAAAAATCACCCTTCGTTTCAATGAAGAAGAACTTGTCATCAATGCAACGCAAAACTCCAATCTTTCTCATGTATATTCTATTGCAACTTTAAACCATGGTGACTCGACCAATGTCATTTGCAAAGAATTTTCACCAAGAGTTTTAGGGAATGTCTCCAAAAACAATTTACCATTTCCTCCGCCGGTGGAGGTTATGAGTGCTAAGCCTACAAAGAAGAAACCATCAATACTTGAATCGAAAAATCCTTCGCCTCATCTCGAACATTCATTCTTGAAAAGTATTGATAAGTTGCCGGTTTCTACGGAAGATCTTTCGGATGATGAATTTATGGACCCCGATGGGGAGGTTTTCTTCGTCGATAAACGTTTTGAGAACTTACCACCACCAAAACCAAAACGGTTTCAAAATGTGAGAATTTTTAGTGTGACTAACATTGTCTTAGAAACACCGAATATTTTCGACATAATTAAAAAGGGTTTTCATAAGGAGAGTTCAAAAGATAAAAAAGGAAAAGATCTTAAATGTGATTTGATTGATTTTTCTACAAATCTAACTCCGTCATCACACCGTGATTTGAGTACTACAAACTCGTCTACTCCTTTTGACGATGTTTTGTGTGGTTCTAGTATGGGGGAAGCCCCTTATGTTCCCTCATCCTTGTCCACCGAGGACGAGATATTCGATCCCGGAATTTCATGTAAAGGGAAATCTCGGTCTTCCACCGATGCAATAAATGGAAACTATATCTATTTGCTTGGTGCGAGTCTACCTCGAGTAGCTCAAACGTTTGTCTTACCAATTGTCTCACCCTTCTACTTCTTATCTATTTTCTTCAAACTCTTTGAGTTTATGGCGCATGTTCAAGTGGTGTTAATTTGTTTTTCCAATGGAAACGAGAACGCCATCTTCGACCCCGGTATTTTGCATCATCTAAGGACTTAGTCCTTTATACCGGTTGCTTTTTGGGCCTTGTTTATCATGTAAGCCCCATCAAAAATTGACCACACCATGATATCCCTAAATGTTCACATTTTGAGGGGATCGAGTCGAGCTCATGACTCGGTAATCAAAAACGAGGTGCCTCGTGGGGGAGATCCCATGCTTATCTTTATGCTTTTTATTCACTAATAAGGGGACTTGTACCCTTCCAACTCGTTGTCTCGTGGTTGTTTGTGATTGTGTTATCTAGATCATCATCATCGTCTACGATTGAAGACTCTCGTGTTCGTTTACGTGAGCCTCCATCATTCGTTTGAAGAAGTTTTTCACGATTCCATGACATATCCTTTATTGTTCTAACAATTATCTTTTAGCATAATTAATAAACGGCTTTAGATATATTGTTGATCACCCTTTCCATGCTAGATCCTAAGCATTCGATTCTTCGTCTCTAGTATGGGGGTGCTCCACCTTTAGACTCGAAACATTGAGGACAATGTTTACTTTTAGTATGGGGGGGTGAATAGGTACTTGCTTTGCTACGCCCTCACGTTTTCCAATTTTCAATGTTTTGTTTTGCTAATAAGGCTAAAAATGGCCAAATTTTAAAATTTTTCTTAGTTTTCATAAGTGTTTTTAAGACACGAATGTATATTTTCCGATGGGTAGAATAAGATTTAATTTTTGACTTGATGGGCATTTGGAGCCATTTACATTCCTTAACCCGCTCAATTCAAGTTTTGCTAGACTTTTATATAGGGAGCTTTAAAACGCGAAAGTCTTAATTCATTCGGGTTAAGAACAAGAACTTTTCGCAAGTTCCTATAATTGATTCTAGAAAGTCACTTATCAAGGGAACTTTAAAACGCATTCTCTAAACTTGAAAAAGTCCAAGAAAGTGCAAGATCCTATAGGTGGCTTGAAAACCCAAAACTTTGATTTGATATAGTCTTAATGAAAGCTAATCCAAATTTGGCTTAATTTTGACTTGCATGGCTAAGTATTCACGAGTCTCTTTAATTAGAGGTCTTTAAATAGTGAAGAACGAGAAATGATAGAGTTAGACAAGTGATCATGCTAAACGTAGAACATGAAAGTGTTCTTTCAAAAACTCATGTGTTTTTAATTGTGGCTTTTTCTTCCCATAAGATCAATGCATTAGGAATAAAACATAATTGCAAAAAGTAAGGTCGTACGGTTTGAAAGGTTACTTAGCCTCTAGCACAAGATCGTTTAAAAGTTGCTCGGGGTTGAATAGAGTTCATAGCCAAGGCATAACTTATTGAAACGGGACGCGAAGATTGGCGATTATCCAAAAAGGCCCTAACAAGGCATGAGGAGCTCTATTTTTGCTAAAGATCCAAAGATGATGTGAAGTATCATTATTCCAAAATCAATATGAAGGATCGAGACACACGACGAGAAGCTATTACTCCCCTAAAGAATGGAGAAACTCTATCCAAAAAGACCCTAACAAGGTATGAGGATGAATATATCCAAGTCCGGAAAGGAGGCGGATCGTTGTATATCAAAATCCAAAGTAAAGATTGAAGAAAAATGATGAAGTCGTGGTCCTATATGAAGAATCTCTCAAAAACGTCAAGTGAAGAAATTCCAATTATATGAAGAGAAGACCATAATTTCGAGAACGTCTTCCCAAGATTTGAAGTATGAAGTACATGCCAAATATCGGTCCGAGAAAGGTCTCAAATCGTGAAACGAGTTATGCCAAGATATGAACTTAAGGAGATACACGAGAAGCCGTTTTAAAAGATTTTGTCCTTCGGCTAACTATTGATCAAATCGTGCTACTTTGCTTTCGGACTAATAACTACTCAAATAAGTCAATATGAATCACTTGTGATCCATGACAAATAGATAAAAAATGCTAGTAACCCATTTCCTTTTATAATAACTAGGATTGCGGGGAGAAAAAGTATTACACAATTTGGACGTATGAGTAGTGTTAGCATTGTGACTTGTACCAACAATGATCTTGTTTTTGCACTTAGCATGGAATGTATGACAATCAAGGATGACGAAATTTACTCTAAGGGACATTAACTTGTTTCTATTCTTTGACCCTAAAAGTCACATTTTGGTGATGAAAATCATACATTATGTCTTTACACATCATCGTAGTATGTTGCAAGTCTTTTACTCTTCAATAAAGGTCAATAAAATTGAACTTTGGTGATGCTTAGATACTTTATTCTAGCATTGCGTGAGGGCACGGCAATGGCTTAGTATGGGGGAGTGATGAGATGGCATTTATACATGATCTCATCGTTCTTTTCGGGCTTTAAATGCATTAAAATGTCATAAAATACCATATATATGCTTGTGTTTGTTTACTTGTGTGTTTTAGGTATGGATATCGTGAAAAAGACAAAAGATCACAAGATACAAGGAAAAACGGACACGAGAAACGAAGCCGTGCAATGAACCGGGCCCTAATCATGGAATTTTCATCAAATACCCTTGAAGACTTGAAGACAAGACAAGATTGATCATCATTTATTGAAGAAATGACACTTAAAACCCTTGTATATTAATAATTACAAGTTTGGTCCCTTAAGTTTGTCAAAATTACAAAAAGGTCCTTCAACTTTGAAGAAATGGCAAGATTAGTCCCTCAACAAATTCAAATTGCCAATATTGGTCCCTCAACAAGTGAAAGACTCATTGAAGACCTTTGAAGATCAACATTGTCCAAGATTAGTCCTTGAAAAATCACCAAATGACAAAAATTGCCTTTGAAACATCTTTATGGAAAGTTTGTGCCAAAATTGTCAAGTGATGAAACTTAAATACAAGGGAGAGACGAATTTTAGGCTGAAAATCTTTAAAAGCCAAAAATTCCAAAAGACAAGGACCAAAAGTGCCAAACCTGAAACATTTGAATGAAATAGGCGCCTAACACCTTTGTCTCCCCCTTTTTAGGATCAAACTCAGTTACTATTCATCTTTACCATGCCCAGAAATTACCCACCTTTTTACTTGGGTAAAACCCAATTAAACTTGCACACAAGTAATTCACACATGCCAAAACCTATCCCACTCCTAAAAACCTGCATCCCACTCATGTGCACCAAAACCCCAATTCCCCAATCCACCAATCACATCATTCCTTAGCCCCCAAGCATCATGACGTGGCTTAAATCAATGGCCAAGATTATTTGCTTCCTCCCAAAGCAAAATAAACGTCCAAGATCAAATGAGAGGACAAAATGCACTCAAGGGCACATTTGGGATTTTCTATGTATTAGGGTTTTATGTTTTTATGCTTCTAGGATGTTCTATAGACTCTATAAAAGGAGCTCACAACTTGTGTGAAGCCCTTGTTCCAGTTTCTAGTCTCTCACATGTAATTCCTTTTTAAAGAAATAAAAAGTTTGGTTTTTGAAATATTCAAGTGTAATTCCTTTTTTATTGTTTTTAAAAGTTTGTGTGTTGTGAGGAGATTGATTCTGAGTTCCACTTTGTTTTATGGTTAAGCAACTTTGATTTTCAAAGTTGTTTAAGGTTTTGAGATTTTGAGAGATTTTGGTAAAATCTTCTCAAAGGTATTTTGGTGTTTATGGTTCATGTTTGTTGGTGATCTAAGTGTTATAGAAACGTTTTAGAAAGATTGGAAAAGGTTTTGGAAGAGTTTTAAAAAAGAAAAAAAAAAGAATCATATCATATCATATTAGTTGTGTCCTTGTTTCTTTGTTTTGTGTTCAAATAGGTTGAAGGCTTGTTGATTTAGTTCAGCTCCAACCCGAGTTGGATTGGAGGAGGATTTTCATCCTCTAGGTTCTTGGATGTAAGAACCTAAGGTATCTTCCTTTTACCTTGAAAAAGTTCATAAAAGTGCTAGTTTATATGATCTTAAGTGATTTGGTGATTAAGTGTGTTTATATTGCATGATTTGTGTTCTAGTGTGTATGTTTACATGTTAGACGCACTTGGAATCAATTTGGTAGCTTTTGTAAGCATGTTGGTATGTTAAAAGTTGGTTTTTAGATTTTAAAAGAGTGTTTGGCAACAGGTTTAAGCAGGGCATCTAGATTTGTTTTGATAATTAAAAGGTGTTAGATTGCTTGAAAAGGATTGAGTAAGGTTAGTTGTTAGTGGTAATTTAGTTTGGTACACATTTTGAACAAGTTTGTTAGGTTTTTAAGGTAAAAAGGGTGTTAAAAATCTACATATTGCTATATTGCTTGGTTTTTCATGATCTTTGATGCATTTGATTTCTTGAATTTGAGTGTTAAGTGATTTGTGCTTGATTGTCTTGACTTCTTGTGATCAAAGGATCACAAGAGTGCCCTTTTGTCCAAAATATTCATCCAAATAAGCTCAATAAGCCCAAGTCCTCTTGGCTTAAAATCTCAAGCAAAACACAAAAGTCCAAACCTGCTAGTGTCAACTTACAACCAGGTCCGTCATACAAGTTGCGGCGCAAGACAGAAGGTTGCGGCGCAACACTAGGAGCTGCAGATTTTGGTATTCCCGTTTCACAAGTTGCGGCGCAAGACAGAAGCATTGCGGCGCAACTGAAGGTGCTGCTGATCTTGGTGATCTCGCAACATTAGTTGCGGCGCAAGACCCACCTAGTTGCGGCGCAACTAAGTGTTTTAATATTATTTTATTAATTAATTTTCAAAATTTTATTTTTCTTTCTTTTTCATTTTTCTTAAGTTCTATAGCATTAAATAGGACTATTTCCATTTTTAGATTATTTTTATCACTTTTAGATTTATTTTTATAATTATTTTAAGTTTAATTAGGTTTTAATCACTTTTAATCATTTTTAGAGTTTTAAAAATAGTTTTAATAAGTTTTAATTTTTAGAAAATTACTTTTTAGTCTTCTAATAATATAAGTTAAGTAATTGTTCAATAAAATCATATTTTAGACTTTTGAATTAGTTAAATTTAATTTTAGGGCTTTAATTAGCATTTAAAATTAATTATTTAATTAATAAAAGGTTTTAAAATATCTTTGTTGGATTTTTATCTTTGTTTATATTATTTGAGACTTGTTTTTAGCTCTTTAGCCTTTTTGATATTTTGTTTTTGGTTTTAATAATTTTTAATTTTTGTGGTTTTTCTACGGTTTTACGTTTTCGTTTTTTACGTCATAGTGTAATTTCCAAGAAACCGTCATTCCATCTTCTCAATATTAATCTCAAAGAAATACAAGTTAATTCACAACACCATACCTCCTTGGGAAACGAATCTTTCATCTTTTTAAGTGATTGAGGGTCATTAGTGTTGATTTTTCCTAAAATCATCACTCGATACTTACCGCTCGTATACGTTCTTTTGTTTTCCTAAACAAGAGACGTGTTTTTACTACAATCAATCACTCCCACTAAAGCGAAGAAAGCGTGCCCTTTAACTAGGAGTACCAAGGATACCAAAACACAAACGTGTCCTTTAACTAGGAACACCAACACTACCGTAGGAACCAAGTGCCCTTTAAATAGGTCTAGTCCCACTGTAGTGCCTGCTAATACTACAAAACCTCAGAAAGTTGGAACAATAAAACCTGTTAGTGGTAAAACTCACAATAGAAAATGCAGGAAATCTAAGGGCAACACAAATGTTAGCAATTCTGATAATATTATATCTGTATCTACTAACACTTTGGAACCAATATTTTCCAATGCATTGTCTACTGTTGTTGTTGAAAACAGGTGGTCCAAATTTTTCTCTGATATTTGGACTCTGTTAGCTCTAAACATGACCGGAGATCGCTCTCAGCTCAGAAATTTTGTCAACAAGTTTCTTGGTACGGTTGATTTAGAAATGATCATATTGCAAAGATAATGGGTTATGGTGAATATCATATTGGGAAATTGTTGGGAATAGAATGTAGCAAGTCCACTTGAGCGCTGACAAGAGGAAAACAACCGTTGATAAGAAGAAAACAAATGCTGACAGATCAAGCGTTGATAAGAAGAAGTCAAGCGTTGATAGGTTGAAGACAAGCACTGATAGAAAGATAAGGTCTACGTGTATTTTGTTTCTAGTTTGTTTCTAGTAAAGATAAGTTCAACATTGTATTTTCTATAATTATCTTTACCTAGAATAGTTGATACGTAGACTCTTGTACAAGGCTTCTTATGTCTATAAAAGAAGACCTTTAGGTTATCTTTGAGAATAAGTTTTCATACGTTAAACACTTTCATTGTAATCAAGTTTTTTATTATCAATCAAGTGAAAGTTTGTTTTACATCTTTGTGTGTTCTTGTTTAAGTGTTAATTCCATATAACACTTAGATTACTTTATACATAAACAAAGTTTCTCTACGTGTATAACTTCATCTAATCTCATATACACAAGCTTAATCGATCTAAGTTTGGGATCAACAAGTGGTATTAGAGCTTGTTGAGAAACTTTGATCTAAAAGAACACAAGAACCCTAAAAATCACCAAAACCCTAATTTTCACAAAACCCTAAAAACATCATGTCCACTCCAGAAGCAACCTCCTCCTCAAACCACAACATCAAGATTCCCATGCTTGATGCGAACAACTTTGAGCTGTGGAAGTTCAACTTTGAGCAATATCTAGGGATCTATGACTACACTCTCTGGGAGATTATTGAATATGGAAACACATTCAATAAAGCTGAAAAGATTGCTAATGCCATTTCTACAAGATCAGCTGTTCAAGGATATTCAGAAGAAGATAAGAAAGATAAACCTGATGATGGTAGAGCTGTGTCTGCTGAAGACATAGCAAAGAAAAGGGTTGATATGAAAACCCTAAACATTCTGAAACTCTCTTTGGGACAAGAGAATCAGCACAAATACAGAGGTTATGAGTCTGCAAAAGACCTTTGGGTAGCCCTTGAAGTTGCATATGGTGGTAATGCTGATACTAAGGAAGAGAAGAAGAACCAACTCATGCATGAGTATGCTGTTTTTAAGGCTCAACCTAATGAGAAGCTTAGTAGTGTGAGAAGCAGACTGCTTGACATTACAAGCAAGTTGTCCTTCATGGGGACACAAGTTGGTGATGTTGACATTATTGCCACTTTTCTTAAAAGCCTTGGTGATCCGTGGAAGATTGAGGCAAGATCTATAATTGCCAATAACACTCATAAAAGTTCTAATTTTGATGATATCTACAACAAACTGAGGCTGTTGGAGAATGAAACTCTTTTGGAGCATGGAAGTAAGTCTACCAATAGTAAAATGGCCTTCTTCTCACATAGTGAAGGTCAATTTGATCAGAAGGACTCATACATGCACCCAGTTACTAGATCAACATGTGTCAACGCTGGATCATATCCTGTCAACGCCTCACCTTCAGACGCTGACACATACAAAATTGACTCACCAAGAGTTAAGCCTGCTGGTTTGGATCTGGATACTGTGTGTGCATACATTGCTTCATTGCCCAATGGTTCAGTGATTACCTATGAGGACCTTGAGCAAGTAAGTGATGAGCACTTGGAGGAGATGGATATAAAGTGGAACATAGCTCTTGCAAGTATAAGAGCAAACAGGTGGATTAGAAGGTTTAAGAAGAAGATGACCTTAAATGCAAAGGAAACTGTTGGATTTGATAAATACAAGGTTGGGTGCTACAATTTTCATCGTATGGGGCACTTTATGAGGGAATGCAGATCTCCAAGAAGATCTGATGCTGGAAAACACTCAAGCCAAATTGTTAAGGCTCAGGATCCTAAGGCCATGGTGGTAATGCAAGAAATTGATGGTATTAGATGGGACTGGAGCTATTTGGCTAAGGATGAGGAAGAGGATAAAGCTTTGGTTGCTGAGATAGAAGAAGAAGAGCATGTTCAATATGATGTCATGGCACACTCCTCCTCTTCATCAGACAATGAGGTATACGATGATGCTTTTTGTAGTAAGGGGTGTCGTTTAAATACTGAAAAATATAACAAAGAGGTTTTAAGATTGTTAAGTGATGTGAGTACTGAGAGATGCAAGTTGTCTAACTATCAAATTGCTCTCACTCAAACTGAGAAGATAGTTTTTGAGTATAAGAAAATGGAATTTGACCTAAAAGATCAAATAAATATCTTAAAACATGATTTAAATGCTAGTAACGATGTTAGAAATATCATGGAAAGGGTCAATGCTGAATTACAGTCTAAGTTAGATGAGGCTATCAAGAATAAGGATAATGTAGACCTTAAAATTCATAGATCTGATAAGGCCTTACAAACCCTAGGAGAATGTGTTAATAAACAGAGGGATCCTAAGGACATGATTGGGATTAGGATGAAAGAATATACTGGTGTTCCACCACCAACTGGGGACTTATATGGTATCCAAAGAAAGGACTTATCTTGGACTGGTTTACCATAACTACAAGAAGAGGAATTTATTCCTCCACCAAGAGTCCTTACCCCAGTTAAGGAATATAGGCAAAAGTTGACTGACTTGAATGAATGGAAGAAAGCCAATCCTACCTTGTTTGTCAAGGGTGGCATGCTTTGTGATAGTCCAAATGAGTCGACCCCTATCAAAGTAACAAACCCAATCACTGGCAAGACTTTTGACCTTGGCTCAAACACTGTTAGAAAACCTAGCATTAAGTATGTAGAAATGTATAGGAATACTAGGTCACCTAAAAGCCAAGTTAGTGATAATGGAACAGGTTTCTTTTCTTCTAGACCTAGAGTTGTGTCTAGAAAAGCCTGTTACACTTGTGGTAGCTTTTCAAATTTAGCATATAAGTGTGTCAACGCTTCCAAGGTCAACGCTGTTAAAAGGTCAAACACTGTCAGACCCAAAACTTTTGTGGAACAAAGTCCACAAGTTGTTAGACCAACCCCATTCTTCACCAAAGGGTCTAACACTCATGGACAAAGACCATTTCAGAAGACCAATACTTGGTCGAATAGGAAATGGATTTCTGTAGCAAACCCTAGGTTCAACGCTGACAAGGGTAATTTCAGCGTTGACAAGACCAAATCCAACGCTGACATAAATGTTGCCAGACCTAAATATTTGCAACCACAGGGTAAGGGGTCTAAAGCTTCTTCTAGCTTGACATGGAGACCTAAGCAAGAACAAAACCCTAATTCTAATGGGATTTCTATGACCTGCAACAGATTTAATTATATTTCAAAGGTCATCACAAAACCAATTGGGGTTAACTGGCTATTTCATCGAAAAAGGGATGAACAAGGGGTTGTAATGAGAACTAAGTCTGTTCTTGTTGAACAACCAGATGAATCCAAGTCTGCTAAGGCTTGGGTTCCGAAAGAAAACTAATTTGTTTTCTTTATGTGCAGGGCATTAAAAAAAGATAAATGATTATGGCTATTGGGATAGTGGATGCTCTAGGCACATGACTGGGAAGGAAGATTACCTTACTAACTTCACTCCCATTAAGGATGGTGATAAGGTTTACTTTGGAGGCGGATATGGAACTATCACAGGCAAAGGAACTCTTCTCACCAAGAACTTGCGTTTTGAAAACGTGTTTCTAGTAAAAGAACTTGATTATAATCTTTTTAGTGTATCACAAGTCTGTGATAACAAAAATAAGGTTCTTTTTATTGATACTGAATGCTTAGTGTTGCGCAAGGATTTTAAAATTCCTGATGAGAAATATATTGACTATAGAACACCTAGGCATAAGGACATTTATAATGTGAATCTTAATGGTATTAGGATGAATAATAATATGTCATGTTTTTATGCTAAAGCTTCAGTTGATGAGAGTAATCTATGGCACAGGAGACTAGGGCACATTAACTTTAAGAATATAAACAGGCTTGTGAGACTTGGCTTGGTTGATGGTTTGCCTGAAAAGGCTTTCCATAATGACCACTCTTGTGTTGCATGTCTTAAAGGCAAGCAGCACAAGGTCTCATTTAAGTCTAAACAGGTGCATTCTAGTTCTAAACCACTTCACTTGCTGCATATGGACCTGTTTGGTCCAACTAATATAGAGAGTTTGAATTGTAAATCATACTGCTTTGTCATCACAGATGACTTTTCTAGGTTTACTTGGACTTTCTTTTTAGCTATGAAAAGTGACACTGCTGAAACTTTAATTGACTTTATAAATCAGATTGAGAAGAAAACTGGTAATGAAGTTAAAATGCTTAGAAGTGATAATGGTGGTGAGTTTAGAAATAAGCTATTAGATGATTTTTGTGCCAAGAAAGGGATTACTAGGCAGTTTAGTGTTGCTAGAACCCCACAACAAAATGGGGTTGTTGAGAGAAAGAATAGAACCCTAATTGAAGAAGCCAGGACTATGTTGGCTGATGCTCATTTTCCCATAGCTTTTTGGGCTGAGGCAGTGAATACAGCTTGTTATGTTCAGAATAGAGCATTGGTCAACAAGATTCAGAACAAAACACCTTATGGATTACTTTGGGGAAGGAAACCTAATATTGGTTTTCTTAAACCTTTTGGCTGTCATGAAGTTGTGTTACATACTAGTGATGCCTTAGGTAAATTTAGTGCTAAAGGTGATGAAGGCTATTTCATGGGTTATTCAGTGCAAAGTAAGGGATATAGGGTTTACCTTAAGAAGGAAAAACGTATACTTGAAAGAGTACATGTTAGGTTTTTAGAGAGTAAACCTAGTGATCCTGAAAGTGGTCTAAATTGGTTTTTTGACTTGGAACCTCTATCTAGGACTTTGAATTATATGCCTGTTACTAATCCAGACATTGTGAAGGTAACTTCAAATGTTGTGGAAGAACCAGTTGTTGATGTTTCAGGTACACAGGTAAATTAAGAGGTTGGATCACAAGCAGACAAGCCATCTCCTATACAAGAGTATGTCACTATTCCCATATGGACAGATGCTTTTGCTGCTGCTGCTGCTGGAAAAGAAAATGGTGGTCCCCAAGTATCACCAGTTAACAACATGCATGGTCCTTCAGGCGCTAACAAAGGAAAATCTGGCACTGAAAGGACAAATTCAGGTGTTGATGGCTCAAACTTTGACAAAACCATTTTAGGCGTGGATGGATCAAACGCTGACAACCTTGGTTCAGGCGTTGACAACACTTTTGAGCATATCTTCTCTTCAAATTTTGAACAAGGTGAACCTTCAAGCAGGAATGAAGAGGTTCATACAAATATTGATGCAAGAGAGTTTGAAGAAGATATTGGCAACTTGGAGGATGAGATTGAAGACAACAGACTTTTTGAGGGAGGAGTACTTACTTCTACTATGAAGAATCATCCCACTTCTCAAATTATTGGGGATGTCATGACTCCTGTTCAGACTAGAAGATCTCATCAGAATCTTGGTGGATTTAATGCCAATATACACAAGAAGGTTGATACCCATCTTGTTCAAGCATGTTTGTTTGCCTGTTTTCTGTCACAACAGGAACCCAAGAAGATTTTTGATGCTCTCAAAGAACCAAGTTGGGTGGAAGCAATGCAGGATGAGCTTCACCAATTTGATATACAGGATGTTTGGGAGCTGGTTGATTGTCCCAGATATGTCAGACCTATTGGGACAAGATGGGTTCTTAGAAACAAGAAATATGAAAGAGGCATTGTGGTCAGAAACAAGGCACGTTTAGTGGCTCAAGGATATACACAAGAGGAAGGGATATACTATAAGGAGGTCTTTGCACCATTTGCAAGGATTGAGGCTATAAGGATATTTCTAGCCTATGCTTCCTGCATGGGCTTCACTGTATATCAAATGGATGTGAAGAGTGCTTTTCTGTATGGAACAATTGTTGAGGAGGTATATGTTATGCAGCCTCCTGGTTTTGAGGATCCAGAGAATCCAGACAAGGTGTATAGAGTCAAGAAAGCTATGTATGGACTTCATCAAGCCCCAAGAGCATGGTATGGCTAATAACTGATTTTTAGTTAGTTAATAAAAAGGTTTGGTTGCAAGATCTTTCTTTGTGCTGCTCGTACCCAATTATATTTGTCATTGTTTCGTTCTCGGTATCTTCTCGAATTGATAACGGTTCAAAGTGGAATTGTTGTAATTGGTGACTAAAAGGGGGAGCTTTTGATCTATGTCTACTAAAAAGGTAAAAGCGAGAAGTAATAAAATTAAACTAAAATCAATTACTGAAAATGGAATTTGAATTAAAATTAAACAGTAAAATACCTTCCCTTGGTAAAACTACTGATTCGGAATAGTTCTGTTGATCCAGAATAATCACCTCATCACTTCATCCGGAATAATTAACACAAACTACTCATCCGGAATTTCATTCGGAATATTCACTTAATTCGGAAAACAATGTTCATTCGGAATAATTGGTTCATGCGGAAAAGAAGTTCATCTGGAATATACAACTCATCCGGAATATGGGTTCATCCGGAATATTTGGCTTCACTCGGAATAAACGTTGATCCGGAATAGTAGATGCTGGTTCGGAATAATCAAGGAAAAGTGCTCATCCGGAATAATGTCTTCGTTCGGAATATATGTTCATCCGGAATAAAGTCTCATTCGGAATGAAAGCTTTATCCGGAATAAACGGTTGATTCGGAATAACTACACTGACTCGGAATAAACTACTGATCCGGAATACTTTGCTGGTTCGGAATACAATTTGCTCATCCGGAATGTTATGTTGATTCGGAATAAATTAAGAAAGATCTTCGTTCGGAATACTTTTGCTGATTCGGAATATCTAAGATGAAAAGCTGGTTCGGAATACATGCTTTATCCGGAATAGATTAGAAAGAAACCTTCATTCGGAATGATCAGCTCATCCGGAATAATTTCACTACAAGCCTTGATTCGGAATGATATGCTTCATCCGGAATAATCTAAACAGAAACCTTCATTCAGAATCTGGGAAAGCAAATAGAATGCGAAGAACAGGGGAATAACTTGAACACGAATTTAACCAAAATCCACCAAGGATTTAACCAAAACTTAAACCAATTTAACCACTAATCATTTACTAATGATAAACATCAACCCAAATCAACAAAAACTCAAAACCCACTTGTTTTTGAAGATCAAAACCAATAAAATAAAAACTAAGAACTTGAGAATCAATAAGAAAAGGAAGAACAAGATTAAATGGAAACTTGTATTGAAAGATTAAGGTTTAACAAACAAGAGGGGAGATTAAACTTACAAGATTATGGAGGAATTAAAGAAAAATAAAAATCACCAAACTCCTTAATGGAGTTGGTGTTCCTACGAAACAAGAGAGAAATAACAGAAAATGAAAAAAAACTAGTTTAAATTGTGAAGGGAAATGGTCTATTTATAGGCCTTGGCTTGGTTTGGTGAGTGGGCTTTCTCCCTTTCTTTTTGTCTTCTCGTCTTTTCAGAAAAGTTGACGTTTTCGACTTCGATTCGGGATTTGTCGACGAATAAATTAAATTCGTCTTTTAATTTCTTCATTTATTAGACTTGCGTTCTTCGACATATACAAATCTTCCATCTTTGGTCCTTATTTCGATAAATCTCAAATAGGCCCATTGACTTCAAATCTTTTGCATCTCTTGGATTAAAGACTTCGTCTTTTCGTCTTTTTCTTCGATAAAACCCGTTCAATCCCATGTTTCTTCAATATTTATCCGGTTGGCTCTGAAAACACAACAAACACGCAAACCACGCATAATTCCAAACAAATGATATTAAATACGCGTTTTGGTCTCGTTTTAGCAAGAAATAAGTGGTAAAAGGATGGGTGTTTTCACACCTATCAAATCCCCTACACTTAACCATTGCCATGCCCTCATGCAATGCTATAATTTTAAAGCACGGTTTACATTTCTCATCATAAATAACCCACCTTGGCCTTTATTAAATTCTAAACACTAAGGAAACCAAAAGAACAAAACAAGTAAAGTATTTAAAGACTTACATTGGGGTTTTAGGTTGTCATGAATGTTCATCATTCTCAAGTTTCGTGTTCCCCATAACAAGCTTAAAAACGAGATCATTGTAATTATAAGTTAGCAAACTAACACGAACTCATGTGGCCCAATTATTCACTTAGACTCCCTTATTCCTAGGTGTATCTCTTATATTTTATTTTTGTATTGAATGATCACGATGATGCATTGTTTGACTTATTTCGATAGTTATTTAGGCTGAAAATAAAGTGGGACGATTTAATCAATAGTTAGCTAAAGGACAAAATCTTTTAAAACTGCTTCTCGAGACCTCATAAAGTTCATATCTTGGCATAACTCGCTTCACGATTTGAGACCTTTCTCGGACCGATATTTGGCAGCGACTTCATACTTCAAATCTTTGAGAGACGTTCTTGAAATTATGGTCTTCTCTTCATAATAGGAACTTCTTCACTTGAAGTTTTTATAGAATCTTCATCTTTGTACCACGACTTCTTCATTTTTCTCCAATCTTTATTTTGGACTTTGATATACAACGATCCGCCTCCTTTTAGGACTTGGATCTATTTATCCTCATACCTTGCTAGGGTCTTTTCGAATAGACTTCTCCATGATCTTTTGGGGAGTTCTTGCTTTTCGTCGTGTGTCTCGATCCTTCATATTGATTTTTGATAAATGACTCTTCACATCACTTTTGGATCTTTAGCAACAAAATGTAGCCCTCATGCCTTGTTAGGGCCTTTTCGGACTCGCCAATCTTCGCATCCCGCTTCAATAAGTTATTCCTTGGCTATGAACTCTAATTAATACCGAGCAACTTAACGATCTTGTGCTAGAATCTAAGTAACTTTTCAAATCGTACAACCTTATTTATTGCAGATAAATTCATTAGCAAGCGATGGGAGAATAGGCTTATAATCAACTCACATAAATTCACGAAAGAATACCAAACTTATAATTGACTCTATCATTTCTCTTTATCCACAGTTTAAAATCTCAAGGAATGAGACTCGTGGATGCTTAGCCAATTAAATCAAAGTTTCGGGTTTTCGAGTCATCTATAGGATCTTGCATCTTCTAAGACTCTTTCAAGTTTAGAATTTGCGTTTTAAAATTCCCTTGATAAACGACTCTCTAGGATCAATTATAGGAACTTGCGAAAAGTTCTTGTTCTTAACCCGTGAAAGTTAAGACTTTCGCGTTTTAAAGTTCCCTATATAAAAGCCTAGCAAAACTTGACTTAAACATGTTAAGGATACTAGCTAGAGTAAACTTAGATAAGTAAACTCGGGTTGAGTCAAAATATTCACGACTTTGAAAAATTTAAAACCACTTTATTGAAAATTTATTCTAGCAAGGGAAGAAAATAACCATAACGAAGGAAAATACAACTATACAACTAGGCCAAAATAGATTAAAAATTTTGAAAAATGTCGAAAAATCGAAATTTCCGGTTAAATGAAGGTACTTTAATGGAAAAGTCCACTTAAAACTTCGATAGAAGTCTCTCCTACACTTAATATAAACATTGTCCTCAATGTTTAATCATGTGGGAAAAGTATCCCCTACACTTATGACATTGTGCATGTTGGTTAAATCAAGTTAAGGAGGAGACAACTAAAGTGATCAATTTTAAATGTGAGTATGAAGAAAATTGAATCACGATAGTTGAGAGATAGAACCGGAATTGCGGATAACATGGGAGCACGGTTCTTCAAAGATTACAAAAGTGCACTTATCCCTGTAATCACATCACCATACAAACACAAGCAACCTATATAGCTCCCCCTACACTTAGGATGAAAAACGGGAAAGGAGGGATAGATACTCGGGTTGCCTCCCGAGGAGCGCTTGTTTTTGTTAACCGAGTCACGAGCCTGACTCGGTCCCGAAACTAGTTCATGGGAAACATGGTGAGGGATGGAATCATCTCATGAGAGATGTCCTCACCAAAGTACAACTTCAAACGCTGGCCATTCACCTTAAAATTGGGCCCATTTGGCTGAGAAAGCTCAATGGTGCCATAGGGAAAGACTTTGGCGATGGTGAATGGACCAGACCAGCGACTCTTCAACTTGCCCGAGAAGATCTTCAACCGAGAGTGAAAAAGTAAGACTTGATCACCAATGTGGAACTCTCGGTTCTTAATTCTTGCATCATGGATGATCTTGGTCTTCTCCTTGTAGATCAATGAGTTCTCGTAAGCTTCATTCCTCAGTTGATTTAGCTGGTTGAGTTGAATCTTGCGAAGATCACCGGCTTTGTTGATGTCAAAGTTAGCCCACTTCAAGGCCCAGTATGCCTTATGTTACAGCTCGATAGGGAGGTGGCATGCTTTCCCATACACAAGACGATAAGGTGTGCAACCAATCGGGGTCTTATATGCGATACGGAAAGCCCACAGAGCATCATCAAGTTTATCGGCCCACGAGGCACGATGCTCTCCCACATTACGCTCCAGAATTCGCTTCAATCCATGGTTGTAAATCTCGGCTTGCCCATTAGTTTGGGGATGATAAGCGGTGGAAAGACGGTGATTGACACCATACTTAGCCATGAATCTTGCAAATTGATAATTGTAAAAATGAGTCCCGCGGTCACTGATTATAGCATGAGGAACACCAAATTGAGCAAATAATTGCTTCAAAAAGTTCACAACCACCCTCGCATCGTTCGTAGGGAGAGCATTAGCTTCAACCCATTTAGAAACGTAGTCAACGGCTACGAGGATGTACTTGTTTCCTTTAGAAGAAGGGAATGGCCCCATAAAGTCGATGCCTAATACATCAAAGATTTCACATTCTTGTATGAAATTTTGAGGCATCTCATCTTTATGTGTGATCTTGCCTTGTTTTTGGAAAGCATCATAATGTTTAACCATCGCGTGAGCATCACGATAAATGGTGGGCCAATAAAATCCCGAGTCAAACACTTTTTTGGCGGTGTAGTTGGGACCAAAGTGACCACCGGTGGGTCCTTTATGGCAATCCTCGAGAATGTCTAAAGCTGCCGGTCCGTCAACACATCGACGAATAATCAAATTAGCGCATTGTTTGAAGAGGAAAGGGTCATCCCAAAAGTAAGTCTTAACATCATTCAAGAACTTTTTCTTTTGTTGGGATGTTAACCCTTTGATGAGAACACCACCCGCTAAGTAGTTTTCAATGTCGGCAAACCACGGGGTGTCATCAAGATTAAGATTTATAGACACTAAGGTCTCCAGGGGAAACGAGTCATTGATCTCTTTGTTCGGATGATCCCCTTGATATGGATCCTCAAGTCTACTTAGATGATCCGCGGCTAGGTTTTCAGCCCCCTTCTTGTCACGAATTTCAATGTTAAATTCTTGAAGGAGTAAAACCCAGTGAAGAAGTCTTGGCTTAGAGTCGTGCTTAGTCATCAAGTACTTCAACGCGGAATGGTCCGTGTATACAATGGTAGTGGATAAAACAAGATAGTGGCGAAATTTTTCAAAAGCATAGACAACAGCTAAAATCTCTTCTTCGGTTGTCGTATAATGCAATTGAGCCCCCGTCATTGTCTTGCTAGCATAATGGATTGGTTGTAAATGTTTGTTAATCCTTTGTCCCAAAACCGCTCCAATAGCAAAGTCGCTAGCATCACACATCAATTCAAAAGGTAGCTCCCAATTAGGGGTAACCAAGACCGGTGCCTTAGTTAGCTTATCCTTAAGAAGATTGAAGGCTTCAATACACTCTTTAGAAAAGATAAAAGGAGTATATTTTTCCTAGAGGTGGGTCATCGGGCGAGCGATTTTAGAGAAATCTTGAATGAATCGACGATAGAAGCCCGGATGACCCAGAAAACTTCTCACACCCTTCATGGTTGAAGGTGGAGGTAATTTGGCTATGACATCCACTTTAGCACGGTCGACTTCAAGACCGGCTTTTGAGATTTTGTGTCCTAGCACAATGCCTTCTTTTACCATAAAATGGCATTTTTCCCAATTTAGAACAAGGCGAGTGTCTTCGCACCGCTTAAGCATACGTTCTAAATTGGCAAGGCAAGAAGAGAATGAATCCCCAAAGATCGAGAAATCATCCATGAAGACTTCCATGGTTTGCTCAACCATGTAATGGAAAATAGCCAACATGCACCTTTGGAAAGTCCCGGGGGCATTGCATAAGCCAAAAGGCATTCTTTTGTAAGCAAATGTGCCATAGGGACAAGAGAATGTTGTCTTCTCTGGATCTTGGGGATCGATGGGTATTTGGAAATAACCCGAGAAACCATCTAGAAAGCAGTAATATTCATTACCCGCTAAACGTTCAAGCATTTGGTCCATAAAAGGAAGAGGAAAATGATCCTTTCTCGTGGCATCATTTAGTTTGCGATAGTCTATACAAACTCTCCACCCAGTAACGAGACGTGTAGGAATTAACTCGTTGTTTTGATTGGGCACAACGGTGATTCCGCCTTTCTTAGGCACACAATGGGCTGGACTAACCCATGGTGAATCCGAGATAGGGTAAATCATGCCCGTATCAAGAAGTTTGATAACCTCTTTTTTGATAACGTCATGGATTTTAGGATTCACCCTTCGTTGGCTTTGAATAGTGGGCTTAGTCCTCCATGAGAATTTTATGTGTGCAAAAGTGAGGATCAATTCCGCGAATATCGGAGATTTTCCAAGCGATAGCTCTTTTATGTTTCTTGAGAACTTCAATGAGACGAGTTTTCTCATCGGCTTTTAAGTCTTTAGCAATGATAACGGGAAGTTGATCAATGTCCGCTAAGAAAACATACTCGAGATGAGGATGTAAGTCCTTAAGCTCAAGAGTGGGAGGATCCTTAATAGACGGTGTAACAAACGATGGATCATCATTAGTCACCTCTTTAGGAGAAGGAGGAGAAAAAGGGTCTTCATTGAGAAGTTTCTCAATTGTACGAATGTCTTCTTCCTAATCGGTGGGAGAATCAACATACTTAAGATCAAGTGGACCCAAGCTAGCTTCAAAATCATCCAAAAGAAAGTCACTTTCTCCAAATGGAGTCAATGACGGAGCAATTGAGGCAACGGTCTCAACATTGGGTAGAGAAGAGAGATTACTTTTGCAAGCATCATGAAAGTGTTCTTCACAAGCCTCATCGAGAACATCAATAGCATTAACACTCTCATATGAATAAGGTTTCTTAGAAATCTTACCCATGTTGAAGACAATTTTATCGTCACCAACTCTCATGATTATTTCGCCTGCGGCTACATCAATGAGAGTGCGACCGGTCCTCAAGAAAGGACGTCCAACGATTAATGGAACACAGGGATCCATCTCGTAGTCAACGACAACAAAATCCGCCGGGAAGGTGAATTTGTCAACTCTAACGAAGACGTCTTCGGCTATCCCCACTGGATAAGCAACCGTACGGTTAGCTAATTCCAAAGTCATTTTGGTGGGGACTAGCTCGGGGAGAGATAATTTCTTCCAAACACTTAAAGGCATTAAGTTTATACTAGCACCTAGATCGGCTAGGGTCATGCAATTATCTACTCCCGGGAAGTTGCAAGGAATCAAGAAGTGACCCGGATCACCAAGGTTGGTGGGCAATTTCCTTAAGAGAATCGCGGAGCAATTCTCATTAACTTGGGTATGAGCAATGTCAAGAAGCTTCTCCTTGTCACTAAGAAGATCTTTAAACATTTTCACATATTTAGGCATGTGAGCGAGAGCCTCGGCAAAGGAGATGTTAAATTCAATAGTTTAAACATTTTAAGAAAGTTTGAAACTTGAATATCAGCCTTGCTCTATTGCTTCTCTTTCCTCAACCTTGAAGGATAAGGTATATCGGATGAAGAGGAAGGCTTTAGGGGAGTAGGATCACTCACAACCGCGGGTGGTGGGGGAATGGGGGTAGAAGGCAAAGAAGGTGAGGAAAGTTGCTCTTTTTCCTTGTTCACAATCACGGGTGGAGGTGTAGGAAGCTCGGGTTCCGTATAACCTTTTCCACTACGAGTGGTGATTGCTTTCTTCTCCCCTCTTGGATTAGCAACGGTGTTACTCGAAAGAGTGCCCGAAAAAGAGGATTGATTACCTTGGAAAAGCGAACCGATCATATCACGTAGTGCTGAAAGAGTCTCTCATGTCTGCACGAATATCATTGCTTTGTTTCGCCATGTCATTCCTTAGCTCGGATCGAATATCACTCCCTTGTTTCGCCATGTATCCCTTCAAGTTGATGAATTGACTCTGAATATTCGTCACCATCTCTCTATTAGTCCTCATGAACGTCTCGATGTCTTGATTAAACGCCGTTGGTTGATTGAGAGGTGGAGCTTGGTAAGCTTAAGAATTTCCTTAAGGTGGGTATGGGTTTCTTTGGGATTGATATTCATTGTTAGCACGAGGTTGGGATTGGTTATTTCGGTTATAGCTTTGTTGTTGGTTTTGGTTTTGAGGGGTAAAACCGGGTGGTGCAAGATAGTTGTTTGAACGATAACTTAGCAAGTTACGGTCTCCTTGAGGACGAGCTTGATAGCCTCCCGTGGGATAAGTACCGTATGCCGCGTTAACGTTTTTACAAAAATTGCCTTGAGTAGAAGGGTAATCATTGTAAGAATGAGGACCACCACATGTGTCACAAGAAATAGCAACGGCTTTAGCTTGTTGAGTGTGGTTATTAGCTAAAATTTGCATATTTTTGCTCATTTGGATAATGGCTCGTTCCATGGCGGACATGTCGGTGGTGGAAGAAGTAGATGAAACATTAACTCTCGGATTAGATCTTGAGGATGCGGATGAATCCCAATTCTTGTGATGAGTAGTCATGTTTTTAATGAACTCTCTACACTCCTCCGGTATCCTTTTCATAAAAGTACCACCGGCGGCGGCGTTGATCGTGTCACGATCACGAAAAGTCAGACCATTGTAGAAAGTATCAATTAGAGTGACGGGGAGCATGTTGTGATTTGGACAACGGTCGATCAAATCATTGTATCGTTCCCAAGCATCAAAGAGCGATTCATCATTGTCTTGCATGAATCCACTAATTTGGTTACGAAGGCTCGTGACCATGGATGGTGGAAAGTAGCGCGACAAAAAGCGTTGAGTCATGTCATCCCAAGTATGAATAGAATTCTTTGGAAGACGGTCAAACCATTTTTCGGCATGGTGAGAAAGCATGTGTGGAAAGAGTTGAAGGCGGAGGACATCCATAGAAACACCGGGCATCTTCATGCTTTGGGTAATGGTAATGAATTTGTCGAGGTGCTTGTTGGCATCATCATCCGGCAATCCGCGAAATGGATTAGTTTGCACTTGTTGAATCATGTGATGCTTCAACGAAAACTCCTGAGTCGTGATTTGCATCGGCGCAATCGGGCCTCCACGTCCATTCATCGTAGGTTGGCATAGCTCCTCCATGGTTCGTAGGTCGGGTAGGGGTGGATTATTCATGTTGGGGTGAGGTGGATTATTATTGTTGTTGTGTACACCGGCCATGTCTAAATTATCGAGAGTCTCGGGCTCGGGATAAGACGTTGATCGAGTACGCATACACTAAAAAGAAAATGCAAGAGAAAATATTTTTTGTTTTTATAGGTTTTTTAATTTTTTTTTTGTTTTTGAAAAGTTTATATTTTTATGGGTTTTAGAAAATTTTTGTACTTGAAAATAACGTTCCCGAAAGTACGGATCCCAAAATCCAATTTTTCTCACAAGAAACCGTTGATCCTTACGAAAAGAGCCGACAGCGGCGCCATTTTAATAACTTATTTTTAGTTAGTTAATAAAAAGGTTTGGTTGCAAGATATTTCTTTGTGTTGCTCGTACCCAATTATATTTGTCGTTGTTTCGTTCTCGGTATCTTCTCGAATTGATCACGGTTCAAAGTGGAATTGTTGTAATTGGTGACTAAAATGGGGAGCTTTTGATCTATATCTACTAAAAAGGTAAAAGCGAGAAGTAATAAAATTAAACTAAAAGCAATTACTGAAAATGGAATTTGAATTAAAATTAAACAGTAAAATACCTTCCCTTGGAAAAACTACTGATTCGGAATAATTCTGTTGATCCGGAATAATCACTTCATCACTTCATCCGGAATAATTAACACAAACTGCTCATCCGGAATTTCATTCAGAATATTCACTTGATTCGGAACACAATGTTCATTCGGAATAATTGGTTCATGCTGAAAAGAAGTTCATCCGGAATATACAACTCATCTGGAATATGGGTTCGTCCGGAATATTTGGCTTCACTCGGAATAAACGTTGATCCGGAATAACAGATGCTGGTTCGAAATAATCAAGGAAAAGTGCTCATCCGGAATAATGTCTTCGTTCGGAATATATGTTCATCCGGAATAAAGTCTCATTCGGAATGAAAGCTTTATCCGGAATAAACGGTTGATTCGAAATAACTACATTGACTCGGAATAAACTGCTGATCTGGAATACTTTGCTGGTTCGGAATAAAAGTTGCTCATCCGAAATGTTATGTTGATTCGGAATAAATTAAGAAAACTCTTCGTTCGGAATACTTTTGCTGATTCGGAATATCTAAGATGAAAAGCTGGTTCGGAATAAATGCTTTATCCGGAATAGATTAGAAAGAAACCTTCATTCGGGATGATCAGCTCATCCGGAATAATTTCACTACAAGCCTTGATTCGGAATGATATGCTTCATCCGGAATAATCTAAATAGAAACCTTCATTCAGAATCTGGGAAAGCAAATAGAATGCGAAGAACAGGGGAATAACTTGAACACGAATTTAACCAAAATCCACCAAGTTTTTAACCAAAACTTAAACCAATTTAACCACTAATCATTTACTAATGATAAACATCAACCCAAATCAACAAAAACTCAAAACCCACATGTTTTTTAAGATCAAAACAAATAAAATAAAAACTAAGAACTTGAGAATCAATAAGAAAAGGAAGAACAAGATTAAATGGAAACTTGTATTGAAAGATTAAGGTTTAACAAACAAGAGGGAAGATTAAACTTACAAGATTATGGAGGAATTAAAGAAAAATAAAAATCACCAAACTCCTTAATGGAGTTGGTGTTCCTACGAAACAGGAGAGAAATAACAGAAAATGCAAAAAAACTAGTTTAAATTGTGAAGGGAAACGGTCTATTTATAGGCCTTGGCTTGGTTTGGTGAGTGGGCTTTCTCACTTTCTTTTTATCTTCTCGTCTTTTCAGAAAAGTTGACGTTTTCGACTTCGATTCGGGATTTATCGACGAATAAATCCAACTCGTCTTTTAATTTCTTCATTTAATAGACTTGAGTTCTTCGACATATAAAAATCTTCCATCTTTGGTCCTTCTTTCGATAAATCTTCAAATAGGCCCATTGACTTCAAATATTTTGCATCTCTTGGATTATAAACTTCGTCTTTTCGTCTTTTTCTTCGATAAAACCCGTGCAATCCCATGTTTTCTTCAATATTTATCCGGTTGGCTCTGAAAACACAACAAACACACAAACCACGCATAATTCCAAACAAATGATATTAAATACGCGTTTTGGTCTCGTTTAAGCAAGAAATAAGTGGTAAAAGTGTTTTCACACCTATCAATGGCACATTTTCCACCTATCTGGTGGAAAATGGATTCAAGAGGGGCACCACAGACCAGATATTATTTACAAACAAGGCTGGTAAGGATGTCTTACTTGTTCAGGTTTATGTTGATGATATTATCTTTGGCTCCACCAACCCAAAGAGGAGTGAAGACTTTTCCAAGCTTATGACAGACAAATTCAAGATGAGTGCAATGGGGGAGATGAACTTCTTTCTAGGGTTACTAGTTCAGCAGAAAGAAGATGGTATCTTCATCTCTCAGGATAAGTATGTAGCAAAGATCTTGAAGAAGTTTGGCTTTTCTCCACATGAAAAGAGGGCTACTACTCCTATGGATAGAGAACACCCTTGGGGAAAAGTTAGAGATGGAAAAGATGTGGATGTCAGGCACTATAGATCAATGATTGGTTCATTGATGTATCTCACAGCCTCAAGACCTGACATTATGTTTGTTGTGTGTGCATGTGCACGCCATCAAGTCACTCCCAAAAGAATGTCACCTTGATGCTGTCAAGAGAATCTTTAGGTACCTTAGATGTTATCCAGATCTGGGCTTGTGGTACCCAAAAGATTCACCATTGGAGCTTATTGCATATTCAGACAGTGACTATGGTGGTGATAAGTTTGATAGAAAATCCACAACTGGTGGATGTCAGTTTCTTGGGAGTAGGTTGATCTCTTGGCAATGCAAGAAACAAACAGTGGTGGCCAATTCTACAACTGAAGCAGAGTATGTTGCAGCAGCTGCTTGTTATGGACAAGTCTTATGGATTCAGAACCAGCTGTTGGATTATGGGTATAATTTCATGCATACCAAGATTTTTGTTGACAATAACAGCACTTTATGCATTATTAAAAATCCTGTACATCATTCTAAAACAAAACACATAGAAATTAAACATCATTTTATAAGGGATTGTTTTGAAAAGGGTTTAATACAACCAGATTGGGTTGACACAGAAGAAAATGTGTCTGATTTATTAACTAAACCTTTTTTATGCTGGAAGGTTTCAATACTTGGTAACAAGTATTGGGATGATCAATCTCACATAATATCTGTTTTGGGATCTTTTTGTAAAAGTATGTACAGGATAATGCATTGTTATTGGTCTTTTTGAGGATTTAGATTTTCCACTATATTTTTCTAACACTGAAAAAGGTTACCTTAACGCTGATAAGTGTTATTGTAACGTTGTCAGCAATAGATTTGTCTAACGCTGACAAAGGTTCCCTTAACGCTGACAGGTGTTATCGGGACGTTGTCAGCAACAATGTTAGCTTTGTGGTTTTTGATCTAAATGTGCAGGTGGTGTTAGCATTATACCATTGGATATAGAGTTGTTTATGGATCCTTGGAGAATCATTTGAGCATGTTTTTATTTATGGATGATGGTTGGAATATTTCTATTCCTATCTTGACATAAATTTTTATGTTCATGCATATTTTTGAGCAACATATGTATCACAGTTTAAGGGTGTTGGGAATAAATTAAGGCCAGATCACTTGAGCGCTGACAAGAGTAAAACAAGCGTTGACAAGAGCAAAACAAGCGCTGACATCTCAAGCGTTGACAAGACAAAGTCAAGCGTTGATACATTGAAGACAAGCACTGATGGGAAGATATACTCTACGCGTTTATTATATTCTAGATTACTTCTAGTAAAGATAGGAACAACAATGTATTTTCTATATTTATCTTTACCTAGAATAGCTGATACGTAGATTATACAAGGCTTCTTATGTCTATAAAAGAAGACCTTTAGGTTAATGTTTCATATAAGTTTTCATTCGTAAACTACTTTCATTGTAAGAAAGTTTGATATCATTAATCAAAGTGAAAGTTTGTTTATATCATTGTGTGTTCTTGTTTAAGTGTTAATTCCGCATAACACTTAGATTATCATAAGCATATACAAAGGTTTCTCTAAGTGTATTACTTGATCTAATCTCGTATACATAAAGCTAAATCGATCTAAGTTTGGGATCAACAAGTGGTATCAGAGCTTGTTGAGGAACTTTTGATCTTAAAGAACACAAGAACCCTAAAAATCACCAAAACCCTAATTTTCTCAAAAACCCTAACAACATCATGTCTGAAATAATAACCTCCTCCTCCTCACCTTTATCATACATCAAGATTCCCATGCTTGATGCAACCAACTTTGAATTGTGGAAATTCAACATTGAGCAATATCTAGGGATCTATGACTACACACTCTGGGAGATCATTGAATATGGAAACACATTTGATAAAGCCCAAAAGATTGCTGATGCTATTACTCAAAGATCAGTTGTTGCTGGATGTTCTGAAGAGGATAAGAAAGAAAAACCTGAAGATGGTAGAGCTGTGGCTGCTGAAGACATAGCAAAGAAAAGGGTTGACATGAAAACCCTAAATATTCTGAAACTCTCGTTGGGACAAGAGAACCAGCATAAATATAGAGGTTATGATTCTGCTAAACAGCTTTGGGCAGCTCTTGAAGTTGCATATGGTGGTAATGCAGATACTAGGGAAGAAAAGAAGAAACAACTTATGCATGATTATGCTGTTTTTAAAGCACAACCCAATGAGAAGCTGAGTAGTGTGAGAAGCAGATTGCTTGACATTACAAGAAAATTGTCCTTCATGGGGACACAAGTTGGTGATGTTGACATCAATGCTACTTTTCTTAAAAGTCTTGGTGAGGTGTGGAAGATTGAGGCAAGATCCATTCTTGCCAATAATACTTACAAAAGTTCCACGTTTGATGACATTTACAACAAACTGAGGCTTTTGGAAGATGAAACTCTTTTAGAGCATGGAAACAAGTCTACCAACAGTAATATGGCCTTCTTCTCTCACAGTGAAGGTCAATTCAATCAGAAGGACTCTTACATGCATCCAGTTACTGGATCATCATGTGTGAGCGCTGGAACAAGTCCTGTCAACGTCTCCTTTTCAGACGCTGACACATTCAAAAGTGACTCCCCAAGAGTTAAACCTGCTGGTTTGGATTTGGATACCGTATGTGCTTATATTGCTTCTTTGCCCAATGGTTCAGTGATTAAATATGAGGACCTTGAGCAGATAAGTGATGAGCACTTGGAAGAGATGGATATTAAGTGGAACATGGCTCTTGCTAGTATAAGAGCAAACAGGTGGAACAGAAGGTTTAAGAAGAAGATGACCTTCAATGCAAAAGACACAGCTGGATTTGATAAATCCAAAGTTGAATGCTACAACTGTCATCGTATGGGACACTTCATGAGGGAATTCAGATCTCCTAGAAGATCTGATGCTGGTAAACCCTCAAGTCAAGTTGTTAAAGCTCAAGATCCTAAAGCCATGGTTGCAGTTCAAGGAATTGATGGTATGGGATGGGATTGGAGCTATCTGGCTAAGAATGATGAAGAGGATAAAGCTTTGGTTGCTGAGGTTGAAGAAGAAGAGCATGTTGAATATGCTCTCATGGCACACTCCTCCTCTTCATCTGATAATGAGGTATACATTGATGCTTTTTGTAGTAAAGGTTGTAGGTTAAACACTGAGAAACTTAACAAAGAGGTGTTAAGATTATTGAGCGATGTGAGTACTAAAAAGTGCAAACTGTCTAATTACCAACTAGCTCTCACTCAAACTGAGAAAACAGTTTCTAAATACAAGAAAATGGAATTTGACTTAAAAGACAAAATAAATATCTTAAAACATGAGTTAAATGCTAGTATGGATATTAGAAACATTATGGAAAGGGTTAATGGTGAGTTACAGGCTAAATTAGATGAGGCCATTAAGAATAAAGACAATGTTGGCCTTAAAATTCAAAGATTTGATAGAGCCACTCAAACCCTAGGAGACTGTGTGGGTAAACAAAGGGATCCTAAGGACATGACTGGTATTGGGATGAATGATTACTCTTTGGTTCCACCACCAGCTGGTGACTTCTATGGTGTCCAACAAAAGGACCTATCTTGGACTGGTTTGCCAGAATTCCAAGAGGAGGAATTCATTCCTCCTCCAAGAGTTGTCACTCCAGTTGAAGAGTACCAACAAAAGTTTACTGACCTGAATGAATGGAAGAAAGCTAAACCTACTTTATTTGTAAAGGGTGGCTTGCTATGTGAAAGTCCTAATGAGTCAACTCCCATTAAGGTTACAAACCCAATCACTGGTAAAGCTGTTGACCTAGGCTCAAACACTGATAGAAAACCTAGCATTAAATATGCAGAGATGTATAGGAATACTAGGTCACCCAAGAGCCAAGTTAGCAATAATGGAACAGGCTTCTTCTCTTCTAGACCTAAGGTTGTGTCTAGAAAAGCTTGTTACACTTGTGGTAGCTTTTCACACTTGGCATACAAGTGTGTCAACTCTCCCAAAGCCAGCACTGACAGGAACAAATTCAGCGCTGACAGGAACAAAGTCAACATTGTTAGAAAGTCAAACGTTGTCAGACCCAAACCTTGTGTGCAGCAAAGTCCACAAGTTGTTAGACCTTCCCCATTCTTCACTAGAGGGTCTAACACTCATGGACAAAGACCATTTCAAAAGACAAACACCTGGTCGAATAGGCAATGGGTTTCTGTAGCAAACCCTAGGTTCAACGCTGTCAAGGGTAATTTCAGCGTTGACAAGACCAATTCCAACGCTGACAGAAACGTGACCAGACCTAAATATTTGCAACAACAAGGTAAGGGGTCCAAAGCTTCTTCAAGCTTAACATGGAGACCCAAGAAAGATCAAAACCCTACTGATAATGGGATTTCAATGACCTGCAACAGATTTAATTATATTTCAAAGGTCATTACAAAACTTATTGGGGTTAACTGGGTATTTCATCCTAAGAAGGATGAGAATGGGGTTGTTGTAAGAACTAAGTCTGTTCTTATTGAACAACCAGATGAATCCAGGTCTTTTAAGACTTGGGTTCCCAAAGAAAACTAATTTTTTTCTTTATGTGCAGGGCATTCAAAGACAGGTCAATGATTATGGATATTGGGATAGTGGATGCTCAAGGCACATGACAGGGAATGAAGTCTATTTGACCAACTTCACTCCCATTAAGGATGATGATAAGGTATACTTTGGATGCGGATATGGTACTATCACAGGCAAAGGAACCCTTCTCACTAAGAACTTGCGTTTTGAAAACGTATTTCTGGTAAAAGAACTTGACTACAATCTTCTTAGTGTATCACAAGTTTGTGATAACAAAAATAAAGATCTATTTACTGATACTGAGTGGTTGGTGTTAAGCAGGGATTATAAAATTCCTGATGAGAAATATATTGAATATAGAATACCTAGGCATAAAGACATATACAATGTGAATCTGAATGGAATTAAAATGAACAATAATATGTCTTGTTTTTATGCTAAAGCTTTAGTAGATGAGAGTAATTTGTGGCACAGGAAACTAGGGCACATAAATTTTAAAAATATAAATAGGCTTGTGAGACTTGGTTTGGTTGATGGTTTTCCTGAGAAGGCCTTCTAAAATGACCACTCTTGTGTTGCATGTCTTAAAGGCAAGCAGCACAAGGTCTCATTCAAGTCCAAACGTGTGCATACTAGTTCTATACCTCTTCATATGCTACACATGGACCTCTTTGGTCCAACAAATATAGAAAGTTTGAATGGTAAGTCATATTGCTTTGTCATCACATATGACTTTTCTAGGTTTACTTGGACATTCTTTCTAGCTATGAAGAGTGACACAAGTGATATTCTAATTGATTTTATCACTCAAATTGAGAAGAGGTCTGGCAATGAAGTTAAAATGCTTAGGTGTGATAATGGTGGTGAATTTAGGAATAAAAAGCTAGATGATTTCTGTACCAGGAAAGGAATTACCAGGCAATTTAGTATTGCTAGAACCCCACAGCTGAGAGGAAAAATAGAATCCTAATTGAAGCAGCCATAACAATGTTGGCTGATGCTCATTTTCCTATAGCTTTTTGGGCTGAGGCTGTTAATACAGCTTGTTATGTTCAAAATAGAGCATTAGTTAACAAAATTCAGAACAAAACACCTTATAAGTTACTTTGGGGTAGAAAACCTAATATTGGTTTTCTCAAACCTTTTGGTTGTCATGTAGTAGTTTTAGATACTAGTGATGCCTTAGGGAAATTTAGTGCAAAAGGTGATGAGGGCTACTTCATGGGGTATTCAGTGCAGAGCAAGGGATATAGGGTTTATCTTAAAGAGGAAAAACAAATACTTGAAAGAGTACATGTTAGGTTTTTAAAGAATAAACCTAGTGATCCTGAAAGTGGTCCAAATTGGTTGTTTGACTTGGAACCTTTGTCTAGAACCTTAAATTATATGTCTGTCACTAATCCAGACATTGTGAAGGTAACTTCAAATGTTGTGGAAGAACAAGTTGTTGATGTTTCAGGTACACAGGTTCATGAAAAGGTTGGATCACAAGCAGAAAAGACATCTCCTATACAAGAATATGTTACAATTCCCATTTGGACAGATGCTTTTGTTGCTGATGCTGCTGCTGGTAAAGATAATGGTGGTCCCCAAGTACCACCAGATACAAACATGCATGGTCCTTCAGGCGCTGACAAAGGCAAATCTAGCGCTGACAAGACCAATTCAGACGTTGATGACTCAGACGTTGATGACTCAGACGTTGACAACAATAGTTCAAGCGTTGTTAGCCCAAGCGCTGACAACCAAGATTCAGGCGTTGACAACACTTTTGCACATCTTTTCTCTTCCACTTTTGAACAAGGTGAACCTTCCAATTTATATGAAGAAGGTCATCCCTATGTTGATGTAAGAGAGTCTGATGAAGAAGATATTGGCAATATGGAGAATGAGGTAGAGGACACCAGACTTTTTGAAGGAGGAGTTCTCACTTCCACTATGAATAATCACCCTCCTTCTCAAATCATTGGTAATGTTAATACTCCAGTTCAGACTAGAAGATGTCATCAAGGTCTTGGTGGGTTTATTGCCAATATCCACAAGAAGGTTGATACCCCTCTTGTGCAAGCATGTTTGTTTGCCTGTTTTTTGTCACAACAGGAACCCAAGAAGATATTTGATGCTCTCAAAGAACCAAGTTGGGTGGAAGCAATGCAGGATGAGCTTCACCAATTTGCAATTCAGGATGTTTGGGAGCTGGTTGATTGTCCCAGATATGTCAGACCTATAGGGACAAGATGGGTTCTCAGGAACAAGAGATATGAAAGAGGCATTGTGGTCAGAAACAAGGCAAGGTTAGTGGTCAGGGATATACACAAGAGGAGGGGATAGACTATGAGGAAGTCTTTGCACCAGTTGCAAGGATTGAAGCTATAAGGATCTTTTTAGCCTTTGCATCCTGCATGGGCTTCACTGTCTATCAAATGGATGTCAAGAGTGCCTTCCTCTATGGAACTATTGTTGAGGAGGTATATGTGATGCAGCCTCTTGGTTTTGAGGATCCAAAGAATCCAGATAAAGTGTATAGAGTCAAAAAGGCTATGTATGGCCTTTATCAAGCCCCTAGAGCATGGTATGGTACTTTGTCTACCTACTTGGTGGATAATGGATTCAAAAGGGGCACCATAGATCAGACACTATTTACAAAGAAGAAAGGCAAGGATGTGTTGCTTGTCCAGGTCTATGTTGATGACATCATTTTTGGATCTACTAATCCAAAGATGAGTGAGGATTTCTCCAAGCTTATGACAGACAAATTCAAGATGAGTGCTATGGGGGAGATGAACTTCTTTCTTGGTTTACAAGTTCAGCAGAAAGAAGATGGTATCTTCATCTTCCAGGATAAATATGTGTCTGAGATCTTGAAGAAGTTTGGCTTTTCTCCACATGAAAAGAGGGCTACTACTCCTATGGATAGAGAACACCCTTGGGGAAAGATTGGAGATGGGAAAGATGTTGATGTCAGGCACTATAGATCCATGATTGGATCCTTGATGTATCTTACAGCCTCCAGACCTGATATCATGTTTGCTGTGTGTGCTTGTGCACGCCATCAAGTGACTCCCAAAGAATGTCACCTTTATGCTGTGAAGAGGATCTTTAGGTACCTAAGATGCTATCCTAGTCTTGGTTTGTGGTACCCAAAGGATTCATCATTGGAGCTGATTGCATATTCAGATAGTGACTATGGAGGTGATAAATTTGATAGGAAATCCACAACTGGTGGATGTCAGTTTCTTGGGAGCAGGTTCATATCTTGGCAGTGCAAGAAACAAACAGAGGTGGCTAATTCTACAACTGAAGCTGAGTATGTTGTTGTAGCTGCTTGTTGTGGACAAGTTTTGTGGATTCAGAACCAGCTGTTGGACTATGGGTATAATTTCATGCATACCAAGATATTTGTTGACAATAACAGCACTTTATGCATCATAAAGAATCCTGTACATCATTCTAAAACTAAACACATAGAAATTAGACACCATTTTTTTAGAGATTGTTTTGAAAAAGGTTTAATACAACCAGATAGGGTTGTCACTGAGGAAAATGTGTCAGATTTACTAACTAAACCTTTTGATGCTGGGAGGTTTCAATACTTGGTAACAAGTATTGGAATGGTCAATCTCACATAATATGTGTTTTGGAGTCTTTTTGTAAAAGTATGTATAGGATGATGCATTGTTATTGGTCTTATGATGATTTTGATTTTCCACTATATTTTTCTAACATTGACAAAAGGTTGCTTGAACGCTGATAAGTGTTTTTGCAACGTTGTCAGCAATATAATTGTCTAACGCTGACAAATCTTCCTTCAACGCTGTCATGTGTTATCGGGGCGTTGTCAGCAACAATGTTAGTTTTGTGGTTTTCAATCTAAATGTGCAGATGGTGTTAGCAGTATACCATTGGATACAGAGTGGCTTATGGATCAATGGAGAAGCATTTGGACAAGTTTTTATTTATGGATGATGGTTGGAATGTATCATTCCTATCTTGACATAAATTTTTATGTTCATGCATGTTTTTAGCAACTTATGTATCATAGTTTAAAGGGAGGTTTTAGGAACCTTTAGGATATTTGGGTATCCATATGATACTCTTATCACAATTCTAGATTGTGTCCACAGGTGAGTATGATTTAGTTTTACTAAATCATGAGGCACTGTAGCATGCAAAGTTGATATACTATGCATGCTGCCAAGACATTTTTGGCCTAGAATTGGTTGTGGTCTGTTGGGAGACTTGGGAATAATTTTGTTATGGGATTTACCTGGGAGTAACAAGGAATTTTATAAGGTAACTTGGTTGTTAAGAGTTTTGGTTAGAAAGGGACACTAGAGGACTGTTATGTCTATCTTGCTTAAGCAAGTGTGCATAACTGGACAGTGCTTGCCGCCCTATAATAATTATCAGCTTTTTGGTCTTCTCTAGGATAAATTACTTTGTTAAGGTCATTTTTCATTTTTAAACATTTTTATTTTTTGGACGCTGACAAGTATATTTCCAAGCGTTGTTGTGACCAATTTAGACGCTGACATGTCTATAGACAAACGTTGACAAGATTATAGCCGTTGGGCGTTGATAGGTTATTTTTGACCGTTGACACTCAATGGGTCCTACCCAGTTGTTACTTTTGATATATTTTTAGGCCGTAATTTTGGGAGTTGTTACCTCTCATTTAATGCATGAGATAAACTTATACTTTTTCAATATTTTCATGATTGTGTTTTTGAAAATACTTGCCTATTTTTGGGCCAATCACATGCATTTTCTTCTCCTATAAATTTGGCTCCTATTTTTAAACAGGGTATCTATACTTCTTGTCTAACACAATTTTCTCTTATCAACTTCATCTTCATCTTCATCAATCAATTTTAACAGCTTTCAACTATGGCACTCAAGTTTAAACCATCAGAATTGGAATTGGGTTTCAGAAGTCAACACAACATGATCGCGTATCTTGAAGCTGATGATACTCTGTTTCCCTAATACACACAAATGGTGGCGTATTTGAACGCATCCCCCTTAAGGTATGCTCTTTCTCATGCACCACTCATTCCAGTCACGCATATTAAACAGTTTTGGAACACTGTTAGTTCCTCAACAGTTAATAGAGTGACTACATTGACTTCTATTGTACATGGGAGACCTTGGGTGGTTACTGAGGCTTTGGTACGCCAAGCCTTGCATCTTGATGATGCTGATGGTATAGCCACCCTTCCCATTAATGAAATAGAACAAGGACTAAGGGCTTTAGGATATCCTTTTCCTGATGAAGGTACTTTAAACAAGTATCATAAACAGGAGTTTCCCCCATCCTAGAAGTACCTCATACATGTCCTCCTTCAATGTTTGAGTCCCAAATGCACTGCACACAATGAGATCAATAGATCTATTGCAAGTGCTATTGTGTGTATTGAAACTGAGCAAAAATTTAATTATTCTAAAATGATTTTTGAGGGCATGTGTAAAAATAAGGGGAACAAAATGACTTTAGCTTATCCCTGATTTTTACAAATGGTTTTTGATGTTCAAGGATACTGCGCAAGGGATCATAATGATTTTTATGAGATCCCTGTGCAAAAGAAAGCTATTTTTATGAAGATAAACTCACCCCTCATCATGACCTACTCTTAACCCAAGCTATGCTTGCTGTCATTACAGCAGCTCAACCCCAACCAGACCCCCAACCACAAATTGACCCAATACCTAAACCATTACCTTCACCTGACCATATGCAAATTGACCAATAACCCTTCAACGCTGACACATTAAATGTTGGCGTTGATGTGCCTATTTCCAACGTTGACACACAACCTTCACAAACCCAAACACCCCTTAACCGACCCACATCCACCCAAACTTCCACACCATCTTCCACACCCCCTGAATATAGGTTGATGAAACGCCAAAGGACTACTGGAGTGTTCTCCTCTGGTGGTCCTAGCCATGTAGTAGAGAGAACCACCACCACAAGTGTGGCTGGTGACATGGATGAGGCTGGGACTATTGGTTCTGGCTTAGAAGCTGGCCAAGGTAGTCCCACCATCATTAAGTCCTCATCCATGCCCAATGAATCTGACTTGGGAGGTCAAATCCTCATTTTAGAAGAGGGCGGACTGGAACCAATGACCCTAATTGAATTGACGGCAGTCTGCATGAGCTTGCAAAAGCAAAATGCAGACTTAGTACAAGTTGTCAGCTCACAAGCAATTGAGGGAGAGGATTGTTGTTTTGGAGACTGCAAGTGCAAGAAGAGGTAAGGAGGAATCTTCCAAAGGGGAGGAAGATCCAATAAATCTGAGTGATAAGGGTAGCCATGATGGTCAATCTTTGGATGCTGCTGAGGCCCTTACAAGTTTGAAGAAACAAACAGGTTTTGATACGTCCTTAGTCTCTCCTACCAATTTGAATTTATCATTTACAGCCATGCTGGAAAAGATTACAAAAGGCGCTGAGGCAGGAAATTTGGGCGTTGACAAGGAGAATTTGGACGCTGACAGAAATATTTTGGGCGCTGATAGAACAAAATTGGGCGTTGACAGACCTGCATATGAGGGTGATGTATCCCAGTCATCATCCATCATCAAGGAGGTTTCTTCACAGGTATCACCATCTACCTTACCAACCATTGATCCACTAGATAAGGGTAAGGGTATTATGGTAGAAGAGGTTGTTCCAAAGGATGCACCTCAAGTTGAGTTTGATAGAAGGTTGGCTGCACAAATCATAGAACAAGATAAAAAGGAGGTGAAAGAGTCACCATTTGTTGTTACTTCAGAAGAAGGAAGTGATGGAGCTAGCTCAGACTCAAGTGTTATGATTATAGAACCAGAAAGACTTGAGTATGGAGAAGAGTTGGCCAAGGAGAAATTGAGAGAGTTGAAATTACAGGTTGACTTTGATATGCCAGAGGTGGTTCAAATGTATCATGCTTGGGAAGAAAGATGTATGGAGAATCCACACTTGACCACTTCAGATCAAATATGGGGTTTGGAGATTCTCCTTAGAGTTCAAAAGGATTGCCAGGTAATTTGGAAACACAAGGCAAGCAATATTCTCTCAGAATTGAAAAGGGATAGAAGGGAGCTATACTGCATGTTGCTTAGATGTCATGGAGTAGGATGGACTTATCAGAAATTGAGGGCATTGACATTTGATGAGTTGGAATGCAAGGCTTATCCCATTTGGGTGAGAGTGCAGGAAGCAAACACTCTCAGACTTCTTTCTGATGAAAGAAAGGAAGAGCTTGTAGAAGAAATGGAGCTCAAGAAAGCTATGTTTGTTCCCAGACCAGTGAAAAGGGGAATTTCTCTTGAGTTTCCCAAAGATATGGATCCACTATATCCAATTGAAGCTGTCATAAGAAAGAGTCTCAAGCTCTTACCATTAGAAGCTTCAGATATGGTGCAAGTGTTACCACTAGATTCCAGAAACCCAATTGTAAGCTATGAAGAAGATGAATGTGGGTTTTGGAAAATTGGCAGGTATGGCAAAGAGGTACAAACTTTTACCACTCTCATATCTTTGTTTGCAAGTTGTGATACAGAAGACTTGGTAGACCTATGGAGGTTGCTAGAGACCAAGTATGAGGCCGAAGCACCAACTTCAGCTAATGGAATAAAACTGTGGTCCACATTCAAAAGAATGTGTGGACCAAAAGATGAGGATCCTGCTATTTAGAAGGATCTTGAAGATGACCTCAGTGGTCTTCAATGGAGATTATATTCAGCTGCTGGTGTTTACCATTTGAGTTCTACAAAGTTTGCTGAGTATCTACTTGTGGATGGTCAGTATTTCATATCCAAGGCTATTTTGGAGAAGATGAAGGACACTCAGCTGGAAATTGATTATTCTAGTGACGTGGCAAAAGACTTCATTAGATTTATTCATTACCAATATGAGAAGGTTTGTAAGATTCCTCCTAGTCCTTAATGCTTGTTCAGAAACTTGATCATAAGAGTGGATATCAAGTTTAGGGGAGGATTGTTGGGAATAAATTAAGGCCAGATCACTTGAGCGCTGACAAGAGTAAAACAAGCGTCGACAAGAGCAAAACAAGCGCTGACAGCTCAAGCGTTGACAAGACAAAGTCAAGCGTTGATACATTGAAGACAAGCACTGATGGAAAGATATACTCTACGCGTTTATTGTATTCTAGATTACTTCTAGTAAAGATAGGAACAACAATGTATTTTCTATATTTATCTTTACCTAGAATAGCTGATACGTAGATTATTGTACAAGGCTTCTTATGTCTATAAAAGAAGACCTTTAGGTTAATGTTTCATATAAGTTTTCATTCGTAAACTACTTTCATTGTAAGCAAGTTTGATATCATTAATCAAAGTGAAAGTTTGTTTATATCATTGTGTGTTCTTGTTTAAGTGTTAATTCCGCATAAAACTTAGATTATCATAAGCATATACAAAGGTTTCTCTAAGTGTATTACTTGATCTAATCTCGTATACATAAAGCTAAATCGATCTAAGTTTGGGATCAACAAAGGGGAGGTTTTAGGAACCTTTAGGACTCTTGGGTATTCTTATAATACTCTTATCACAATTCTAGATTGTGTCCACAAGTGAGTATGAGTTAGTTTTACTAAATCATGAGGCGTTGTAGCATGCAAAGTTCATATACTATGCATGCTGCCAAGAAATTTTTGGCCTAGAATTGGTTGTGGTCTGTTGGGAGACTTAGGAATGATTTTATCATGGGTTTACCTGGGAGTTACAAGGAATTTTATGAGATAACTTAGTTGTTAAGAATTTTGGTTAGCAAGGGACACTAGAGGACTGTCATGTCTATCTTGCATAAGCAAGTGTGCATAACTGGACAGTGCTTGCCGCCCTATGATAATTATCAACTTAGAAGTTATCTTCACTAGGGTAAATTACATTGTTAAGGTCCTTTTTCATTTTTATTACTTTTATTTTTTGGACTCTGACAAGTATTTTTCCAAGTGTTGTTATGACCAATTTAGACGCTGACATGGCTTTGGCAAACGTTGACAAGAATATAGCCGTTGGGCGTTGATGGGTTATTTTTTACCGGTGACACTCTTTGGGACCTACCCAGTTGTTACTTTTTGACGAATTTTGGCGCAGTAATTTTGGGAGCAGATAACTTTTAATTAATGGATGAGATAACTTATTTTCTTTTCAATATTTTCATCATGATATTTTGAAAATAGTTGCCTCATTTTTTACCAATCACATGCACCTATCTCTCCTATATATTTGGCTCCTATTTTTAAACAGGGTACCTCATATTCTTGTCTAACAATTTTCTCCTATAATTCATCTTTCTAAATATTCACAAACAGCTTTCTTCTACAATGGCACCAAATTTTAAACCAAGTGATTTGGTATTGGGATTCAGGAGTCAACACAACATGATTGCATATTTGGACGCTGATGACACTCTGTTTCCACAATACACCCAGATGGTGACGTATTTGAATGCATCCCCAATTAGGTATGCTCTTTCTCATGCTCCTCTCATCTCTGTCACACATATTAAGAAGTTTTGGAACACTGTCAGTTCCTCAACAGTTAATAATGTGACTACATTATCATCTATTGTTCATGGGCGTACATGGGTGGTTACTAAAGTCTTGGTTTGCCAGGCTTTGCATCCTGATGATGCAGATGGTATAACCACCCTCCCCATTCATGAAATAGAACAAGGACTAAGGGCTTTGGGGTATCCTTTCCCTGATGAGGGCACTTTAAACAAATATCATAAACAAGAGTTTCCCCCAGCCTGGAAGTACCTCATACATGTCATCTTACAATGTCTGAGTCCTAAGTGTACTGCACACAATGAGATTAATAGATCCATTGCTAGTGCTATTGTGTGCATTGCATCTGGGAAAAAGTTTAATTATTCTAAAATGATTTTTGATGGCATGTGTAAAAACAAAGGGAGTAAGATGACTTTGGCTTATCCCAGATTTTTACAAATGGTTTTTGATGTGCAAAATTACTGCACAAGGGATGATGATGACTTTTATGAGATCCCTGTGCAAAAGAAAGCTATTTTTACAAAGATGAATTTACCCCCTCACCGTGAATTACCCCTAACCCCAGCTATGCTTGCTGTTATTGTAGCAGCAAAACCACAACCAGACCCACAACCACAAATTAACCCAATACCAGAACCTTTGCCTTCACCTCCACACATGGAAATTGACCAAGAACCCTTTGACGCTGACACATTAAATGTTGGCGTTGACACAAGTAATCCAAACGTTGACACATTTCCTTCACATACCCAAACACCCCTTAACCTTCCCACATCCACCCAATCCACATCATCTTCTACCCCACCACAATATAGGTTGCAAAAACGCCAAAGGACTACTAGAGTGTTCTCCTCTAGTAGTCCTAGCCATGTAGCAGAGAGAACCACCACCACAAGTGTGGTTGGTGCTATGGATGAGGCTGGGACTATTAGTTCTGGCTTAGATGCAGGCCAAGACAGTCCTAACATCTTTAAGACCTCATCCATGCCCCATGAATCTAATTTGGGAGGTCAAATACCCATTTTAGAGCAGGGCAGATTGGAACCATACACATTAATGGATTTGACGGTTGTCTGCATTAGCTTACAAAAGCAAAATGCAGACTTGGTACAAATTGTCAGTACACAAGGCCTTGAACTCAAGCAATTGAGGGAGAGGATTGTCATTTTGGAGCATGCTAGCACAGGGCGTGGGATGGAGGAATCTTCCAAAGGGGAGGATGAGTAGATTAATGTGAGTGATAAGGGCTCACATGATGGTGAATCTTTGGGTGTTGCTAAAGCCCTAACTGAATTGAAGAAGCAACCAGGTTTTGACACATCTCTGGTAACTCCTTCCAATTTAGACTTGTCTTTTACAGCTATGTTGGAGCAAATTACAAGAGGCGCTGAGACAAGTAATTTGGGCGATGACAAGCAAAATTTGAACGCTGACACACCAAGCGCTGACATGAGCAAATTGGGCGCTGACACAAGGAAGTTGAGCGTTGATAGGCCTGCAGATGAGATTGATGTATTCCAGTCCTCAGCCATCATCAAAGAAGTATCTTTACAGGTATTACTATCATCCTTACCCATCATTGATCCATTAGATAAGGGTAAATGAATCATGGTAGAAGTAGAAGTTCTAAAGGATGCAACACAGGTTGACTTTGATAGAAGGTTGGCTGCACAACTTGTGGAACAAGAAAGAAAGAAGGTTGGTGAATCACCATTTGTTGCCACTTCTGAGGAACAAGAAGGAAGTGATGAAGGAAGTTCAGATTCAAGTGTGATGATAATTGAACAACCTGAGAGACTTGAATATGGTGATGATTTGGCAAGAGAGAGGCTTAGAGAGTTTAAATTGCAAGTAGACTTTGATATGCCAGAAGTAGTTCAGATGTACCATGCTTGGGAGGATAGGTGTATGGAGAATCCATATTTGACTATTTCATACCAAATATGGGGTTTGGAGATTCTTCTAAGAGTACAAAAAGACTGCAAGGTGATTCTGAAACATAAAGCTAGCAATATTTTGTGACTGTTGAAGAGGGATAGAAGAGAGCTTTACTACATGCTACTGAGATGTCATGGAACATGATGGACCTACAAGAAATTGTTGGGATTATTTTTTGAAGAATTGGAGTACAAAGCTTATCCTATTTGGGCAAAAGTGTAGGAAGAAAACACTCTAAGACTTCTTTTAAATGAAAGGAAAGAAGAACTTGCAGAAGAGATGGAGCTTAAGAAGGCAATGATTGTTCCAAGACCTTTGAAGAAGGGAGTTCCTCTTGAGTTTCCTAAATATATGGATAGATTGAAGCCTAGTGAAGCTGTTATAAGAAGGAGCATCAAGCTCTCACCATTGGAAGCTTCAGATATGGTACAAGTGTTACCTCTTGATGCCAAAAACCCTATTATAAGTTATGAAGAAGATGCAAGTGGGTTTTGGAAGATTGGCAGGTATAGAAAAGAGGTACACACATTTACTACTCTTGTGTCTCTCTTTGCAAGTGTGGATAGAGAAGACTTGGTAGACCTTTGGAGGTTGTTGGAGGCCAAGTATGAGACTGAAGCTCCTACTTCAATCAATGGAATAAAACTTTGGTCAACATTCAAGAGAATGTGTGGACCAACAGAAGAAGATCCTGCTGTTTGGAAGGATCATGAAGATGATCTCAGTGGTCTTCAATGGCGTTTGTATTCAGCTGCTGGTGTTTATTATTTGAGTTCTACAAAGTTTGCTGAGTATCTTCTTGTAGATGGTCAGTATCCTATGTCCAAAGAAGTTTTGGAAAAGATGAAGACAACACAACTGGAGATTGACTATTCAAGTGACGTGGCCAAAGATTTGATTAGGCATGTTTATTACCAATATGATGAGCGTTGTAAGATTCCTCCTAGTTCTTAATTTTTATTCAGAAACTTGATTACTAGAGTAGATATCAAGTTTAGAGGAGGATTGTTGGGAATAAAATGTAGCCAGTCCACTTGAGCTCTTACAAGAGGAAAACAAGGGTTGATAAGAAGAAAACAAACGCTGACACATCAAGCGTTGACAAGAAGAAGTCAAGCTTTGATACGTTGAAGACAAGCACTGATAGAAAGATATGGTCTACGCGTATTTTGTTTCTAGTTTGTTTCTAGTAAAGATAAGTTCAACATTGTATTTTCTATAATTATCTTTACCTAGAATAGTTGATACGTAGACTCTTGTGCAAGGTTTCTTATGTCTATAAAAGAAGACCTTTAGGTTATGTTTGAGAATAAGTTTTCATACGTTAAACACTTTCATTGTAAGCAAGTTTCTTATTATCAATCAAGTGAAAGTTTGTTTTACATCTTTGTGTGTTCTTGTTTAAGTGTTAATTCCGCATAACACTTAGATTACTTTATACATAAACAAAGTTTCTCTACGTGTATAACTTGATCTAATCTCGTATATATAAGCTTAATCGATCTAAGTTTGGGATCAACAAAAATAATTTCAAGAGTGTATTATGTGGAAGGTCTCGGTCACAACTTATTTTCTGTGGGACAATTTTGTGATGCAAACCTAGAAGTTGCTTTTCGAGAGCATACATGTTTCATACGTAATCTGGAAGGGGTTGATTTATTGAAAGGTACTCGAGGGAATAATTTGTATACTTTGTCGCTACAAGACATGATGGCCGCTTCTCCCGTATATCTTCTCTCCAAAGCATCGAAGACTAAGTCATGTTTATGGCATTGACGGTTATCTCATCTTAACTTTGACGCTATTAATCATTTGGCGAAAAACGAACTTGTTCGTGGTCTTCCTAAACTTTCTTTTCACAAGGATCATTTGTGTTCCGCGTGTATTATGGGGAAAAGCACTAAGAAATCATACAAACCCAAGACTGAAGACACCAACCAAGAGAAACTTTATCTGTTGCATATGGATCTTTGTGGGCCAATGCGTGTTGAAAGTCTTAGTGGTAAAAGGTACATCCTCGTCATTGTCGATGGTTACTCTCGGTTTACATGGGTGAAATTTATTACAACAAAAAATAAGGCACCTAAATTTATCATCGGATTTCTTAAGATGATTCAAGTGCGTCTCAATACTACTTTTTGACGTATTCGTACAGATAATGGAACCGAATTTGTGAATCAAATCTTGGGTGATTATTATGAAGAAGTTGGCATATCTCATGAAACATCCCTTGCTCGCACTCCACAACAAAATGGTGTCGTTAAAGGCGAAATCGCACACTTATGGAAGCTGCTCGCACGATGTTAATTTACGCAAAGGCTCCATTGTTTCTATGGGCAGAAGCAGTATCTACAGCAGTGTACAACCAAAACTGGTCACTAATTCGTAAACGCCATGGTACAACACCTTATGAGCTTCTACATGGAAAAGTACCAGATTTATCATATCTTCATGTATTTGGCTCTCTTTGCTATCCAAATAATGATGGTGACAATTTAGGAAAACTTCAACCAAAGGCTGATATTGGCATTTTCATTGGTTACGCACCCGCAAAGAAGGCATACTGAATCTACAACCGTAACTCTCGCAAGATCCTCAAAACTATGAATGTTGATTTTAATGAGCTGACAGCAATGGCTTCTGAGCAAAGCAGCTCTGAACCCACACTTCATGAAATGGGACCCAGTAACATTAGTTCTGGTCTTGTCCCAAATAACCCTACTTCATCATCATTTACACCACCTACTAGGACTGAATGGGATACGTTGTTTCAACCGTTCTTTGATGAATTCTTTACTCCTCCAAGTATTGTTGCTCCAGAACCTGAGGTAATAGCTCCGGTAACCGAAGTTGTCGCTCCAACAACCGAAGCAGAATCAGATACGTCTGCACCTACAATTGGTCAAGATATACCTTCAACGAGTAATTCTCAACCTACTACCGAATCAACTACTCATGTCATGCCTATTGATGATGAAGAGGATGATGATGATCACGATTTAGAATTCACTCAAATGCGTGAACTTCCATTCTTTGGTGTACCTATTCCCGATTCTAATCAATCCGGGTCGTCCACCTCAGAGGAAGCTCCTACTACGGTTTACTCTAATCCACGGATTCGTGAACATGACATTAAGTGGACAAAGGATCATCCTATATAATCTATTATTGGTGACCCTAATCTTCCGGTATCCACACGAAGTTAGTTACAAGAAAATGCAATGTTTTGTCATTTTGATGCTTTTCTCACTGAAGTTGAACCTAAGACATGGCAAGAAGCTTTTACTCAATCCTGTTGGATAGAAGCTATGCAAGAAGAACTTAATGAATTTATACGTCTTGAAGTATGGGAACTTGTCCCATGACCGGATCAAGTGCAGTTACTCACTTTGAAATGGGTTTACAAGGTGAAACTCGACGAGTTAGGCGGAATATTGAAGAACAAAGCTCGGCTAGTAGCTCGTAGATACAAGCAATTATTGGGCATCGAATTTATGGAATCCTTTGCACCCGTTGCCCGCTTGGAAGCTATTAGACTATTCCTCGCTTATGCAACCCACATGAATATGATCGTCTATCAGATGAATGTGAAGACGGCATTTCTGAATTGTGAAATCAAGGAAGAGGTCTATGTTCAACAGCCGGATGGTTTTGTGAATCCTAAATATCCTAATCATGTGTACAAGCTTAAGAAGGCTCTCTATGGGTTGAAGCAAGCTCCACGCGCATGGTATGATCTATTGTCACAATTCCTCATTACGCAAGGCTTCGCTAAAGGCAAGGTGGATCCCATGCTGTTTATTCAGAAACGAGGTAAAGATATGATTATGGTACAAATAAATGTTGATGATATTATATTTGCAACCTCGACCCAAACCTTATGTGATGAGTTTGGGACACTCATGTCTTCCAAGTTTAAGATGTCAATGATGGGCAAGGTATCATTCTTCTTAGGTATTCAGATATCTCACAGTCCCAGAGGCATCTTTATCAATCAATCCAAGTATGACCTTAAATCTCTTAAGAAATAAAAGATGGAATCTTGCGACACCGTTGATACTCCAATGGTAGAACGAACTAAGTTTGATTCAGATCCACATGGAGTGGCCGTTGATCCGACACTTTATCGTGGAATGATCGGTACTCTTTTGTATATCACAGCTAGTCGACCTGATCTTCAGTTTGCTATATGTATGTGTGCTCGGTATCAAACTCGACCTACTGAGTTACACTTAGCTACTGTTAAACGGATCTTTCGATATCTTAAAGGAACCATTAATCGGGGACTTTGGTATTCGAAGGACTCTTCGATTACACTTATGGCATATGCAGATGCGGATCACACGGGTTATCAAGATACAAGGCGTTGCACGAGTGGAACTTTACAACCACTAGGAGATCGACTAATCAGTTGGGCATCAAAAGCCAGAAAAGCGCTGCAATTTCAAGTACGGAAGCAGAATACATAGCTATGTCCGGTTGATGTGCTCAAATTCTTTAGATGAGATCTCAATTAATCGACTATGGTCTAGGTTTCAACAAAATCCCGATGTACTGTGACAACAAGAGTGCAATTGCCTTATGCTGCAACAATGTTCAATTCTCCCGGTCGAAGTATATTGACATTCGTTACCACTTTATCAAGGAGCAAGTGGAAAATGGAGTATCAAGGTTTACTTTGTCCGATCTGAGTATCAATTGGCGGATATTTTCACGAAGGCTTTAGATCACGCTCGAATTGAGTTTTTGGCCGACAAGCTAGGAATGAGAACCTTCTCGCCTGAGACTCTTAAGGAACTGACAGATGAAGCGAAAGAATAGTGGTGATAAACTATTCTCCGTATCCTTGGTGATCATCTGTATATATATTGCTTATATTTTTATCCACAAAAGCAAAATACAAAAATATAAAACCATATAAAAACCATAAAAATTAAAAAATTCAGAAAAATCCAAAAATATTTTTACTTTATTTTTCAAAGGCATGTGTTTTGGTACGATAATATTTACGGCCTTAGAAATGTCGATTAATATTGATACGGCGCCATAAATAGAGTTCGTACAGAGGTTGTAAATATTTCATAAAACATGCCCTTATGGCTTGTAGTTATTTCAGACTGCAACCAGGTTTTCACATTAAAGTCAAGTATTTGTTATGAAAGCTTTGGCTCACAACGGGAATTAATTTTATCGGGCAAGGTTTACTTTAAAACCTTGTAAGGGATAAAGTTTACTTTATAACTTGGTCTAACACAAATCTATGTACGCATCAGTGCATTCATTCGTTAAAACAAGAGAAGTCTTGTTTTTATGAAGCTATCATCTCTACAACCATAGCTATCTACAATTGGTATCTACATACTCGACGATGTGACTACTCAAACGGCGACTACATCTCTTTCAATAGAACACGGGTCAACAATTGAGGGGGAGCAATTGTCAAGCATTCAGAATCTTCGATGCCGAACGTGCCAAGTTCACAAATTGGTGTCAAGACAACAATACCAATCGTACATGTGGTGTCAAGAGATGACTTCAGAAGTGACGACGCGACCAACATATGCTGACAAGAATCATTTGATCTTATCATATGATGTTTTCATCAATCAGGTCCAACCTTGTCAATTTTTTCTAATATGGTGAATATGTGATCATGTTACAAATCGGTATCATATCTCATACGTTTGGTATCATGAAGATAAAACGGACTTGCATTTTCTTCCCAAAACCTTAGTTAAAACTTCATTAAATCAATTGATATTAAAAACATCGATTGGTTAAATATTTTTAATATGGGGGAGAAAATGTGAATTAATATGGGAAATTATCAGAAATGGTTTGACATAATGTGCTGGCTCATCCCGACATATGCGAAATGTTTTCGAATATCGTGGCATATGTTAAGGGGAGCAAAACGGATTTGCATATCAAAATGGATTTTCATGGTGACATATACTTACCCAAAACCCATTTATTTCACGACGATGAAGATTGTGGTGACATAAGGATGGTAGGATAGGTTAAGTCCAATGATTCTTCTAGAACCGGAGGAATCTTCCCAAGGACATTCCATAGCTAGAAATAGTAGTCCTTAGGAAAGTTGGAGAAAAGATTGTGAATGTAGCTGAATGCCAACAAAGTATTTAAGTTAGCACTGGAACAATCATAACAAGGTGCTAGTTATGACGTATTGGTAAGCATTGAAAGGGTTGAAGAATGAAAAAGAATTGTAAAGATAAAGGGTCCAAAGAAAGAAGCCCTCCTTACAACCTTAGGCAGAAACCGGGTCAACACATATGCTATTGAGATCATTTTAATAATGCTCGATATTGAAGATAGACATCATGGACCCAGTGATGCAATGCACAACCCATCCTAGCTAACTCAGATTTCTCTCAAAATGTATTTGTTTTAATCACATGGAGACAATGCATTATCTATCGATTTATTCACTCCGAGTAAATTGGTATTGAAGTGGTGGCACTACTCTCCAGCCTCTGATCACTAAAATCCAAAATGCACGATCGAGTCTAGAGCCATTTGAGATCATCAAATATCTCATTAGGACACACTTCCATAATTCCTTGCTTTTTCACACTCTATGAAAAGTAAGAAAGATATTAAGAGTCCTACGCAAAATCTTCATGATCATGCCTGAACATCCGAGTAATACGCAAGTATTGACAATGAAGATGGAAATCCTTCTTGAGTGAAAATCAAAAAGCTCATGGTAGGTGACTTGTGAGATTCTTTCTGAATCAAACTTGTGATAATTGGAAAGCAACAATTGTTTAATTCTTAATTGAACTTAAACATGTTCCAGGCCTCTACGCAACATCTAAGTGATCTTGCCAGAACACTCAGAGTGATACCTTAGTGTTCACAGTGATGAGTGGAAATCCTTCTAGTGTTAACCTTAAACAGCACTTGGTAGGTATATTGTAAGATTCAATATGAATCAAGCTCGTGACAACTAGAAAGCAACGATGGTGCGATTCTTTAATGAATCAAACTTGTTCCAGGAATCAGAATTGACGGCTTCAATCATGCAGATAATTTTATCCAAATGATTCACTCTTTACGTTCCAGTCAGCTTTGGACGGTCGAGTAAAGAGAACGGGTTTACCCGCGAAATCTTGTCAAGGAGATTTTTAATTAAATCTACCTGCCACAAGTACGATATTTTATATCGTCCAACGGTCTTCACTGACCAGAGGTAAATGCTACCAAATTAGAATGAAATGTTCAAATCCATTTCGTTCGTGTCTACTTATGTTGCGGCACTTGAAGACGGTGGCGTTGCGGAATCCGAGAAGAATTTGTCCCCTCATGCTTATACTTTATGCGCTTAATTCAAGAAAGCCTAAAAGTTAAGTCTTCCGCTGTATCGAACTCTGAAGCTTTCAAGAATTATGAAGGTATAAGTATGTGGGACATGAAGTCACGAAGATGCGAAGATCACAAGTGATGGATGCACAAGATCAAGGCAAGAGATTAATGCTCAAGATTGATATCAAAGATCACATCAGCATGTTCACCAGAAAAGAAAAAGAAAAGAAAGACGAAGACTACGAGCTCAAGACAAGCATAGTATGGTAGGTTTATTTAATTATTGTAACTTGGGTAATGCCCGTGTTTGGAGTGACCTCCCTTAGGGGGAGATTGTTGGAAATATGTTCTTACGTATTTAGGAAGATTCAGTCACTCCGACAATATATTAAGTAGTAGCTCGTAGTCTATATATCTATTAATATATCAAACAAGGAAAAGCCCGGTCCATGCTTGTATGGCCGGCCCAATTGTAAGCCCAAGCCCATCTTATGGGCTTGGTATATAAACCCTCTCCTTAGATGGAGAGGGTGTGGTTTTCATTTAAATTTTACACATAGTTAATCACTTTTTCTCTCTAAAGTGTGTGTGAAATCATCTATCTTTCTATCTCTTTCTCTCTCTAAAACATAAGCAAGATTTACATATCCTACACTATTGGCCTTCAGTATACAAAGATGCTCAAGAAATGGTGAAATTTTGTGATGTATGTCAAAGACAAGGAAAAATTACTCAACGAGATGAGATGCCACAAAACTTCATACAAGAATGTAAGATTTTTGATGTGTGTGGAATAGATTTCATTGGACCTTTTCCATCATCTAAGGGAAATAAGTACATACTCGTAGCCGTGGACTATGTTTCAAAGTGGGTTGAGGCCAAAGCTTTGCCTACTAATGATGCTCGAGTTGTAGTGAAAATCTTGAAGCAATTATTTGCTAGATTTGGTGTACCTCGAGCCATCATAAGTGATCGTGGTACTCATTTTTTGTAATGATAAATTTACAAGAGTTATGAAGAAGTATGGTGTTAACCATAGACTTTCTACGCGTATCACCCTCAAACCAATGGTCAAACCAAGGTCACAAATCGTGGTTTAAAGAGATTTTTGGAAAGAACGGTGGGAGAGCATCGAGCTTCTTGGTCGGATAAGCTTGATGATGCTTTGTGGGCTTTTAGGACGGCTTTTCTATGACACCAATTGGTTGTACTCCATATAGGCTTGTCTATGGAAAAGCATGCCACCTCCCATTCGAGTTAGAGCATAAGGCTTCATGGGCTCTCAAGTGGGCAAACTTTGATTTAAACAAAGCCGGTTCACATAGAAAGGACCAACTAAATGAAATGGATGAATTGAGAACCAATGCTTATGAGAACTCATTGCTCTACAAGGAAAAGACTAAGCAATTGCATGATGCTAAGATCAAGAACCATGAGTTCAAAGTTGGAGAGTCGGTTCTCCTCTTTAGCTCAAGGTTGAAACTCTTTGAGGGCAAGCTTAAGTCAAGATGGTTCGGTCCATTCACTATTGCTCAAGTGTTTCCATATGGCACTATTGAGTTGTCACAACCTAATGGTCCAAATTTCAAAGTGAATGGTCACCGTGTTAAGCACTATTTTAGGGAGGACATTTCCGTGGAAATGGTCCAAGAGATCCTCATTTTCCACATGAATTAATTCATTGAGGGAAGACTCGAGCTAGAGACTCCATAAATCAAGCTTGTATAACTAGGTTTTGAGTTTTTAGACTTAGAGTGTGGTAGGATAGAAATAAGGATATAGAGTTGAGGAGAAGTGTAGGGGGATACCTTCCTTTTGTCTTCATGTTGTTTGTAGGGTTTCTCTCTCATCACGTGCATCGGAGCTTATAGAGGAGGCCCTTGTATCCGGTTCACTTTGTTACTATTGTGATTTTTCATAGACACATTATGCTTAAAACATGAATTTAATATAGTTGATCTTTCCTTAACAAGAGTTAAACAAAGTCTATTCATTGTCATAAGTATAGGGGAGTTTATACTCCCATGCTCTTAAACATTGAGGACAATGTTTAGCTTAAGTGTAGAGGGGTCTTCTATCGAAGTGACCTTACCTAATCCATTGCCTTTGCCTTCATGATAATCAGAAAAATTATGTTTTTCAACGCTTTTCAAATTTTTAGTCTACTTTGGCACCAAAAATATGCATTCATAATTTTGGCATTAAACATTTTTCATTTGCATAAAATATTTGCATTGTATATATTTCTTCTTTTATTTTTTATCAAAAATATATAAACAGAAAAAAATATAATAAGGACATGGTTTAACAAATTTATACTTCTTTGACATATTAGGCCCGCCATGAATCTTTTGACTCAACCCGAGTTTGCTTATCTAAGCTTACTCTAGCTAGTATCCTTAACCATGTAGTCCTTCATTGGACTATTAGGCTAAGCATCCACGAGCCTCATTATTTGAGATTTTAAATTTGTGGAGAATGGGAGATGATAGAGTTGAAGCAAGTATAAAAGAGCTAGATAAACTTCATGCCAATTACTTGTGGCTAAACCCTTCTCTTTCTTTGCCTCTATTTTCTTCGCATGTATATATGTTAATAAATAATCAAGAACGGTTTTTAGGGGTTTGTAATCTCTTATGCATTATTGACTAATCATTCATGGTTGGTATAAGTATGTCTTAAGATTCTAAGTTAGAACGTTTTATGTGTACTAGACTTATGTCATGCTTAATACTTAGCGGGTGTTATTCCTTTTATTCTTTTCAACTTTCTTTGTGAGGAATAAAGAAAAATAAGAGCGGCTTGAAAAAAAATGAGTGGCTAAGAAAAAGAAATAAAAATAAAATAAAAATAATGACAATTATACAAGACTCCCAAGAGGGGCAGTGAAGTTTTAATTATAGTGACTATTGAATTCCAATATTCTCACAGGGGTTGCGGGGATTTGATAGTTGCTCCAATCCAATACTACCTTGACGGGTTGCGGGATTGAAGATCCAAAGTCTTAAAAAGGCGGCGGATATAAATTATTGCATGAGTTTTATTTTTCTTTCCTTAGCGAGTGTGTAGCTACTTATTAATGCATGACATAAGGATTACACATAAGGCGAATGAATTATTACTTTTGGGACGGACTTATATTAGTTATGGGCGGTTTTTCGAGTAATGGATGAGAGGATTACTTAGGGTTAAAACCGTGCTTCCTTATTTTGAGATTTTACATTTCTTATATTTCACGCTTTAAATAAGACAAATTTGCTCCCAAGAAATTTGCTTCAATAATAATCGGTTCCACATTTAATTGTTATGAATATGTTGATGCACTTTTTACTTGTGAATGCAATGATTCTATTTTTAAGCTTGGTATGGGGAAACTGAAACTTGAGGGTGATAAAAATTCATGGTACAAAAGCCCTAATCAAAGTCATTGAGTCTTTATGAGTTATTTCCATCAAACCATTTATGAAAAATCCAAAAAGATGTATATAAAAATTTCTTTCTTGCATTAGCATATGTAAATATTCTAATCATGCATCATATAGTGTAAAGTAGTTTAGCATCGTATCATATGGCCATTGTGGGTTAATTATAAGAAAAGTGTAATCTATAATTTTGAAAACTTATCATTGCATGTGGGCATGGCAATGGTCAAGTGTAGGCGATTTTGATATGAGCAAAATCTCATATCAATAAGTCAACAAATCACCATAAAACACATAGCAAATACCTAACTTTTATGCTATAAAGCAGTATTATGTGGTATGTTCTGTGTTTGTGCTTGTTTAGGTAACAATGATACAAATTTGAATCAAACAAGTGAAATCAAGCTCAAAGATGATGAAAAGACACGAGAAGGATAAAATATGACAAGCCATGAGAAGACAAAGGACCTATCTTAACAACATTCAAAAGTTGAGGGACTAAAGTGCAATTTTGGAAAAGTCAAGATCAAAGTCAAACCTGGTCAACTCTCAAGTTAACCAAGTCAAAGGGCTCAAATGATCAATAATGAAGGTCAAAGGACTAATTTTGCCAAAGAAATGAAGACTAGAGCTCAAATCATAAATCTGCCAAAGATGATGAAAAGACAAGTTTAAACCAAGTATGGTTGTAACACCCCATTTTGATAAATGAAATGTCACGCGTGATTATGGCGTGTCATCAAAGCATGCAAGGTAATATGTAGTAAAACATACATGACCATAGGGAAAACCAGAATCAAACATCGTTTCCCAAACATAAGCCCAAAACATAATAAAGTAACGGAAATGAGAAATAACTAAACATGCATAGATATATGAAGGCAAAGGAAGAAGTCTATGGCAGCTTCCATCCTATGCATATCCTCCAAATGCTCGAGTCCTGGGTACCTGCCATTTTGGGAACATGAAAGGAAAACGGCTGAGCATAACGCTCAGTGCACAGATATATAAACATAGCATGAATAACATAAGCATATACAACATATAGCAGCGGGAATGTATATGTCCTGGAAAACCTGGTATAACTTAGTAAAACTTGTTTTATAGTTTGAAAATCCTTATGTTTATCTCATAAAAACTGTTTAACATGTTTACCATTTAGCCAATATAGGTCATGAAATATCAACGTGCATGAATACTTAGAGGGGTGACCTAGGATGCACCCATACGCTCCACATGATAATAATAATAATATGGCCAAAAGCTGAAGAGACGCCACGAGCTATCACTCCGTCGTGGTGGAGTCATAACACTGGTGCCTCTAGTGTTATGGTTATGGTACCTCCATAACTAGGTGAAACTGGTCATGCATGTATATGTCTTTAGGTATCTAATTAAACATAAGAAATTCAGAAACATATAAAACACATACTGGGGAAAACAGTTGGCTGCATACGGGGAATCCTAATAAGGAAGAATGTCCATACTGAAAGGACGGAGAATCCGTACCTTAAGTCCAGTGAACGAAGAAGACGAACGGAAGAGAGTCCTACTTCGATACCACTAATGCTACATAAATAATATACGTGTATAAGTATCTAATTATTGAGTACATAACTGGTTTTATATCATGTCTTAGCTTGTTTTATATGTTCATGTCTTGTTGTACTGATTTAACGTTATGTTGTGTTTACCATGTATTTTGTCTATTCTGATTAAGTATTACTTGTATTTCTTGTATTATTATACTTTTTGTGTAATAATAAGTAACTTTCTAAAAATAGCAGGTTTCCTAAAATAGGAAGTTTCCATATTTAGAAATAAGTTAGATTTAGTGGGTGTTTGGAATTGCGTTATTAGATAGATTATTTGATTATTGCGTTAGTCAAAATGTGATAATCTGATTTGTAGTGATTGGTAAGCACAATTCAAAGTCAATTTTTTTGCGATTTGAGGGACTTAAAACGTGGGTTTGTAAAAGCAAGTGGGTACCTACTTTTGCAAAAACGTGGGTTTGCAATTTATGTGTCTTCATTGTATAATTACCACATTATTCTCATACACATATCATCTTCTTTGCAAATCTAGTTTACACTCCACCGATTCTCTATAGATCTTGTCCTTAACAGAAATTTGAAGATGACTCATTGATTTATTTAGTGATTCTGAACCCACTTGACTTCTTTTCTTTTCTAGCTTTCACTTTACTTACGTTACCTTCTATAAGTTCCATTAATTTCATATGAAGATGACAGTTTAAACTTCAAAGTCAAAGTTTTATAGATAATGTTGTTTGTGGATGGCTATAGATATAAGTTACTACGTAATAGTTATACTTTGTAACAATGTTTATATAATTAAATCATATCTCATAAGTAGATTTACATAAATAAATTTTATATATGTCCGATTTGATCTTTGTTATATGTTTTATTCATAAAATTTAATTGTGCCCTTTTTGGTCATTTTACGCGCAAGTTTATAAAATAATCTGATTTGTCAAACACTATTAAAACTGATTATCTGATTAATACGATTTTAAGCTATATAAGCAAATCCAAACACTATTTTCTAAAACCACGTTTAGTAAAAAATGATTATTTGATTATTCAATTACAAAATGCATAATCTGTTTTCAATAAGCAATCCCAAACACCCCCTTATAAGCTAATAATATAAGCTTAGTTTTACTGATTAATTATACTAAGTCATGTGATTAATAGTATATTTTATTAATTATAACATGTAAATTACATAAACTATAGGTTATAAGATTTAATTAAATATGAACACGATTTAATTAAATTAAGTGTATAATATACTTAGGTTAAAACATGTATTAATATTAATATTAATATAACCTAAGTCATGATAGTTAATTAATTATAAGTCATGTTTAATAATTAATTAATTACTATAGTCTAAATTAAATAATAAAATACTTAGGTTAAAATCATGTATTATTACTTAATAATAATAAACCTAAGTCCATGTTTTAATTAAATTAATAATATAGCATGTCAAATTAATTTAATTAATCTTGAAATTATAAGTCATGTTTTATTAATTTAATTACCTTGTAAACTAATATACATGTAAAGCTAAATAAACTTGTAAAAATAATAACCCGAACCCATGTATTATTTTATTAAAACGTGTCGTAACACGAACCCGTGAAAACCCGTGAAACCCGTGTCGTGTTTACATTTAAGCCGAACCAAACAGCCCCTTAATTCTTTTTACTAAACCCATAGCCAAACAGTCCCTTATGTTGTCTTAAATCAAAAACCAAACACCCCTTTAATCTGTCAATTACCCCTGGCAGTTCCCTGCCTGCAATAATTTCCCACCGAGACCATAAAGGTCTCGGTTCCCACTGCTTGACCAACACACAACCCCGCCGCTCCCACTGTTAAGCCAAACATGCCCTTGCTGGCAGCATGGTTTGCGCTGATGGAGCAAAAAGCCCACCGTGATTGTTTGGTTTGTGGCAGTTCGAAAGGATACCACCACCGAGAGTCAAATACTCTCGGTTTGGTGCAAGCCGAACCAAAACCCAATCAGACCCGACCCCCTATTACGTTTTAAACATTATACCATCATGTTTTTTTATACCTTATTCTATGGGTTCTAGAATCAAAATAAACAAAAGTAACAGATTTAGATTATCGTAAGCGTAATCATTGAATGACTAGAAGCTCGAATACTAGATCAAACCAACCTTGATCTCCTGAATTCCAAAGTCACGTGTGTTCTTGTTTTTGGTGGTGAAAACCGGCGGCAGAAGGAGCAAATGAGGAAGCAAGATGGCGGTCTGTTATATGTTTCTAGGGTTTGGGATTTTTGTTGTCTAAAATTAATCTACTCCCCCCGTCTGTTTCTTCTTATCACACTGTTGATCCCAAACATAGATCAATTTAGCTTGTGTAAACGAGATTAGATCAAGTTATACACGTAGAGAAACTTTGTTGTGTATGAAACAATTCAAGTATTATGCGGAATTAATACTTAAACAAGAACACACAAAAAGTTGTAAAACAAACTTTCACTTGATTGATAATAACAAACTTGCTTACAATGAAAGTGTTTAACGTATGAAAAACTTTTATGAAACATAACCTAAAGGTCTTCTTTTATAGACACAAGAAGCCTTGTACAAGAGTCTACGTATCAACTATTCTAGGTAAAGATAATTATAGAAAATACAATGTTGATCCTATCTTTACTAGAAACAAACTAGAAACATAATATGCGCAAACCATATCTTTCTATCAGTGCTTTTCTTCAACCTATCAACGCCTGACTTCTTCCTGTCAACGCTTCATCTGTCAGCGCTTGTTCTCTTCTTATCAACGCTTGTTTTCTTCTTGTCAGCGTTCAAGTGGACTGGCTACATTTTATTCCCAACAATCCTCCCCTAAACTTGATATCTACTCTAGTAATCAAGTTTCTGAATACAAATTAAGAACTAGGAGGAATCTTACAAATCTTATCATATTGGTAATAAACATGCCTAATCAAATCTTTGGCCACGTCACTTGAATAGTCAATCTCCAGCTGTGTTGTCTTCATCTTGTCCAAAACTTCTTTGGACATGGGATACTGAGCATCTACAAGAAGATACTCAGCAAACTTTGTAGAGCTCAAGTAGTACACACCAGTAGCTGAATACAAACTCCATTGAAGACCAGATATCATCCTCATGATCCTTCCAAACAGTAGGATCTTCTTTTGGTGCACACATTCTCTTGATTGTTGAGCAAAGTTTTATTCCATTGACTAAAGGAGGAGCTTTAGTCTCATACTTGGCCACCAACAACCTCCAAAGGTCTTCCAAGTCTTCTCTATCCATACTTGCAAAGAGAGACATAAGAGTAGTAAATGTGTGTACCTCTTTCCCATACCTGCCAATCTTCCAAAACCCACTTGCATCTTCTTCATAGCTTATGATAGAGTTTTTGGCATCAAGAGGTAACACTGGTACCGTATCTGAAGCTTCCATGGGTGAGAGCTTGATGCTCCTTCTAAGAACAGCTTCACTGGGAACCACTTTATTTAGATCTTTAGGAAACTCAAGTGGAACTTCTTTCTTCAAAGGCCTTGGAACAATCATTGCCTTCTGAATCTCCATCTCTTCTACAAGTTCTTCTTTCCTTTCATCTAAAAGAAGTCTTAGAGTGTTCATTTCCTGCACTTTTGCCCAAATGGCATCTGAGTAATCCCTGCAATTTCTTGAAAAGATAATCCCTGCAATTTCTTGAAGGTCCATCCAGTTCCATGACATCTGAGTAACATGTAGTAAAGCTCTCTTCTATCCCTCTTCAGCAGTGAGAAAACATTACTTGCCTTATGATAGGTGTGAAAACACCCATCCTTTTTACCATTTAATTACAATAATAACCGAGCCAAAACGTGTATTTTATGTCATTTATGTCGGAATTATGCGTGGTTTGTGTTTTTGTTGTGATTTAGGACGAAAAGGTGAAAAGTGGAGAAAACACGGGTATTCCCGGCTTTTATCAAAGAAAAAGACGAAAGACGAAGTCGAAAGATCAAGAGTGCGAAAAGAACGGAAGTCCAAGACCAATTTTGAAGATTTATCGAAGAAAAAGTCAAAAGACGGAAGTTTACTAAAAGCCGAAGAACTCGAGTCTTATGTATGAAGAAAATTCAAGACGAGTTTAAAGAAATCCCAAGACAAAGTCATTGAAGTCAAAAGATTAAAGAAGATTAAGGACTTAAGCATGCAATTAGAGAAAGAAGAAAGAGGGAGGAAGCTTCCTAAGCTCCTCCCTAATCTCCCTATATATAGTTTAGATTTTCATTTCATTTGGGTTGTTGGGTGGCTTGACAAACCACCACTTCCACAATTTTTCTTTACCTGCACTTTAAATTCTTGCACCTTTAATTCACTGTATTGCACCTTTAATTCATTTAATTTCCAAGTAAGTTTTATTTTATTGTTCTTGAATCTTTACTTTATTGTTAATCTCCTTCTACCTTTCTTGTTTGATTTGTTCTTCATCTTTATTGTTCATGTTCTTGATTTTTTATGGTTTTGATTAAGTGGGTTTTGATTATGTTGGTTATGATTGTTAGTTTTATTGATTTGGATTGATTGGTTATTGTTAGTAGATCATTTGTGGTTGTTTTGGTTTAATCTTTTGGTTAATCTTGGTTAGTTTTGATCTAAATTCGTCCTTGTTTTTCATCCCCTGTTCTTCGTCTTCTTTACTATTTCTTTCCCAGATATTCCGAGTCAGCATTTTTATTCAGTATCAATATTGTTCATCCGGAATATTGAATATTCCGGATCAAGCTCTTCGTTCGGAATATTTGATTATTCCGGATCAAGTCCTTCGTTCGGAATATCATTTATTCCGGATCAGCTTCTTCATGCGGAATATTATTTATTCTGGATCAAGTGGTTTCATCCGGAATGTTGGTTATTTCGGATCAAGGCTCATATTCCGAATCAACATTATTTTCTTTTTATTTCGGATCAAACTCAATATTCCGGATCAACTAGTTTATTCCGGATAAGTGACATATTCCGGATGAGCTTTGTTATTCCGGATGAGGGTGATATTCCGAATGAGTTTTTTAGTCTTTTTTGTAGCTTTATATTTTTAATTCTTAAACTTTACTTTTCCCGCCTTTTTTTATTTGCATTTTTACTTGCTTTCCTTTTAGTTTAAGTTTAAGTTTGCGTCATTTACCTTTATTGCTTTTAATTTCTCATCATTTACTTTTTGTCAACTTTTATTCTTTCATTGTTTCCTTTTACCGTCTTTGCTTTATTTTTATTGTTTCAAATCTTTATTTTCCATTAGATTTAGACAACGACCTTTCCCTTTTTATTCCACCAAGAACAACTAATCTCTTGCACTTAACCGGAAATCAATTCGAGAAGATTCCGAGAAACGAACATTTCAACCAAGTAAAATCTCCGTATTAAAATGGCGCCGCTGCCGGCTCTTTTCGTGAGGATTAACGGTTTTTTGTGAGAGACGCGTTGGCTTTTGGGATCCGTTCACTCGTGAACGTTATTTTTCGTGTCAAAAATTTTTAAAAAAATCCAAAAACATTTGAAAAATCATAAAAAGCATTTCTTTTTCAAAAGTTTTGCACCAAAAATTTTCTTCTTGCTTATCTATTTTTCTTTATGGATTCTTATGTCCATTGCGTCGGGTGTGGGAGACGATTATACGGGAATGACTCTTGTCAATGGTGTACATGTGAACGGTGTGGAAACGATATCGACAACACACAATTCGGATTTTGTCCCTTGTGCAACTCGACTAATTCGTCCTTTTTGAATCCACCTCCAGTTCCCCCGTGCATCTATTGTGGAAGCGATTCTCATTGGCATGTTTCGTGCCCGGTTCGATACCCGCCTCATGGCGAACAAGAACTGGGTTACAATTATGACAATGGTAATAGCTATCTACAAGAAGCACCAGATTTTTCTCCATACTCGTTTTGCAACAACTGTGGGGGTCCTCACGATACTTGTTATTGTCAACCAATGAATTATTATGAGCAAAATCCATGTCCTCAGTTTTCTTCACCAATGGATTATTATGAACCAAACCCGTGTTCTAATTCTTCTCAACCGATGAACTACTACGAGCCACACCCATGCTATAATTTAGGTTTTCAACATTTGGAGCCCCCACATCACAACATCAATCATCAATCTTCTCAGCAAATTAGTCTTGACCAACAACTCACTTCTTTAAACCATATTCTAGAAAGTATAGCTCACCTCCGAGCTGACTTGCATCAGGAAAAGCAACCTTTGCTTGATAGTGAAGACATCTTGAAAACCACCGACACCTTTTTGAGCCAATTTAGTCGTTTTCCCTTCTTTTCTACACCAAAATGTTTAATTACATCGTGGGATAGAATTGGTGAAATTGAACATACTCGAGGAGATGAACAACAAAAATTGCTTCATGAGCTTCTTAAAGATGTGGAGGTTATCAAAGAAGAGTTAGCCGACTACGTCACTCCTAACTGGACTCGTCCCATCTATTATGATGATGACGACGATGATGATGTCTACACTTTCAACCAATCTTCTGAAGTTGCTGCTCCTACTCTCGATGTTCCTATTGCGTCTACGGATCTAGATTCATTGAATGAGCTTAGTGATGTTGGTCTCGACAAAGTATTGGATGATGAGGTTTGTGACTTACCTGCTATGGAGCCTGAGGACGACGTTGCTCTTACGAAAGAGGTCGATCCTAGTGATGAAGATTCTTCTCTCTGCTATGAGAATTTCACTTTTGAAATTTCTCAATCTCCACCGGGAGATGCGGGCGATGACGATTTATTCTCTCCGGTTTACGAGAAGTTCACCGATGAACTTGATCTTGTGGATGAGGTGGAATACGTGCTTCTTTGAGATAGATTACGGAAAGTGCACCTTCTTATTGCTCAAATAGAAGAGTTGACTTCTCCTTCTCTTTCCGAGTCTTTACCTCCATCTATTACTCCCGCTGAAGATAATGACCCATTGCTGGAAGAAATCGACATTCACTCAATGCCTCCAGGTATTGATGATAATGATACGGAGGGGGATATTATTTTTGATAATTTGCTGTAGGAAGGTATTGTCCCAAGTCCCCCTCCCGAGCACCTTTCATCCTCCCCTTTAGCCACTCTTACGGAGGATGAGTGCTTTGACCCGGGAGGTGCCATTAATTTTATTATCATTGATAACATTACGGCTTTGCCGAATGCTCAGCGTCCATTGTCTTTGGGGGATGACAATGTGCTTACTTTACCCACCCCACCTCCCGTGGATCTTGATTTCACAGACTTCTCGTATGTTGAAAGGGCTTTTCTCCCATTCAAGACGTATCCCCCCGCCTCTCCTTTGTTGATGTCAACCGGGAACGAGGACAAGGTCTTTGATCCCGGTATTACATTCGAGGCTTCCCCATGGACCATTTAATTCGGGGACGAGTCAGGCTCGTGACTCGGTTAATATAAACAAGCGTTTTTTGGGAGGCAACCCAATTATCTATCTATCTTTACCATAAGTGTAGGGGGAGCCCCGTGGTATTTCTTGTTTTCTTTCTTATCATGTGCAGGGATTAGAGCTTTAAAGACACACTCTTGATGACCTTTGACGAACCATGATTCCGTGTTCCCTTCTTCCCGGTTCTATCCTAAACTCTCTTCGATTCACTATTTTATATTTCTCAATATTAAAATAGGAATCTCTTGAGTTGTCTCTTCCTTAGCGAGATTTAAACAAAGTGCACATGTCCTAAGTGTAGGGGAGTTTACTCCACATGCTTAAACATTGAGGACAATGTTTATATTAAGTGTAGGGGGACTTCTATCGAAGTTAAGTGGCCTTTTCCTTGTATTTGTCCTCATTTGAACCGGAAAATCAATTTTTCGACATTTTTCAAACGTTGTGAATCTTTTGACTCAACCCGAGTTTACTTATCTAAGTTTACTCTAACTAGTATCCTTAACGTGTTTAAGTCAAGTTTTGCTAGTCTTTTATATAGGGAGCTATAAAACGCGAAAGTCTTAATTCTCACGGGTTAAGAACAAGAACTTTTCGCAAGTTCCTATAATTGATCCTAGAGAGTCGTTTATCAAGGGAACTTTAAAATGCGATTGCTAAACTTGAAAGAGTCTAAGATTTTTCAAGATCCTATAGGCGACTCGAAAACCCAAAGCTTCGATTTAATAGGCTAAGCATCCACGAGTCTCGTTCCTTGAGATTTTAAATTGTGGAGAACGAGAGATGATAGAGTCAATTATAAGTTTGGTATTCTTTCGTTAATTTATGTGAGTTAATTATAAGCCTATTCTCCCATCGCTTGCTAATAAATTTATCTGCAATAAATAAGGTTGTACGATTTGAAAAGTTACTTAACTTCTATCCCAAGATCGTTTAAAAGTTGCACGGTATGGATTAGAGTTCATAGCCAAGGCATAACTTATTGAAGCGGGATGCAAAGATTGGCGAGTCCGAAAAGGCCCTAACAAGGCATGAGGGCTACATTTTGTTGCTAAAGATCCAAAAGTGATGTGAAGAATCATTTATCGAAAATCAATATGAAGGATCGAGACACACGACGAAAAGCAAAAACTCCCCAAAAGTCATGGAGAAGTCTATCCGAAAAGACCCTAGCAAGGTATAGGGATAAATAAAGCCAAGTCCAAAAAGGAGGCTGATCGTTGTATATCAAAGTCCAAAATAAAGATTGGAGAAAAATGAGGAAGTCGTGGTCCAAGTATGAGGAATCTCTCAAAACTTCAAGTGAAGAAATTCCTATTATGAAGAGAAGACCGTTATTTCATGAACGTCTCTCAAGGTTTGAAGTATGAAGTCGCTGCCAAATATCGGTCCGAGAAAGGTCTCAAATCGCGAAGCGAGTTATGCCAAGATATGAACTTTATGAGGTCCCGAGAAGCAGTTTCAAAAGATTTTGCCTTTTAGCTAACTATTGATTAAATCGTTCACTTTATTTTCGGCCTAAATAACTATCGAAATAAGTCAAAAATGCATCCTCGTGATCATTCAAGACAACAATAAAATATAAGAGATACACCTAGGAATAAGGGAGTCTAAGTGAATAATTGGCCCACATGAGTTCGTGTTAGTTTGCTAACTTACAATAATAATGATCTCGTTTTTAAGCTTGGTTTGGAGAAAGTGAAAACTTGAGGATGATGATTATTCATGACATTTCCAAAACCCGAAGGTATGTTTTGATTTCTTTACTTTGAATGTTTTTAATTTTCTATCTCTTTAATAAAGGCCAATATGGATTGATTATGATGGGAAATGTAATCGTGCTTTGTAACTAATGCATTGCATGAGGACATTGCAATGGTTAAGTGTAGGGGATTTGATAGGTGTGAAAACACCCATCCTTTTTACCACTTAATTACAATAATAACCGAGCCAAAACGTGTATTTTATGTCATTTATGTCGGAATTATGCGTGGTTTGTGTTTTTGTTGTGATTTAGGACGAAAAGGTGAAAAGTGGAGAAAACACCGGCATTCACGGGCTTTTATCAAAGAAAAAGACGAAAGACGAAGTCGAAAGATCAAGAGTGCGAAAAGAACGGAAGTCCAAGACTAATTCTGAGGATTTATCGAAGAAAAAGTCAAAAGACGGAAGTTTACTAAAAGCCGAAGAACTCGAGTCTTATTTATGAAGAAAATTCAAGACGAGTTTAAAGAAATCCCAAGACAAAGTCATTGAAGTCAAAAGATTAAAGAAGATTAAGGACTTAAGCATGCAATTAGAGAAAGAAGAAAGAGGGAGGAAGCTTCCTAAGCTCCTCCCTAATCTCCCTATATATAGTTTAGATTTTCATTTCATTAGGGTTGTTGGGTGGCTTGACAAACCACCACTTCCACCATTTTTCTCTACCTGCACTTTAAATTCTTGCACCTTTAATTCACTGTATTGCACCTTTAATTCATTTAATTTCCAAGTAAGTTTTATTTTATTGTTCTTGAATCTTTACTTTATTGTTAATCTCCTTCTACCTTTCTTGTTTGATTTGTTCTTCATCTTTATTGTTCATGTTCTTGATTTTTTATGGTTTTGATTAAGTGGGTTTTGATTATGTTGGTTATGATTGTTAGTTTTATTGATTTAGATTGATTGGTTATTGTTAGTAGATCATTTGTGGTTGTTTTGGTTTAATCTTTTGGTTAATCTTGGTTAGTTTTGATCTAAATTCGTCCTTGTTTTTCATCCCCTGTTCTTCGTCTTCTTTACTGTTTCTTTCCCAGATATTCCGAGTCAGCATTTTTATTCAGTATCAATATTGTTCATCCGGAATATTGAATATTCCGGATCAAGCTCTTCGTTCGGAATATTTGGTTATTCCGGATCAAGTCCTTCGTTCGGAATATCATTTATTCTGGATCAGCTTCTTCATGCGGAATATTATTTATTACGGATCAAGGGGTTTCATCCGGAATGTTGGTTATTCCGGATCAAGGCTCATAATCCGAATCAACATTATTTTCTTTTTATTCCGGATCAAACTCAATATTCCGGATCAACTAGTTTATTCCGGATAAGTGACATATTCCGGATGAGTTTTGTTATTCCGGATGAGGTTGATATTCCGAATGAGTTATTCAGTCTTTTTTGTAGCTTTATATTTTTAATTCTTAAACTTTACTTTTCCCGCCTTTTTCTTTATTTGCATTTTTACTTGCTTTCCTTTTAGTTTAAGTTTAAGTTTGCGTCATTTACCTTTATTGCTTTTAATTTCTCATCATTTACTTTTCGTCAACTTTTATTCTTTCATTGTTTCCTTTTACCGTCTTTGCTTTATTTTTATTGTTTCAAATCTTTATTTTCCATTAGATTTAGACAACGACCTTTCCCTTTTTATTCCACCAAGAACAACCAATCTCTTGCACCTAACCGGAAATCAATTCGAGAAGATTCCGAGAAACGAACATTTCAACCTAGTAAAATCTCCGTATTACCTTATGTTTCAGAATGACCTTGCAGTCTCTTTGAACTCTTAGACGAATCTCCAATCCCCAAATTTGGTCTGAAATAGTCAAATCTGGAGTCTCCATTATCCTATTCTCCCAAGCATGGTACATCTGAACTACTTCTGGCATATCAAAGTCTACTTGCAATTTCAACTCTCTAAGCTTCTCCCTTGCCAAGTCATCACCATATTCAAGTCTTTCTGGTTGTTCAATTATCATCACACTTGAATCTAAACTTTCTTCATCACTTCCTTCTTGTTCCTTAGAAGTGACAACAAATGGTGATTCACCAACCTTCTTTATTTCTTGTTCCACAAGTTGTGCAGCCAACCTTGAATCAAACTCTACTTGTGCTGCATCCTTTGGAACTTCTACTTATAGCATGATTCCTTTACCCTTATCTAATGGATCAATGATGGGTAAGGATGATGGTAATACCTATGACGACACTTATTTGATGATAGCTGATGACTAGAATACATCAACCATATCTGCAGGTCTGTCAACGCTCAAATTCCTTGTGTCAGCGCCCAAATTACTCTTGTCAGCGCTTGGTGTGTCAGCGTTCAATTTTTGCTTGTCACGCCCAACTTACTTGTCTCATCGTCTCTTGTAAATTGTTCCAACATAGCTGTAAAAGACAAGTTTAAATTTGTAGGAGTAACCAGAGATGTATCAAAACCTAGTTGCTTCTTCAATTCAGTGAGGGCTTCAACAACACCCAAAGATTCTCCATCATGTGAGCCTTTATCACTCACATTAATCTGCTCATCCTCCCCTTTGGAAGATTCCTCCATCCCACGCCGAGTGCTAGCATTCTCAAAAATGAAAATCCTCTCCCTCAATTGCTTGAGTTCAAGGCCTTCTGTACTGACTGTTTGTACCAGGTCTGCATATTGCTTTTGCAAGCTAATGCAGACAGCCGTCAATCCATCAATGTGTATGGTTCCAATCTGCCCAGCTCTAAAATGGGTATTTGACCTCCCAAGTAAGAGTCATGGTGCATGGATGAGGTCTTAAAGATGTTAGGACTGTCTTGGCCTACATCTAAGCCAGAACCAACAGTACCAGCCTCATCCATAGCACCAACCACACTTATGGTGGTGGTTCTCTCTGCTACATCACTAGGACCACTAGAGGAGAACACTCCAGTAGTCTTGGGCGTTTTTGCAACCTATATTGAGGTGGGGTAGAAGATGATGTGGATTGGGTGGATGTGGGAAGCTTAAGGGGTGTTTGGGTCTGTGAAGTAAAGGTGTCAACATCTGGATTACTTGTGTCAACGCCAACATTTAAGGTGTCAGCGTTGAAGGGTTCTTGGTCAATTTCCATGTGTTGAGGTGAAGGAAAAGGTTCAGGTATTGGGTCAAGTGTGGTTGTGGGTCTGGTTGGGGTTGTGCTGCTACAATAACAGCAAGCATAGCTTGGGTAAGGGGTAATTCACGGTGAGGGGGTGAGTTCATCTTGGTAAAAATAGCTTTCTTTTGCACAGGGATCTCATAAAAATCATCATGATCCCTTGTGAAGTAACTTTGCACATCAAAAATCTGGGATAAGCCAAAGTCATCTTATTCCCTTTGTTTTTACACATGCCATCAAAAATCAGTTTTGAATAATTAAACTTTTGCCCATTTGTAATGCACACAATTGCACTAGCAATTGATCTATTAATTTCATTGTGTGCAGTACACTTGGGACTCAAACAATGTAGGATGACATGTATGAGGTACTTCCAGGCTGGGGGAACCTCTTGTTTATGATATTTGTTTAAAGTGCCCTCATCAGGGAAAGGATAACCCAAAGCCCAAAGTCCTTGTTCTATTTCATTTATGGGAAGGGTGGTTATACCATCTGCATCATCAAGATGCAAAGCCTGGCGAACCAAGGCTTCAGTAACCACCCATGTACGCCCATGAACAATAGCTGATAATGTGACAATCCGTCAATTTATGATTGATATTTTATTCTAAATATTTATTTGAAAACATTATTTTAATGTTACAATATGAACTCACATATTTTTGGGAAGTAATTTGGATTTACGTCTTGAAGTAGTGTCGGCTACGTCTAAACCGGAGGATTCAACGTTACGTGCTTACGTTTACATACACCGTTTTGGTGACAGTCCGACATTTCAGAAAATAAATTTATCCGTGAATATTATTTTGAGATTTAAATTTGTGGGGGTTCATAAACTCACAAATTTACGAGAAGAGATTAGGACTTACGATTTTAATTTAACGTCCTTTACGATTAAACCAGAAACCTTAGGATTACGTATTTACGTTTTCGAACTCCGTTTTTGATGAGACAATTTTTATTAGATTCGTTTTGTGCCGTTGATTCATAATTTATAAAAACGGTTTTTCGTAAAACGATCCGAGGGCACGCAAATCGAGGAAACTAGAATCGAGGAGTACCCGTAATTAAATGAGGATGAGACAAGAATAAACTTGCCCCACCCTCACATAAGGTGTCCATAATAAGCTACAACACACATGATGTGTGTCAACCTTGCATGAAAGGACTAGGACACTTGTCCTAATCCTTACACCAAACCATTTCTACCACCAAAACCACTAGTCTTCAAACTAGCTAACTCATTCAACACATGCAAAAGCTTCCATTTTCTCTCTTCCTCTCTCTATATTTCGTCCCATATCCACCATAAACAACCCCCATTTTATCTTGATTCAACCATAAATCATATGTATAATTTACATATGATGAAAACCCATTGAAGTTATGAAGATTGGAGGTGATCTTAACATGTAAAAAGGAGTTTTCAAGGGAGTTTGGGGCTGATTTCTCAAGGAGTTTTCATGAAGAACAAGGGCTGATTTTTGGAGGAATCTACAATTACTTGGTGATCCTAGAAGTGGTGTTGATATCTCATAAGATTGGTTACCCAAAACCATGTCGTGTTCATCCAAAAACTCATCATTTCATCACTTTGGTGGTATAAAGATTGTCCTCCTCATCCTCTTGTTATTTTTGATTATGTAAACTTGTATTTCTTTTACTTATGTATATGTATATGATGATTAATGATGATTAGAAATATTGTGTGGGGATTTGGTGTTGATAAACATGCTTAAAAAGATGAAAGACTATAAGAAACAAGGTTAAAATCTTGGTTAAATTTGATGGCTGTATAAAACAGTAAAGAACCATATGGTAAACTGATAAATTGATGAAGTAGAATGGATTTACAGTAAGCTATGGGTCTTGTACACATGTGAGAGTTGGCCATGCAATGGAATCAAAATAATGAGTGAGATATGATCAAAACAAGTTTAGGGTATAAATCTGAGGTTACTGTTTTGGACGATTTTTAGAAAATATTTAGAAGATGATTCAACAGTAGCTATAGTAGATTTAAATGTATCACATATCATGTAGTTTATGTCATAAAAATTTGAGCTTCTATCTCCATACAGAACTCAAGATATGGCAGTTTTGGTGAAAGTGAAGATAAAAATCAGATTTTTGGAAATTAAAGAATAATACTATTATATAAGCACTCAAAATTTAAATAGTATAAAATATAAATTAAAACCCACTAACTTATAAAACTTATTTATATAAATATGTAAAAGGGTAAATGAATGAATAACTTATATAAATGGTAGTGAAATAATACTTATAAGTTATAAAACTATAAACTTGATTTTTACGACTTTTTCGGCTATCGCCGTAAAATTAACGTTTTTGTTAAATAAAACTTAGATGGTTGGACCCGTCTAATAAAAAATTTATAAAACTTATATACTGATATATAAACATGTATAACAAGTAAAAACCGATAAAACCCGAACTATAGGACATACGGACGTTAACGGACTAAATTAACTTTATTGGACTAACAATACAACAAAAATGGACTAAAACACTTATAAACTTATTATTGGGCTTAACCCATTTGGGCCCAACATGGAAAGTATATATACTGATAATATAAGTATAACATGGATTAAAACAAGTTAAAGAACTTATAATAAGTTTATTGGACTTAAAACACGAAAATAGGTAAAACTAGTAAACTAGTATAAAAGTTATCGACATATAACCCTAAAATGAGTAAACGAGAATATGTAAACCCACTTGATCATCATATGTATATAATCATCATATGTATACATAATTGATATTTTTATAAAGTCATTGGACAAACGTCTAAGACCTATTATTATTTATATAGGTTTCCGTGATTGAAGCACGTACCGTACGTCCGAATTGCCGATAACCCGCCTTCCCACATCAACGTGAGTTCATAGCCTCGCACTCTTTTAAATGTTTTTATAAATGTTTTATAAACCCGCGAGGGAGATAACATGATAGTTTTTATTAAATAGGACACCATTTGTCCCGATTGTTTGTTTATTGATTTTGGACCCGAATGATTGAATGACCCGATTGTATGACCCGATAAATGATTAAAGGACCCGATAGATGAAATCAAATGGATTATTAAAGTTAGGTTATGTCACTAAAAGTCCCATTAGCATGAATTGTGAACTACCGGGATTTGGTAGACACTTATGCATTTAATAGTACTATTTGGGGACGATCACCCCAGTTCGCGCCTTGACGGTTGATCCCCGTCGTGCCACATTGATTGGTAAGCGAATTTATGTATGAGAAGATTTGCATAGCGTGACCTTTGTGACGACACGCTACTTTAGATGGGCAAAATTGGTATCGGGTTAGCTACCTGTTGTTGGTTTAGTAAGGTAACAATGTCATGCGGCTTATAATAATCCAAACTAACGAAATACTACTAGACGCTCAGAATTACGACGTATTGTCTGACTAGCAATACAGGGTCATACTATTGATATTATGTTTGTGTTTTGGTTTTTATAACCATATTCATATAACGGTTTTTATTTAATCTATACAACGTTGCAAAACGTATTGTACGATGTTTTTACGACATTGGCTCGTATAATGATTTTTAAGGCAAATGCCTATATTATGATTTTCGATAAGGATTTGTATAAAATGACTTTGGCTATTTTATGGCCTATTATAATGATTTGTACAAAATGATTTTCAGAAATAATTTTATACTGATATTATATTGATGGATTTTATTAAACTCCATGAATTCACTCGGCGTTATCGCTGACCTTTTCTTTTAACATGTTTTATCTCAGGTACTTGAAGGTAATTCTCGGGAAGACGACAAGAATTCATGGCCCGCACCCAAATACTTATTTCCATTCAAATACTTTGTAAAACTTTGTATGAAATAATATGACTTGGGACCGATGTAACTTAGATATTTATAAATGGAAATGATTTATTATTAAACGACGCGATTTTTATGCATTGTCTATGATGTGAGTAATGTGCTATCCCGTAACTCCAACTAGTCTTCCGCTGTATTGAGTTGTACAAATTTGGGGGTGTTACAGTTTGGTACCAGAGCTCTCGTTATAGAGAACGAAAGACTTTTAAAACTAAGGTTTTGAATAAAACATTTCAAAATCTTTTAACTATAAACATTTTTCTAAAAATGTCTAAAAATCTTTTGACTATAACGGTGCCGAAGAATTCCCGAGTTACCGACAAGGCCAGACTGAGAAGTGTTATTTTAATATATATATATAACTTGGATTATATATATATATATATATGATTTAATTTTATTACATGATTGTTTGATGATTATTTTGATATTTATACGCGGTATTTATACGACGTAGATTGTCACAGGAACCCTAACTCCCCTAGTAAATTAATCGAAGCTATTCTCGTAGGAATTCTAGCTATCCTAGATCTAAACCAAGTTGTGGATATTTATGATCCCAACAAATGGTTGATATTCGTAGAAATGTAGATATTAGTTGATTGTGATATTGAAAAAAAATTTGGCGAGATTAAATCTGATATCGATGTCATGACGATCTTTTCTTATAGAGTGGAGTTTGACAAAACGTTACCACCTAGAAAGATGTCATATGATTCGTTGTCATCCAATTCTTAAATTTGAAATCGAAAGGGTGAATGTTGCACTTGAGGCTGTCATTGGAACCATTACCCAAAAGCCTCATGCCACTAATACCTTTCTGAGAATTCTAATTGAATGTATGAGTCATCTCATGCTAGTGACTCATTTGATAATTGTTGTTGTAAGAGCTAATAGGATTGGAAATTAAGTGTTGATTTATATTGAGATTGTATTGCCTTCACAAGGCCGAAGAATAAGATTGAAAGTATTGGAGAATGAAGTAGGATATCGACTTAAGTATAAAATTGGTTAAAACTTGAATAAAGTAAAATTTAACTCGTATGAAATATGAGATTGATAAGAGGAAGTCGTTAAGTCCTATGATTGAATTATAAGGTTTTAATTGATTGTTAGTTTGTGTTAAGTGTTGTTCCTAGGCCATTGTCCACTAATGAGGATGCCCCGTGTCCAAGAAATAAATTGAATAAATCTTCTTCAAAATTGGGACCGATTGATCTTCCGGGACAGGTGGGAAACCTAATGACTCTTGTAGATTAGTATTCATTGTGGTATCTTTTAAAAATAATCCCTAACTTAACTGTGACATCAGTTGGTAGGATGAGTTCTGTGAATTGTATGACATAGTGACACGTAATGTGTTACGGTACAATTTTGACTTGTTTGTGATTAATGAAAAGACAACCTTTGATTGCTAAATTCTACATGTATCGATGTTATCTATCTTTTATTGCTTCATCCTAATGTTCGCATTAGTGATGCAACCATTGAACAAGTACTCATATCGAATTGAGCTACGTTGTGAATTATTCTTTTCTGAGTGCCATCGAGATCATGAACCTCATGATTATTTGGCTAAAGCTCATTTCCTATCATATTGTAGTTAGTTCTTGGTGAACAAGCTTCCATCACTCTTTTGCAGATCACTCATTGTTTTTATAAGATAAAACCGTATCCATTGAGAAAAACTGAATTTTCATTACTATAAGGATTACTCAAAGTTAGATTTATAAGTGATTGTTATCGAAATGAGGTTGTTTATAAAGTATCTTGGAAAACTTAATTGTTTTCATAATAAAAAAAAAAATCTTTGTAAATTTATTCTTGATTCTTATCTAAGAATTAAGCATGAAAATGATTTTACTATAAACATGGATGATAAAATTTTGACGAACTGAGTATTGCATCGTTAATCTTGAAATTGTATATAGTTGCGCGCCTACATACAATTTGGAATGGACCATGCAAGACTGATTAGTAGTCACCATAAAACTAATGAATAAACACTACATTTTCTTTGAAGATTGTGAAAGATTAAATTTTATGAGATCTGCAAGAAGTGAAAAATAGGGACATAGTGTTAGGGACACCTACATATGTGCCTGTAGCATCTATTCTTCTGAGTCGAATTTATTCATCTGTGGAAATTGTCTTATTTGACAATTGACAATTCTTTCTTATCCAATTCTCCCGTGGTGAGATTCTTAGGAAAAGTATTTGATTACCGAGTATTGATACTCGATTGGATGTATTGACATTCATATCATTTCTTATGATTTGATTTCATTTGAATGACCTGGGTAACGATCCGAGGAGCTTTCGAATGCGTATTCAAATTATGAAAACATGGAATATATTCATATTCGTTAAATGTTTTCGTCTGTATCTGATTTGAAATTCTCTCGCATAGATTATGCGTTGACCTTACTCTTTTAATAGTAATTGTGTATCCTGATATCCTTGATTTATGAAGAATTATGAGTTATTATTAGTCTTTTGAGAAGTTCACATCTTATCGACAGCAATACAACTTAAAAAGTTGATAATGCCTGTAGAATGGATTGATTGATTATGACATGACGATATTGTCTTAATTGATGGGAACTCAAGTAGAATTCCCTAAAAGATAAGATGTTGATTATCAAAAGTGATCTAAATAATTCGTGATGGATGACGATATCCTGTATTAAGATTTGAAATTATACCATGAATGGTTGTGAACTAGTTATAGATTTTGTAATCTAGAAGAACCTAACATGAATGTATTAAAAGATGTTTATCTTATCTGAAATTTTAGTAAGTATTTGTTGATAAATTACCTAGACTTTCGCCATTAAGGCAAGTTGAAATTGGTATTGATTATATTCCCGGTGTTGCACCTGTGGCTTGTGCATTATACGCCAGTACCATCTGAATTAGAGGAATTACCGTACAACTGAGAGAGTTGACGGAGAAAGATTATATTATACCAAGCCTGTCATCATGAAGAGCTATGGTGATATCATTCCTTATATTTATAAATTACTGTGAACTGAGTAAATTGACAATCGAAAACGATATCCATAACTCGAAATGGAAGATTTGTTCGATCATTTACAAGGTTCTAGCGTATGTTTTAAAGATTTGATTCACGGCATGGTTATCATCAACTTCGCGTCCGCGAAAAAGATTATGTATTCAAATCACTACATCCGGTACTTGTAATGAACATTATGAGTTTCACGTGGTGACGTTTGGATTGACTAATACACATGTAGCATTCATAAATTTGGTGAATCACGTGTGTAGGCTGTAATTTGATAAATTCATGCTCGTGATCATTAAGGACTATATGTTTGTTTATAAGAATAAAAATGAGTTAATAATTATTTATAGATTGCCCTAAATTGGCCGAACGATAAAAACCTGTATCTTAAATATTTAACATGTGATTAAAGACTAAATCCTTTATATTAATTTACCATGTGAGTAATAGATAATGGAATATAAAATGACTCTTCAAAATTTAGAAGTAATTTAGAACTTTGAATTATACTAAAAAGAAAGTGCAAATATATTTTGACAAATGTTTTAACAAAGGATTTTTAAGGGATTATTCCCTTATACACAAACCATTTAACTAAACTTCTGTTTAGGGGTAAATGTTTGTGTATACCTCAAGATAACTTAAGAGGAATTGAGGAAACCTTTTAAATCATGACTTGAAATTCGAAACGACACATTTTGCTTTTCAAACTAAGAAAATTTTGACCACGGTATAACCAAAGATTTTTCGAACATTTACGCATCTTATTAATTATTTTAATTATTTTCGATAAATCAACAAAAATCTAATTAATTAAATTCAAATTTATTTTGAACATTTTATATAATTGGTCGAACTAAGAAATTTAAACTTTTAACGTTTACATTTCATGAAAATTAAATAATTATTGTTAATTTATATATAATAAATTATCGACGCTTTAAACGACGGATTGAGTAAAACGGATAAAAATGATAGTAAAGACGAAACTAAAACATAGAAGATATGAAGAAAGAATTTTGAATAAATACGGTTGTGATATTTATTTCATCAGGAAAGTGAACGTAATTACTGACGCATAATGTAGAAAGAATATCTAAGTGAATTGTGGACATAATAATTATATCATCATGAGAAGTGAATATAGATACCGACGCATTATGTAGAAAAGATAAAGAACCAGTTAGGACATGTTCCTTAATAATGAACGTGCAAAATAAATTGCCGAACGATATAAAAATAAACGATGTTTGTGAAGTAGGGTAATATAAATAATAAAAAGAGGTTCGCGGCTAACGTGAACCATTAGAATGGAGAAGCCAATAACGTTAAATGTTTTAAAGACCACTTGTGATTGTCTAAATATGGAAATTGTGAGATATAGTTATGTTGGAATTTATAAGTATAAGTATTCTATTTATGTCATTTATGACTAAAAGTATCTTTGTCTGAATAGGTTGTACTGATGGCAATTATGAAGGCAGAGATCGCCTCATACATTAGTAAACGTATAACTATTGCAAAGGTCATCATCTGAATTTGATTCGATTTGGGTCATCGTCGACAGACTGACCAAATCTACTAATATCATTCCTGTTAATGATAGAATCTCGATGAAGAAAATGACTCTTTTGTATTTAAAGGAGTTATGTAAACATAATGTGCCTGTATCGAACATCTATATCAAGATCCTCGCTTCGCATCGAATTTCTAGAGATTTGCTCAGAAATCATTGAGAACGAACCTTGATGAGAGTACTATGTACCACCCCAAATCGAAGGGACGAGGTAAAGTAACGATACAAAGTACTATAAGCGCTGTTTTATGTTTAAATGATTGACCTTTGGTAATGAACCATATAATCGTTTTCCTTTAGAGAGATTATCCTTGATAATCATCGTATTAGGATCGAGATCGAATCTTGTTAGGATCTAAATATTAGAGCATCTGTAAGCAGGAGTTGAGATGAAGACACCCGACATACACCCATTGTGAGTTGGACATGTCTTTTAGGCTTAAGGTTTCCTATGATGGCGAACCTAACCTTACAAAATACCCAACCCACGAGATCTGAAATGATTGTTGAAATTAGGATTTGATTATTAACTGCCGATAATGGGCAAGAGGTTATGTGAATATGAAATGTAGATCTTGAAGTGCCAAATAGGTAGCGAAGTTATGCCAAAATTTTTAACCTTGGAAAAATGAATTCATGATCTGACAAATCATGGGATATAAGTCCCCGTTGTATGGGACCATTGAGATGATATAAAAGATTGGTTTGAAAGGCATATAAGCTGGATCTACCATAGACTTCAAAGACTACGTGAATTATGTTCGTATATCGAACTTGATGGAATATCTATCAAGTGAGAATCTGATTATTCTTAGTAGAGCTTAGATCGGCGAAAAGTTGCATTCATCAAAAACCCGTGAACATCATGGATAGAGAAAGTAAGTCAACATTAAGCCTGATCTTATTTCCGTAGTTATGTTTGATGAAACTCGCGTATTGTAATGAAGTGCACTTGTGAGAAAAGACCGAATGTGGAGGAAATACCCACATGGCTTTAACTCTATAAGAAGCGAGTAGTAAGGTAAGATGATCTTTGAGGACAAAGATCCTGTTTAGGGGTAAATGCTGTGACAATCCGTCAATTTATGATTGATATTTTATTCTAAATATTTATTTGAAAACATTATTTTAATGTTACAATATGAACTCACATATTTTTGGGAAGTATTTTGGATTTACGTCTTGAAGTAGTGTCGGCTACGTCTAAACCGGAGGATTCAACGTTACGTGCTTACGTTTACATACACCGTTTTGGTGACAGTCCGACATTTCAGAAAATAAATTTATCCGTGAATATTATTTTGAGATTTAAATTTGTGTGGGTTCATAAACTCACAAATTTACGAGAAGAGATTAGGACTTACGATTTTAATTTAACGTCCTTTACGATTAAACCAGAAACCTTAGGATTACGTATTTACGTTTTCGAACTCCGTTTTGATGAGACAATTTTTATTAGATTCGTTTTGTGCCGTTGATTCATAATTTATAAAAACGTTTTTCGTAAAACGATCCGAGGGCACGCAAATCGAGGAAACTAGAATCGAGGAGTACCCGTAATTAAATGAGGATGAGACAAGAATAAACTTGCCCCACCCTCACATAAGGTGTCCATAATAAGCTACAACACACATGATGTGTGTCAACCTTGCATGAAAGGACTAGGACACTTGTCCTAATCCTTACACCAAACCATTTCTACCACCAAAACCACTAGTCTTCAAACTAGCTAACTCATTCAACACATGCAAAAGCTTCAATTTTCTCTCTTCCTCTCTCTATATTTCGTCCCATATCCACCATAAACAACCCCCATTTGATCTTGATTCAACCATAAATCATATGTATAATTTACATATGATGAAAACCCATTGAAGTTATGAAGATTGGAGGTGATCTTAACATGTAAAAAGGAGTTTTCAAGGGAGTTTGGGGCTGATTTCTCAAGGAGTTTTCATGAAGAACAAGGGCTGATTTTTGGAGGAATCTACAAATACTTGGTGATCCTAGAAGTGGTGTTGATATCTCATAAGATTGGTTACCCAAAACCATGTCGTGTTCATCTAAAAACTCATCATTTCATCACTTTGGTGGTATAAAGATTGTCCTCCTCATCCTCTTATTATTTTTGATTATGTAAACTTGTATTTCTTTTACTTATGTATATGTATATGATGATTAATGATGATTATAAATATTGTGTGGGGATTTGGTGTTGATAAACATGCTTAAAAAGATGAAAGACTATAAGAAACAAGGTTAAAATCTTGGTTAAATTTGATGGCTGTATAAAACAGTAAAGAACCATATGGTAAACTGATAAAATGATGAAGTAGAATGGATTTACAGTAAGCTATGGGTCTTGTACACATGTGAGAGTTGGCCATGCAATGGAATCAAAATAATGAGTGAGATATGATCAAAACAAGTTTAGGGTATAAATCTGAGGTTACTGTTTTGGACGATTTTTAGAAAATATTTAGAAGATTATTCAACAGTATCTATAGAAGATTTAAATGTATCACATATCATTTAGTTTATGTGATAAAAATTTGAGCTTCTATCTCCATATAGAACTCAAGATATGGCAGTTTTGGTGAAAGTGAAGATAAACATCAGATTTTTGGAAATTAAAGAATAATACTATTATATAAGCACTCAAAATTTAAATAGTATAAAATATAAATTAAAACCCACTAACTTATAAAACTTATTTATATAAATATGTAAAAGGGTAAATGAATGAATAACTTATATAAATGGTAGTGAAATAATACTTATAAGTTATAAAACTATAAACTTGATTTTTACGACTTTTTCGGCTATCGCGTAAAATTAACGTTTTTGTTAAATAAAACTTAGATGGTTGGACCCGTCTAATAAAAAATTTATAAAACTTATATACTGATATATAAACATGTATAACAAGTAAAAACCGATAAAACTCGAACTATAGGACATACGGACGTTAACGGACTAAATTAACGTTATTGGACTAACAATACAACAAAAATGGACTAAAACACTTATAAAATTATTATTGGGCTTAACCCATTTGGGCCCAACATGGAAAGTATATATACTGATAATATAAGCATAACATGGATTAAAACAAGTTAAAGAACTTATAATAAGTTTATTGGACTTAAAACACGAAAATAGGTAAAACTAGTAAACTAGTATAAAAGTTATCGACATATAACCCTAAAATGAGTAAACGAGAATATGTAAACCCACTTGATCATCATATGTATATAATCATCATATGTATACATAATTCATATTTTTATAAAGCCATTGGACAAACGTCTAAGACCTATTATTATTTATATAGGTTTCCGTGATTGAAGCACGTACCGTACGTCCGAATTGCCGATAACCCGCCTTCCCACATCAACGTGAGTTCATAGCCTCGCACTCTTTTAAATGTTTTTATAAATGTTTTATAAACCCGCGAGGGAGATAACATGATAGTTTTTATTAAATAGGACACTATTTGTCCCGATTGTTTGTTTATTGATTTTGGACCCGAATGATTGAATGACCCGATTGTATGACCCGATAAATGATTAAAGGACCCGATAGATGAAATCAAATGGATTATTAAAGTTAGGTTATGTCACTAAAAGTCCCATTAGAATGAATTGTGAACTATCGGGATTTGGTAGACGCTTATGCATTTAATAGTACTATTTGGGGACGATCACCCCAGTTCGCGCCTTGACGGTTGATCCCCGTCGTGCCACATTGATTGGTAAGCGAATTTATGTATGAGAAGATTTCCATAGCGTGACCTTTGTGACGACACGCTACTTTAGATGGGCAAAATTGGTATCGGGTTAGCTACCTGTTGTTGGTTTAGTAAGGTAACAATGTCATGCGGCTTATAATAATCCAAACTAATGAAATACTACTAGACGCTCAGAATTACGACGTATTGTCTGACTAGCAATACAGGGTCATACTATTGATATTATGTTTGTGTTTTGGTTTTTATAACCATATTCATATAACGGTTTTTATTTAATCTATACAACGTTGCAAAACGTATTGTACGATGTTTTTACGACATTGGCTCGTATAATGATTTTTAAGGCAAATGCCTATATTATGATTTTCGATAAGGATTTGTATAAAATGACTTTGGCTATTTTATGGCCTATTATAATGATTTGTACAAAATGATTTTCAGAAATAATTTTATACTGATATTATATTGATGGATTTTATTAAACTCTATGAATTCACTCGTTGTTATCGCTGACCTTTTCTTTTAACATGTTTTATCTCAGGTACTTGAAGGTAATTCTCGGGAAGACGACAAGAATTCATGGCCCGCACCCAAATACTTATTTCCATTCAAATACTTTGTAAAACTTTGTATGAAATAATATGACTTGGGACCGATGTAACTTTGATATTTATGAATGGAAATGAATATTATTAAACGACGCGATTTTTATGCATTGTCTATGATGTGAGTAATGTGCTATCCCGTAACTCCAACTAGTCTTCCGCTGTATTGAGTTGTACAAATTTGGGGGTGTTACAGATAATGTAGTCACATTAATAACTGTTGAGGAACTAACAGTGTTCCAAAACTGTTTAATATGAGTGACAGAGATGAGAGGAGCATGATAAAGAGCATACCTGATAGGAGATGCATTCAAATACGCCACCATCTGAGTGTATTGTGGAAACAGAGTATCATCAGCGTCCAAATAACAATCATGTTGTGTTGACTCCTGAATCCCAATACCAAGTCACTTGGTTTAAACTTTGGTGCCATTGTTGAAGAAAGCTGTTTGTGAATTATTGAGAAAGATGAATTATAGGAGAAAATTTGTTAGACAAGAATATGAGATACCCTGTTTAAAAATAGGAGCCAAATATATAGGAGAGATAGGCACATGTGATTGGTCAAAAATTAGGCAACTATTTTCAAAATATAATGATGAAAATATTGAAAAGAAAATAAGTTATCTTGTGCATTAATTAAAAGTTAGCTGCTCCTAAAATTACGGCCCCAAAATTCGTCAAAAATAACAACTGGGTAGGTCCCAATGAGTGTCAACGGTAAAAAATAACCCATCAACGCCTAACGGCTATATTCTTGTCAACGTTTGCCAAATCCATGTCAGCGTCTAAATTGGTCATAACAACGCTTGGAAAAATACTTGTCAGCGTCCAAAAATAAAAGTAATAAAAATGAAAAAGGACCTTAACAAAGTAATTTATCCTAGTAAAGATAACCTATAAATTTTTAATTATTATAGGGCGGCAAGCACTTTCTAGTTATGCACACTTGCTTATGCAAGATAGACATAACAGTCCTCTAGTGTCCCTTGCTAACCAAAATTCTGAACAATTAAGTTATCTCATAAAATTCCTTGTAACTCCCAGGTAAAACCCATTATAAATCATTCCCAAGTCTCCCAACAGACCACATCCAATTCTAGGCCAAAAATGTCTTGGCAGCATGCATAGTATATCAACTTTGCATGCTACAGTGCCTCATGATTTAGTAAACTAACACATACTCACCTGTGGACACAATCTAGAATTGTGATAAGAGTATTATAAGAATACTCAAAAGTCCTAAAGGTTCTTAAAACCTCCCCTTAAACTGTGATACATATGTTGCCCAATAATATGCATGAATATAAAAATTTATGTCAAGATAGGAATATAAATATTCCAACCATCATCCATAAATTGAAACATTCTCCATATGATTCTCCAAGGATCCATAAGCAACTCTGTATCCAATGGTACAATGCTATCAACGCCTGCACACTTAGATTAAAAACCACAAAACTAACATTGTTGCTGACAACGTCACGATAACACTTGTCAGCTTTAAGGTAACCTTTGTCAGCGTTAGACAATTATAGTGGAAAATCTAACTTTTCAAAAAGACCAATAACAATGCATTATCCTGTACATACTTTTACAATAAGATCCCAAAACACATATTAAGTGAGATTGATCATTCCAATACTTGTTACCAAGTATTGAAACCTTCCAGTATCAAAAGGTTTAGTTAATAAATCAGACACATTTTCTTCTGTGTCAACCCTATCTGGTTGTATTAAACCCTTTTTAAAACAATCTCTTATAAAATGATGTCTAATTTCTATGTCTTTTGTTTTAGAATGATGTACAGGATTTTTAATAATGCATAAAGTGTTGTTATTGTCAACAAAAATCTTGGTATGCATGAAATTATACCCATAATCCAACAGCTGGTTCTGAATCCATAAGACTTGTCCATAACAAGCAGCTGCAGCAACATACTCTGCTTCAGTTGTAGAAATGGCCACCACTGTTTGTTTCTTGCATTGCCAAGATATCAACCTACTCCCAAGAAACTGACATCCACCAGTTGTGGATTTTCTATCAAATCTATCACCACCATAGTCACTGTCTGAATATGCAATAAGCTCCAATGGTGAATCTTTTGGATACCATAATCCAAGGTCTGATAACATCTGAGGTACCTAAAGATTCTCTTGACAGCATGAAGGTGACACTCTTTGGGAGTCACTTGATGGCGTGCACATGCACACACAACAAACATAATGTCAGGTCTTGAGGCTGTGAGATACATCAATGAACCAATCAGTGACCTATAGTGCCTGACATCCACATCTTTTCCATCTCCAACTTTTCCCCAAGGGTGTTCTCTATCCATAGGAGTACTGGCCCTCTTTTCATGTGGAGAAAAGCCAAACTTCTTCAAGATTTCTGCCACATATTTATCCTGAGAGATGAAGATACCATTGATAGGTGTGTAAACACCCATCCTTTTTACCACTTAACTACAATAATAACCAATCCAAAACGTGCATTTTATGTCGTAAATGTCGGAATTATGCGTGGTTTGTGTTTTTGTTGTGATTTTAGGTTCAAAATGTTAAAAGGGAAGAAAACACGGCATTCACGGGATTTTATCGAAGAAAAAGACAAAAGACAAAGTCAGGAAATCAAGAGTGCAAAAAGAACAGAAGTCCAAGACCAATTCTGAAGATTTATCGAAGAAAAAGTCAAAAGACGGAAGTTTACTAAAAGCCGAAGAACTCAAGTCTAATTTATTGAAGAATTACAAGACAAGTTTAAAGAAATCCCGAGACAAAGTCATTAAAGTCAAAGAACTAAGAAGATTAAGGACTTAATGATGCAATTAAAGAAAGAAGAAAGAGGGGAGAAAGCTTCCTAAGCACTTCCTAATCCTCCTATAAATAGGATCCATTTTCATTCCATTTGTTTTTGTTGGCTAATAGTGACAATTAGTTCTTCCATTTTCATTTCCTTGCACTTTAATTACATGTCATTTACTTAATTGTCTTGCACCTTAAATTCCTTTAATTTCAAGTAAGTTTCCTTTTTATTGTTATTGAATCTTTACTTTTATTGTTAATCTCTTCTTCTACCTTTCTTATTCTTGTTTAATCTTTAATCTTTATGCTTATTCTTCATGTTTATGTTCTTTAAATTTTATTGATTTAATCAAGTGGGTTTTGATTATTGTGGTGTTTATTGTTAGTTTTATTGATTAGGATTGATAGATTATCATTAGTTGATTATTTGTGATTAGTTTGATTTAATCTTGTGGTTGATTTTGATTAGTTTTGTCTAGATTCGTAGATTTTTTGTTCTTCCCGTGTTCTTCGCTATTACTGTTTTTCCCAGGTTATTCCGGATCAACACTTTATTCCGAACGAAGGGTTTGTTAAAGTTTATTCCGGATCAACTTATATTCTGGATAAAGGTGGTGTTGTGATTGTTCTGAACCAAGCAAAATATTCCGGATCAGTGATATTCCGAATAAAGCCTGACATTCCGAATCAAGGGATCAGACAATTATTCCGGATATAGGGTGTTCATTCGGAATAACATTTATTCCGAATCAAAGTTTTTTATTCGGAATAATTTATTATTCCGGATAAACCTTTTATTCCGAACGAGGGTTATATTCCGGATGAGTTGTTTATTCCGGATGAAGGAGTGTTATTCCGGATGAACCATTATTCCGAGTGAACTTATTATTCCGAATCAACAAATATTCCGAACGAAGACATCATTCCGAATCAATCATTCCGGATGAGCACATGTATTCCGAATAAGTAATTATTCCGGATGAGTAGGTTATTCCGCATGAGTGATTCGATCTGATTATTCCGAACGAAGCTTTGTTATTCCGGATCAAGGGTTTTGTCAAGTTATTCCGAAAGAAGAATAATTATTCCGGGTGAAGGTGACATTCCGAACGAGTAATTATTCCGAGTGAGGTATTTTTAGTTTATTTTAAGTTTTTAGTTTTTAAGTTTTAAACTTTAATTTTCCCGCCTTTTTCCTTAGTTGCACTTTAAGTTTACTAGATTTAGATTTATTTTTCCTGCTCTTTACCTTTAAGTCTTACACTTTAATTTTACTACAACGACAAAACATTTGTTTCCACCAAAGACAGCTGAGTCGCATAGTTAACCAGTTATCAATTCAATTAGACACAATACAACGAACAATTAATTTTTATACGGGCAAAAGCCGTGTATCAAATGGCACCGCTGCCGGCTCTTTTCGTAAAGATTAACGGTTTTCTGTGAGAGACGCGTTGCTTTTTGGGATCCGTTCACTTGTGAGCGTTATTTTCTTTGCTTAAAAATTTCAAAAGACCATAAAAATTAAAAATTCTTAAAATCCATAAAAATTAAAAAATTTCAAAAATCCAAAAAGTTTTATTTTTCTTTATAGTGTATATATATTCTCTTTGTGTTTGGTATCTTTTCTTTTGCCTTTGTAGGTGTAAGCGTACTAGATCTTCTAATTATCAAGAGCCCGAGACTCGTGAAGATTTAGTTATGGCAGGTGTAAAAAACAACAATAATCCACCGCACCTCAACAATAATAACAACAATGTTCTTCCACAGCCCGATGTTCGGACAATGGAGGAGCTTTGTCAACCTACCATGTTTGGACGAGGAGGACCGATTGCGCCGATGCAATCACGGTTCCGGAGTTTTCGTTGAAGCATCACATGATCCAGCAGGTGCAAACTAATCCATTTCGAGGAATGCCTGATGATGATGCCAACAAACACCTCGACAAATTTATTACTATTACCCAAAGCATGAAGTTGCCCGGTGCCACAATGGATGTTCTTCGCCTTCAACTCTTTCCACATACTTTATCACACCATGCCGAGAAATGGTTTGATCGTCTCCCAAAGAATTCCATTCATACTTGGGATGACATGACTCAAGCTTTTTTTCGCGCTACTTTCCACCATCCATGGTCACGAGCCTTTGCAATCAAATCAGCGGTTTCATGCAAGAACCCGATGAATCTCTCTTTGATGCTTGGGAAAGATATAATGTTTTGATCGATCGTTGTCCAAACCACAACATGCTCCCTGTGACCTTAATTGATACTTTCTACAACGGTTTGACTTTTCGTGATCGTGATACGATTAATGCAGCCGCCGGTGGCACATTTATAAAAAGGAGATCCGAGGAGTGTAGAGAGCTTATTGAGAACATGACTACTCATCACAGAAACTGGGATTCCTCCGTGTAGAAACTAGAAGGGGGGGGGGGGGGGGTTGAATAGTTTCTCTTCGATTGGTGACAAATTAAAATTACTTTCAATTTGGTTTTTATCAAAAACTATCTTTTACTTGAGGCTAAGTTGCATAATGATTAGGTTCAATTCAAATGCACTAGCAAAGATAATAGGTGAGTATAATGATAATGAAATAAGTAAAGAGTAAGGAAGGAGAAAACCTAGTGGGAAGACACCAAGATTTATAGTGGTTCGACAACGAGGCTATATCCTCGTTTCTATTCCACTCCTCGAGTACACCTACTCGAGATTTCCACTATATCCACAAGCTCCCTTCTCGGCGGAGAAAACCTTACATCGTTGCTTACATTATTTTCCGACACTAAGCTAAATGTCGAGACCTAATCTTTATCTAGGACCAATCTACACGACGTTTCCTACTTCACAATTTAACGACACAAGGCTAGATGTCGGGTTCTAATCTTAAGGTAGAACCAATCTTCATGACTCTTCACTTTGAAGCTAAGTGAGAACTTTACACAACACAACTATTAATCACTTTTAAGTTTAGTGAGAACTCACAAGACACAACCACATCACTTTATAGTTTAGTGAGAACTCCTAAACAAATATATTACAACTCAACTAGACTTATCCAAGTACACACATGTAGCTTGGATTTACACAACACAAATCCAAGCAAACACATATGCAATGGATGTACACAACAAATCCAAGTATCCACAAATAACTTGGATGAACACAACTAGTCCAAGTATTCATAAATACATTCGATTGACCTAAAACAAAAAAGGGTATCATGATGAATATGACTAGCTCATAGATTCATCTTTATCACAACACTAGTGAGTGAGTGATCTTCTCATTGGACAAGGTAAAGAAGGGGATCAAGAGGATAATCATATGTAAACATCCTTAAAAATTTAAGTGATCATTTACTAATGATTATGCTATAGAAAATAGAAAGAGGGCTGAGAAAAACGTCCAAGAGGCTTACTGGAAAATGAGATTTGACCCACTATTTAAAGGAGACAAAGTATAACGGATCTATAACGGCTAGCTGTGCACGGTACCTTATCTCACCCCACGGTACCATATCGCTAAGGTACCGCGTAGGTACTTAAGGTACCGCCACTAGACTCCGCTCCGTTTTTTATCTTTTAGTGGGGTGGGAATATCTGAGGTATTTGAAACCTTCAAAGGATATTCTAACAGCATTTGGAATATGTCATTTTCAAATTTTCATTTTCCATTTTAATAAAACATTTTCTAAAAAAGAAAGTTTATTAAAAAGTCTTTTGTCATATTAACAAAAGTGAGTTTTAAGGATAACCATTTTGATGATCACTAAGTATGATTAAGAAAGGTTAGTGATATGATTATTACCTTGATGATAGTGTTAGTTAAATAATTCATTTTGTGTTTTACACTAAATGTGTTGTATGGTTTGTTGTGATCAAAACTAAGAAAGATTAGTTAACACTAATAATGTTTTTAGGCATCACTTGCATTAACAATCTCCCCCTTTTTGATTACGACAAACGATAAACTCATTTATGTAGAAATACAAAATATGGAATTATTAACTAGTTTATCACTATCATTTCTCCCCCTTTGTCATAGCAAAAAGGTTAGCACAAGTCTTTGAAGAACATCGAACTTTGCTAGTAGCTCCCCCTTGGTGGTTGCTCCCCCTTGCTTGGGGCATCAAGTTTGTGAGCTAAGGTGACATGCTACACAAAGGTTAGTAGAAAGGAAAGAAACACCAATGTATATATGATCACTACCTACTAAGTAACTTGAGAGGGATAAAGAGAAGAAATCTCAAATTAGAAGCAAGTATTTTGCTAAGTATGTCCAAAGAGGTAATTGACAAAATCAAACTTCAATCCAATGAAGATGATAGGCTTGTCAATGGGTTAAAGCTTAGAATTGATGTAATCACCCATAAGCAATTGTAAAAATAAACATGATCAACTCAAAATAGAACAAATGAAAAAGCACATAAATAACACAAAAGTTACATAAAAAGAAAAAAGGACACAACAAAGAAGATAGTCATACACACAATATGAGTATCTAAAAGCAATAGATATGGAAAATAAACCACTAAGCATAAGCTAGACTAATAGTGATATTTTCCAAGATTGCAAAAAAAAAAAAAAAACTAAAAAGACGACGATGCATCATTCGAAGTTTTGTCTACCAGAACAAAAACTTGAAAGAGGAGGTCGAGTGAGGAGGAATTCAAGAAAATTTAACTTCTCATACACATGAGCAAGTTCAATTTGTTGAAATCGGCAACAATCACACGAGGATCCATGATGCAACACAAAATCGTTTGATGGGGGTATGGCATCAAACTTAGGGTTTGGTGGTGGTGGGGTAATTGGTTTGGGAATGTTTTCAAAATGCCTTGTGAGGTTTGGGAAGGTTGAAAGGTCATTGAGTTGAGGGGTGTTGAAGGATTGTGATGGTGGTGGAACATTTTCTTTAGCTCCAGTGATGGGGTTTATGGTACAAGTCTCATTCCAATACTTGATTGGAGAGAAGGTAGGGTTTTTGGGTGGTTTGGACGAAGATGGTTCATTCTTCTTAACCCAAATAGGTCGAACCGAAATTTTCGGTTTCTTTGAAAGCTTGGATGAGGAAGCTTTGGGTGAGTGGGGTTGTGACAAAGAGATGTCAAGGTTAGGAATGTAGGAGTTAGGCATTGTGAGAGTGTGAGAATGATATCTCAAGGTTATGTGAGAATAAATTCTCAAGGTTTGGGAAGGTGTGAGAATGTAATCTCAAGGTTGTGTGAGAATGAATTCTCAAGGTTGGGAAGGTGTGAGAATGAAATCTCAAGGTTGGGGTATAAGTAAAATGTAAACAAGGTAAGAGTTTGAATACAAAATGTGTAGTGTCAAGGAATGTTTAGTCAATTTGAGTAAACAAGGAATCTTGACAGGGTATAGTGTTTTAAAAGTTTTGACCAAAAATTCGTCAAAAGCCACTTACTGTCCGCAGTACCTTATAGGGACCGGCGGTTCCATATCGCTTAGGAACCGCGGGACTTTAAGGAACCGCGTCCAGTGGACTTGAAACCATGTTTTTCCTGGGTTTTGGGAAAAACTAAGACTTTTTCAAAAAGTTGCAAATCTTGAAATTTTACCTCTATTAGCACCAAACTATGCTAGGGTTGCATAAAGAAACACATTCAAAAAGAATATCTTGACGAAGGGTGACAAAATAATTTAGATATCATTTTGAACCAATTTTAGTCAAGTTTAGGGGTTGTGATAGATTTAGGTTCAATTTTAATTTCAAATTAAAGTTGATTAGTGTGCACAAAGGGATAGAAACACACAAAGCAAAATCCATAAGTCAACAACATGAAACATTCATTAAGGAGGCAAGTACAAAGACAAATAAAAACTAACTAATACATAGCTAGCTTAACATTAAATCTAGATAAGTAGTTTTCTTTGGCTTGGTTTTGTTGAATACTCTTATTAAGAAAACTCCATCATTCATCTCCTAGGAAGAGGCATGGAGAACAAGGCAAGCAAGAACTCTTGCAACCTCCTATGTAGCCCATACATGTCCATCCAAAGGTTATGGATGATGTAGTGGTTGTAAAGACAACATGGACAACTAGGACCATGAGTTTGTTAAAACCCATAGTATGGATCACCCAAAAGGAGGGAAAGTGGAACACCTAAAATTGGGATGTTTGAGTTGGGTGGAGGTGGAGGAGGCATGTTCTCTAAGGGTGATGTGTGTGAAAGTAGAGGCATGTTCCCTAAAGGGGAAATGGGTGAGTGTGGAGGTAAATTCTCCAAGGTTGGTGAAATGGGTGAGTTGTGAGGGGTAAATGGTGAAGTCACCAAAGTGTTATCAAAGTCATTCACAAAAGGAATGCTTTGGATTGGTTGGGGTTGTGTGGTCACTTCCAAGGGTGCACTTGGAGTGAAGGGTGAAGAGAGCTCATTCATTCTTGAGTTGAATGAAGAGGAGGTAGAACCAATGGAGTGGTTAGTACCATGGGTGGATGATGTCTTGCATGGTGCAAGAGGTGGGGAAGGTGATGAAGAAATGAGGATAGGAGCCATCTCATTATTTGGTGTGTGGAAAGGTGAGGAGTTAGGCTTGGCTACCTTAATCCTTATTTTGAGTGTTTTCCTTGGGGTGGAGGTCTTGGAAGTGTTTGAGGTTTTGGTACACACCATGGTTGATTTGGGTGGTTTAAGGTTTAGGGAAGTATGTTTGATGTGTGAATAATGAATTTAGGTAACCTTGTTTAGGTGAATAATGAATTTAGGTAACCTTGTTTAGGTAACCTTGTTTAGGAAATGTGCAGTTTATTACTGAAAATCATGCAAGGTTTACACAGATTTAAGAAAACAGTGTAAAGCAAAGATGTTGTCTTGCACAGTGACCGGTGGTTCCTTATCTAGGACCGGCGGTACCTTATCGATAAGGAACCGCGGGTCGATATGGAACCGCGACCAGAGGGTTTTCAAAAATTTCCCATCCCAGTTTTTGATAAACCCAGATTTTTTCCAAAGGATTCACAAGCCAAACTTAACTACAGATCATAATATAATAAGCTAACTATCACAAAGATGCATAAAACAATGTAAATCACGAACATGATGGCATAATTAACATTAAGGATCAAGATAAATGATAATTCAAACATGCAATCATAAGTTAATACACATCCAAGATAAAATAAAATTGTTCAACATTACATGTTTACCAACATGTATTCTTTGAAATACTTAAAAGCTTTCACCTTCTCTTTTTCCCCAATCCCTTGATCATATTCCCCAAGAACTTGAAACCTTTTCTTGATTCAACCCGGTGTTCGTGCAATTCCCCTCGAGTTCTAAGGTTTTCACGGTAAAGATGCTCCATATTGAGATCTTCCGGTACTTCACTAGAATGATGAGGAGGAGGAGCTAAGTCTTCAAATTCATCCTCGAATGGGTTTGAGGATGGATGGGAATTACTCGAAGAGTGGAACTGAGAACTAGTACCAATGCCATCACCATCACTTGTTGGCATGTCCATGTCCTCATCATCCATCTCTTGATGATCATATTTTCTCGATCCTCGATCACTTCTTGTCTTTCTTGCATATGCCTATTGAATAGGCAACATAACCCGATGAACCGGGTAGAAGCGAGAAAGATCAAGGTGGGGAAAATCATGAGCAACCCTTTTGAAAAGGCAAGTTAGAAGCATAGCATTGGGAAGGTTTGTCTTGGGCTTCAAAAGGGCATAACTGATTCGTCGAGCGATATAGAATGCCAAGTTGTACTTGGTGGATGTAAAGATGCAACTCAACATATGAACTATACACGCCGGATATGATCTCGGTTTCCACCAAGACAAAAGACATTCTCCCTAAGGATATTGGCCCATTGGACCATAAAATCCTTAAGGTCGCTAGAGAGCACTTCATATCGATTCACATTTCGTCCATTTGAATGAAGGCTTCTCACAACGTTTCCATCACGCTCTTTCGAGATGATGTCAAGGATGAACTCTAGATCAATTTCGGTGAGGTCATTTGGAGGTTTATCGAAGGATTCCGAGAGAGCATCAAGTCACAATTTATCCGTAAAACGACAAGTGCCTTCATATGGCACACCGAGAATTTGACCAAAGTTTTCGAGGGAGTATTGAATCAATTGATCATTCAACATGAAACGAATGAAGATTTCTGCATTGTATTCAATCATGGAGTAGGTGCTAAATAATTCAAGAAGGAATAAGGGGTAAATATCTTCTTCTATGTTTAGCAAGCAATCAAACCCCGAAAGCTCAAACATAGATTGGATATAGTCATAACCCGTTATTTCCTTGTCAACGACTCTACCCTCATGGAAACAACGAGTGGAAAGGGATGGAAAAGCGTTTTGAAGTTGGGGGGAAGCATAGGTTTGGGAGAGGGTTGGCATGTATTGTCTAGTGTATTGATGATCTTTTTCATATTGAGAAGGCATGATTAAGTACCTAAATACAAACAAAAATATTTCCAATCACTCATATGAAAATCAAAAAGGAAAACGAAAAATGAAAATGTGTTATATCAATTTCTTGACAAACATAGGATTGAATCCATATCATTTTCATGTTCACAATGTGTCTATTCCATCATTAACCAAGAACACATGATCTATGTTAGATCAACAATGGATTAGAACATTGGTTTTTCAAAACAAGGTTTTTAGGTAATCATTAACAATGTCATTACCTACTTGTTCATGGGTTCATCTAAAATCCATCATTCAACCAAAAATCATTTAGCCTAAATTCTGATTTGTTCTACAAGTGGGTTTTAGTGAAATCTTAATGAATATCAACCTAAGGAATCATAGTAAAACAACCATGTCAACCCACATTCCTATTAAGGTTTTAATTCAATTTCAATTATAAAAATCCCCAATTATGAAAGGATGAACCCTAGAAAAAAATAGATGAAATTGAAAGAAAATACTTACAATTAATTGATGTTAGATGAATGATGAGTGAAACCCACAACTTGGAATTAATTAATTTGAGTTATCGATAAGGTACCGCGCCTTTGAGCCGCCTAGATAAGGAACCGCCTACAGAGGCAGGTTTTTATCTATGAAAAACGCCAAATTTTAAAAACCAAGTTTTTCTAAAATACTTAAAATTATATCATGAGCCTTTTAGAATATCATTGGATCATCATACCACTAAGCAATATGCCTTAACGAAGGATTACGAGTTAAATCAAGATCGAAAAGAACCGAAACGGACAAACGACTACTCGTAGCAAAACGACTAAGTGGAGAGAAGTCAAGGGAAGTGAATCAAGACTAGGACCAATGCTCAAGGGATTAATGACAATCTTCAAATAGTTGTAACGAAGAGCTTGTGTCATATATAGTGGTTTAAGACGTGCCTTTCCGACGAAACGTTAAACGGCTTTGGTAATGAATAAGCACAAAGCAATTTTCAAGTATAGACTAAGATCACTTTCAATAATAGTCTTAGTCTAAACCAAAATATGATCAAGGTATTAATTTACTTTCTCTCCCATAAAGGGCCTACTAACCGTATGGGTGCAAACTGATTGTAGAGTTTTTGTACCCTTTAGGAAAAGAGCAACAAAATAGTGGTAAGCGTTAAGTGTCGGTTTAGGAAAACCGAGAACTAATGACCCTTAAGAAAATTCAAGTTCATTTCCCAAGGAGGCACGTGCGTTGTGTAATGAATTAATTAATGTGATTGTGATTATATTGTAAAAGAGAAAATAGAAATGGGGTGAGAAAAGAATGACGGTTACGAAGACGGATCGAGCTAAGACGAAAAGGCGTTCACGTAAAACCATAAAAACTACAAAATTAAAAATTTTAAACCTAAAAAATAATTAAAAGCTAAAATAAGTCTAAAATAATATAAATAAGAATAAAAATCCAATAAAAATATTTTAAAACTTTTATTAATTAAATATTCAATTTTAAATGCTAATTATAGCCCTAAAATTAAATAAAATTAATCAAAATGTCCAAAATATTATTTTATTGAACAAATAACTTACTTATATTATCTAAAGACTAAAAATTATTTTTCCTAAATTTTAAAAACTATTGTTCTATTTTTAAATCACTAAAAACTATTTTAAAACTAAAATAATTATAAAAATAATAAAATAATGATAAAAATAAGTTGACACTTTTAAAAATCCTAAATTACTCTAATGAACAGTAGAAAAATGAAAAAGTTTGAAAAATAATAAATTTTGAACTAGAAGACAAAAACAGTTTGAATAAAACCCTAATTAAACTAATTTAATTCTAAAAAATAATTAAAAAGATGAACAGTAAAATATTTTTAAACCAAAAATCTTAAATTATTTTTCTGAATCTAACAAAATTTTTGAAATCTAAAAATATTACTTTTTTGCACTAAAGGACAAAAAACAGAAACTTAAAAGTAATTAAAAATGACTATTTAATCTAAAAAATATTAAATGAACAGTAATAAAAAATCTAATTAAACAGAAAAATTAAAAATAAAATTAGAAAATTAACAAAACTGGTTTCAAGTCCTAATTCAAATTTTTATGCACTAAAGACAAAAAATCTCAAAAGCTGATAGTGACACCTTGCTGATTTTGTCTTTTAGCTTGGCAGTACTAACTTTTGTGCTACCAGTGGGAAATTTGTTCCCACTGCTAGTGTAAATTGTTGGTCAGTTGACCAATAAGCTCAGGAGAGCTTATTTGATGGCTTATATTGGGCAATAAGGCAACCCCACAACCAGTTGGGTAGTGGGGAGTCTAAGTACACACAAAAAACACAAGCTCTTTCACAAAAATCACACAAAAATGCACAATAAAGTTTCTGATTAAGCAATGAAGTTCTGATGAACAGTAGACCTGGATTACTTGCACAAAAACGGATTTCAAACCTCAATAACTTGCATACACATCCACTAAATAGCATATAAACAATAAACAATCCTAGGGTGAACCAATATCTAACATTGATCAAGATTTGATGCACAAAATTTCATAAAACAGGCAGTAAAAGGACCTTGCTGTTTTATGTGCTATTTTCTAATATTTAACATGCAAACTTGATTTAAACTACACCCAACTGAAACCCAAACTAACATACAACCTATTAACTACCTAATGAGTATGTGAAGCAGGTTTTAAAACAAGATTCACGTCATTTATCCCAACTAAAACCTTAATCCAAAAACTCCTTAATGACTGAAAACAAAAAATTAATCAAGCAAACCTAAGCAAATCTACTCAAAACTGATTTCACTTATCCTAAGCATGCATACTAAACACAAATGAGCATAACCAAACAGATACACAACACTTAACAACTTTCATGCATTTTCATACAAATCATAAAAACCACAAATTAGAAATCTAAAAACAAGGATTAAGTAAGATACCTTGTGGGACCCACATCCAGGTCCCATAGTGACTGAAAAGTCACCTCCAAACAGGCTCGGGCCTGTGCTGAATCTCTTGGGCAAACAAGCTCCTAAAAAAACATCCTGCTAAGAACAATGAACAACAAAATATCTAATTTCTGATTTTTGAAACTTTTTTAAACCTTTTCACAAACTTTTCAAATAAACCTCTCAAATATTTTCCTTTCAAAACACTCAAACAAATCACTTATAACCTTGGACAACCAAATTAGAATAAGAATTTTACCAAAAAAAATCACTTTTCAGAAACTTGAAAATAGGACTTAATTTTGAAAAACCTTGAACTAATGAACAATTTATGGAACTCAGATTGATCTCATGCACAATAAATACCAGCTTTTAAAAAAACAAAAAGGAATTACAATTTAGAAAATATACCAACTTTTATAACTTTAAAAAAGGAATTACATTAAAGTGAGATCAAGATCTGGAACAAGCCCTATCACATGTTGATAGGTGCTTTATATAGATACTAGTAGAACTATCTAGATACTGGAATAAAGAAATAATAAACTGGAACCCTAATTGGATAAAAATCCGAAAATGTCCTTGTTCTTGACTGAATTCTTGGTCAAAAGTGTTGCCCATGTGATGAGAGTGATGGCCAGCTGTGATGAAGCGATCATAAACGTTCATTTGTGCTTGGGGAAAAAGGAATTTGACGTGGGGCGTTGATGCTGTCTGGTATTGGGGTTTGGGTGAATAAGACGTTGCAGGAGAGGTCCACAAGACACATGGGTGTGTCTTGAAAGGAATCTGGGAGTGGGGTTTTAGTGACAAAGACACTAATTAATCATCTAGAAAAACTGAATCAAAAGCCCTTTATATTTAAGTCAATTAGGTCTGGGAAAATTAGGGTTTATGTGGTGGGTTTAATCCATTTTGGGTAATTGGTTTTTTAAATGTTGTGTTTAGAGGGAAATTAGGGAGGGTTGACTGGGTTTGTTGACCAGTTTAATAATAAACTGGGTATTGGGTTTGGGTTATGGGTTTGGACGGGCATGGGAAGGGTAAATGGGTAGGGTCGGGTTAAATGGTGAGGTGTCAGGATTGTATTGGTGGATGAAGTTTGGATGTTTGATGCTTTCAGTCCCCCTACTTCCTTCCTTTCTTCATTTTGTGATAAACAACAAACAATCTCATTTCCTTTATATTCAACTTTGGGCAGTTGACATTGTCGACGTACAGTCGGTATTAGGCCCGGCCCAACAGGCCCGCGGCACACACACACCTAATTTATCCTTTAAGAAACCCTAAGTCTATATAAACAGGGGTAGGGGTCTCATTATAAACAGGTTCTCTCTCTTAACCACACCTCTTATACAATATATCGATCAATACTAACTTGACCGTCGGAGGTGGACCCCGGGGCTCCGGCCTCGGGTCCACGTCTAACCGGTTTTCCTTTGTTTGCAGCATTACTCAGGATTCGGGCAGACGACAAACGGCCCAGGAGTGTCGTCGAACCGGCCCAGCCAAACTATGCTCCAACAAGTTGGCGCCATCCGTGGGACCCTAAACATATTATGTGGCGTGGTCTCATATCACCGAAAAGCAAAGATCTATGTCAAAAGTCGGTAAATCCGAAACTTTAGTATTTTTGTTTTTCACTTGCTTGTGTTCTTCCATGCGTAGGAAGTTTAACTATCAAATTAGCGACAAACTGTATGATTTCCTACACAGAAAAAGCGTTGCTAAAAAATCGACATACGGAAAGTAATCGCATTCTTGGTGTATAGTTTATTATTATATACTATATCTTATTAAACATATAAAAATTTATCTATTCGTGCTACAAATATCAACCGTGATAACATAATCAAATAATGTATATTACTTTTGGCAAGATGATAAATCGCAACAATACAAGATATCTTGCAAGTTACTATCTCAAATCTGTGACCTAGTTTTAATGTTATATACCTTTCCATAGCAGTGTTTGATTGGTTTATTCGGCAATAATATCAATGATGTTATTTTCGTTATGATATTCTATTTATTTTATATCTTATCCGTGACTATGGTTGCCAATCCGTGCTCGTCTACACATTCGAATAATTATTTTATTTTTAATCCGCGGTTACAAGTCTATCCTTTCGCAATATTTCGCAATCAGACATATATTTAATATTTTAATAAAAGATATTAATGATATCTTTTTAAAATTTTGACAATATTTTATCAATATGTTTTAAATTTATAAAAAATATTATGTATATTTTTTACATTGACAAAAGATATTACCAATATCTTCTAAAAATATTATTGATATCTTTTATGTTAAAGATATTACGTGTATCTTTTAAATCAAAAAAGAGATATTTCATATATCTTTAAACTTGATTATATTTTCAGTATCAGTCGCGACACGCCTACTTATATTGTGTCTCGACCCGACCTCTTTTCCCACGGTCATGGTACGCCCATCTCCGCTGGTATGAAATTATTATTATTTTTTATTTTTTAGTCGCGGTCATGGTATGTCCAGCCATGCTTATCTATATGTTCGGTCATATACGGACATGAGCTGCCTCTCCTGTAATTAATCCGCATCTTCGGGTATATTGTTTATATTAATAACAGATATTACACATATCATTTAAATTACTACAAGATATTCTTTAGGATATATTATGATATTTTTTATTATATATATCTTTTAAATCGGTAAGATATATTACATATATTTTTTAAAATAACATGTTTATCATTCGCGGTCATGGTACGACCATCCGCGCTAGTTCATACATTCGGACATCTTTAGCCTACGGGCGTACATGTACACATCGTTCCCAGGAGGAATAAGAGGATTGAGTGAACCTAATAATTCAACTTGTCGTGTAAGATGGATGCAACCCCAACGACCATGGATCATGTATCCTTGTTAGACACCTTACTATCAAGACGTTGTAGTAAGTTACGCAAACCACATGACTCATGATGGACTTGCAAAAGACACATTGTGCACGTCTAACAAAATTTTGTCATACATTTGACAGTCCTTATGGTAGTAGCGGTACGCCGCACGTAATGGCATAGCTCATCCCATAAGTTAGTTAAGATACGTCTTATACTATGTGACAATTCGCGGTTATGGCACGACCCATCCGCGTTGGTTCGCACGTTCGAACCCAATTTCTATCTTTCGTACGCGGCTATGGTACATCCATTCGCGTTGGTCTACACGACCGTATTTTTTTTTAAATACTTGATTAATTTTAATACTACTAATCGAGTGTAGCACCATTAACCTTGGGGGGCTACCAGGGTATAATAATACCACTATTTCCGTGCATGACACGCAAATATCTTTGGATATATTTCTTTGCCGCAGAAGTCCGCCTTCTGCCGGGTTATTCCTTTGCCATGGAAGTATTACTTCCATTGGCTTATTCCTTCGCCGCAGAAGTACTCCTTCCGCGCGCTTATTTCTGCGCCTTGGAAGTATCTCTTCCACGTGCTCATTATTTTCGCCGTGGAAGTATCTCTTCCACGTGCTCATTATCTTCGCCGTGGAAGTATCTCTTCCACGTGCTCATTATTTTCGCCGTGGAAGTATCTCTTCCACGTGCTTATTATCTTCGCCGTGGAAGTATCTCTTCCACGTGCTTATTATTTTCGCCGTGGAAGTATCTCTTCCACGTGCTCATTATTTTCGCGGTGGAAGTATCTCTTCCACATGCTCATTATTTTCGCCGTGGAAGTATCTCTTCCATGTGCATATAATTTTCGCCGTGGAAGTATCTCTTCCACGTGCTCATTATTTTCACCGTGGAAGTATCTCTTCCACGTGCTCATTATTTTCCCCGTGGAAGTATCTCTTCCACGTGTTTATTATCTTCGCCGTGGAAGTATCTCTTCCACGTGCTCATTATTTTCGCCGTGGAAGTATCTCTTCCACGTGCTCATTATTTTCGCCGTGGAAGTATCTCTTCCACGTGCTTATTATCTTCGCCGTGGAAGTATCTCTTCCACGTGCTCATTATTTTCGCCGTGGAAGTATCTCTTCCACGTGCTTATTATTTTCGCCGTGGAAGTATCTCTTCCACGTGCTTATTATTTTCGCCGTGGAAGTATCTCTTCCACGTGCTCATTATTTTCGCCATAGAAGTATCTCTTCCACGTGCTCATTATTTTCGCCGTGGAAGTATCTCTTCCACGTGCTTGTTATATTTGCCGTGGAAGTATCTCTTCCACGTGCTCCTTATCTTCGCCGTGGAAGTATCTCTTCCACGTGCTCATTATTTTTGTCGTGGAAGTATCTCTTCCACGTGCTTATTATCTTCGCCGTGGAAGTATCTCTTCCACGTGCTCATTATTTTCGCCGTGGAAGTATCTCTTCCATGTGCTTGTTATCTTTACCATGGAAGTATCTCTTCCACGTGCTCATTATTTTCGCCGTGGAAGTATCTCTTCCATGTGCTCATTATTTTCGCCGTGGAAGTATCTCTTCCACGTGCTCATTATTTTCGCCGTGTAAGTATCTCTTCCACTTGCTCATTATTTTAGCCGTGGAAGTATCTCTTCCACGTGCTTATTATCTTCGCCGTGGAAGTATCTCTTCCACGTGCTCATTATTTTCGCTGTGGAAGTATCTCTTCCACGTGCTCATTATTTTCGCCGTGGAAGTATCTCTTCCACGTGCTCATTATTTTCACCGTGGAAGTATCTCTTCCACGTGCTTATTATCTTCGCCGTGGAAGTATCTCTTCCACGTGCTCATTATTTTCGCCGTGGAAGTACCTCTTCCACGTGCTCATTATTTTCGTCGTGGAAGTATCTCTTCCACGTGCTTATTATCTTCGCCGTGGAAGTATCTCTTCCACGTGCTCATTATTTTCGCCGTGGAAGTATCTCTTCCACGTGCTCATTATTTTCGCCGTGGAAGTATCTCTTCCACGTGCTTATTATCTTCGCCGTGGAAGTATCTCTTCCACGTGCTCATTATTTTCGCCGTGGAAGTATCTCTTCCACGTGCTTATTATCTTCGCCGTGGAAGTATCTCTTCCACGTGCTCATTATTTTCGCCGTGGAAGTATCTCTTCCACGTGCTCATTATTTTTGTCGTGGAAGTATCTCTTCCACGTGCTTATTATCTTCGCCGTGGAATTATCTCTTCCACGTGCTCATTATTTTCGCCGTGGAAGTATCTCTTCCATGTGCTTGTTATCTTTGCCGTGGAAGTATCTCTTCCACGTGCTCATTATTTTCGCTGTGGAAGTATCTCTTCCACGTGCTCATTATTTTCGCCGTGGAAGTATCTCTTCCACGTGCTCATTATTTTCGCCGTGGAAGTATCTCTTCCACGTGCTCATTATTTTCGCTGTAGAAGTATCTCTTCCACGTGCTTATTATCTTCGCCGTGGAAGTATCTCTTCCACGTGCTCATTATTTTCGCCGTGGAAGTATCTCTTCCACGTGCTTATTATCTTCGCCGTGGAAGTATCTCTTCCACGTGCTCATTATTTTCGCCAAGTGCTTGTTATATTTGCCGTGGAAGTATCTCTTCCAAGTGCTCATTATTTTCGCCGTGGAAGTATCTCTTCCACGTGCTCATTATTTTCGCCGTGGAAGTATCTCTTCCACGTGCTTATTATCTTCGTCGTGGAAGTATCTCTTCCACCTGATCATTATTTTCGCCGTGGAAGTATCTCTTCCATGTGCTTGTTATCTTTACCGTGGAAGTATCTCTTCCACGTGCTCATTATTTTCGCCGTGGAAGTATCTCTTCCACGTGCTTATTATCTTCGCCGTGGAAGTATCTCTTCCACGTGCTCATTATTTTCGCCGTGGGAGTATCTCTTCCACGCGCTTGTTATCTTCGCCGTGGAAGTATCCCTTCCACGTGCTCATTCTCTTTGCCGTGGAAGTATTCTTCCACGCGCTTGTTATCTTCGCCGTGGAAGTATCTCTTCCACGTGCTCATTATTTTCGCCGTGGAAGTATCTCTTCCACTGGCGCCTTATTTTAACCGTGGAAGTATTCCTTCCATGGGCTCGTTGTCTTCGTCGTGGAAATACGTCTTCCACTCTCTTGTTGCCTTTGTCGTGGAAGTACGCCTTCCACTGGCTCATTCTGCCACAAAAGTACGTCTTCTGTTGGTTCATATCTTTGTTACGGAAGTACGTCTTGGAAGGTGCTTATTATTTTCGCCATGGAAGTATCTCTTCCACGCGCTTGTTATTTTCGCCGTGGAAGTATCTCTTCCACGTGCTTATTATCTTCGCCGTGGAAGTATCTCTTCCACGTGCTCATTATTTTCGCCGTGGAAGTATCTCTTCCACGTGCTCATTATTTTCGCCGTGGAAGTATCTCTTCCACGTGCTTATTATCTTCGCCGTGGAAGTATCTCTTCCACGTGCTCATTATTTTCATCGTGGAAGTATCTCTTCCACGTGCTTATTATCTTCGCCGTGGAAGTATCTCTTCCACGTGCTCATTATTTTTTCCGTGGAAGTATCTCTTCCACGTGCTTATTATCTTCGCCGTGGAAGTATCTCTTCCACGTGCTCATTATTTTCGCCGTGGAAGTATCTCTTCCACGTGCTCATTATTTTCGCCGTGGAAGTATCTCTTCCACTTGCTCATTATTTTCGCCGTGGAAGTATCTCTTCCACGTGCTTATTATCTTCGCCGTGGAAGTATCTCTTCCACGTGCTCATTATTTTCGTTGTGGAAGTATCTCTTCCACGTGCTCATTATTTTCGCCGTGGAAGTATCTCTTCCACGTGCTCATTATTTTCACCGTGGAAGTATCTCTTCCACGTGCTTATTATCTTCGCCGTGGAAGTATCTCTTCCACGTGCTCATTATTTTCGCCGTGGAAGTATCTCTTCCACGTGCTTATTATCTTCGCCGTGGAAATATCTCTTCCACGTGCTCATTATTTTCGCCGTGGAAGTATCTCTTCCACGTGTTCATTATTTTCGCCGTGGAAGTATCTCTTCCACGTGCTTATTATCTTCGCCGTGGAAGTATATCTTCCACGTGCTCATTATTTTCGCCGTGGAAGTATCTCTTCCACGTGCTTATTATCTTCGCCGTGGAAGTATCTCTTCCACGTGCTCATTATTTTCGCCGTGGAAGTATCTCTTCCACGTGCTCATTATTTTTGCCGTGGAAGTATCTCTTCCACGTGCTTATTATCTTCGCCGTGGAAGTATCTCTTCCACGTGCTCATTATTTTCGCCGTGGAAGTATCTCTTCTATGTGCTTGTTATCTTTGCCGTTGAAGTATCTCTTCCACGTGCTCATTATTTTCTCCGTGGAAGTATCTCTTCCACGTGCACATTATTTTCGTCGTGGAAGTATCTCTTCCACGTGCTCATTATTTTCGTCGTGGAAGTATCTCTTCCACGTGCTCATTATTTTCGCCGTGGAAGTATCTCTTCCACGTGCTTATTATCTTCGCCGTGGAAGTATCTCTTCCACGTGCTCATTATTTTCGCCGTGGAAGTATCTCTTCCACGTGCTCATTATTTTCGCCGTGGAAGTATCTCTTCCACGTGCTTATTATCTTCGCCGTGGAAGTATCTCTTCCACGTGCTCATTATTTTCGCCGTGGAAGTATCTCTTCCACGTGCTTATTATCTTCGCCGTGGAAGTATCTCTTCCACGTGCTCATTATTTTTTCCGTGGAAGTATCTCTTCCACGTGCTTATTATCTTCGCCGTGGAAGTATCTCTTCCACGTGCTCATTATTTTCGCCGTGGAAGTATCTCTTCCACGTGCTCATTATTTTCGCCGTGGAAGTATCTCTTCCACTTGCTCATTATTTTCGCCGTGGAAGTATCTCTTCCACGTGCTTATTATCTTCGCCGTGGAAGTATCTCTTCCACGTGCTCATTATTTTCGTTGTTGAAGTATCTCTTCCACGTGCTCATTATTTTCGCCGTGGAAGTATCTCTTCCACGTGCTCATTATTTTCACCGTGGAAGTATCTCTTCCACGTGCTTATTATCTTCGCCGTGGAAGTATCTCTTCCACGTGCTCATTATTTTCGCCGTGGAAGTATCTCTTCCACGTGCTCATTATTTTCGCCGTGGAAGTATCTCTTCCACGTGCTTATTATCTTCGCCGTGGAAATATCTCTTCCACGTGCTCATTATTTTCGCCGTGGAAGTATCTCTTCCACGTGTTCATTATTTTCGCCGTGGAAGTATCTCTTCCACGTGCTTATTATCTTCGCCGTGGAAGTATATCTTCCACGTGCTCATTATTTTCGCCGTGGAAGTATCTCTTCCACGTGCTTATTATCTTCGCCGTGGAAGTATCTCTTCCACGTGCTCATTATTTTCGCCGTGGAAGTATCTCTTCCACGTGCTCATTATTTTTGCCGTGGAAGTATCTCTTCCACGTGCTTATTATCTTCGCCGTGGAAGTATCTCTTCCACGTGCTCATTATTTTCGCCGTGGAAGTATCTCTTCTATGTGCTTGTTATCTTTGCCGTTGAAGTATCTCTTCCACGTGCTCATTATTTTCTCCGTGGAAGTATCTCTTCCACGTGCACATTATTTTCGCCGTGGAAGTATCTCTTCCACGTGCTCATTATTTTCGTCGTGGAAGTATCTCTTCCACGTGCTCATTATTTTCGCCGTGGAAGTATCTCTTCCACGTGCTTATTATCTTCGCCGTGGAAGTATCTCTTCCACGTGCTCATTATTTTCGCCGTGGAAGTATCTCTTCCACGTGCTCATTATTTTCGCCGTGGAAGTATCTCTTCCACGTGCTTATTATCTTCGCCGTGGAAGTATCTCTTCCACGTGCTCATTATTTTCGCCGTGGAAGTATCTCTTCCACGTGCTTGTTATATTTGTCGTGGAAGTATCTGTTCCACGTGCTCATTATTTTCACCGTGGAAGTATCTCTTCCACGTGCTCATTAGTTTCGCCGTGGAAGTATCTCTTCCACGTGCTTATTATCTTCGCCGTGGAAGTATCTCTTCCACCTGCTCATTATTTTCGCCGTGGAAGTATCTCTTCCATGTGCTTGTTATCTTTGCCGTGGAAGTATCTCTTCCACGTGCTCATTATTTTCGCTGTGGAAGTATCTCTTCCACGTGCTTATTATCTTCGCCGTGGAAGTATCTCTTCCACGTGCTCATTATTTTCGCCGTGGGAGTATCTCTTCCACGCGCTTGTTATCTTCGCCGTGGAAGTATCCCTTCCACGTGCTCATTCTCTTTGCCGTGGAAGTATTCTTCCACGGGCTTGTTATTTTCGCCGTGGAAGTATCTCTTCCACGTGCTCATTATTTTCGCCGTGGAAGTATCTCTTCCACTGGCGCCTTATTTTAACCGTGGAAGTATTCCTTCCATGGGCTCGTTGTCTTCGTCGTGGAAATATGTCTTCCACTCTCTTGTTGCCTTTGTGTGGAAGTACGCCTTCCACTGGCTCATTCTGCCACAAAAGTACGTCTTCTGTTGGTTCATATCTTTGTTACGGAAGTACGTCTTGGAAGGTGCTTATTATTTTTGCCATGGAAGTATCTCTTCCACGCGCTTGTTATTTTCGCCGTGGAAGTATCTCTTCCACGTGCTTATTATCTTCGCCGTGGAAGTATCCCTTCCACGTGCTCATTATTTTCGCCGTGGAAGTATCTCTTCCACGTGCTCATTATTTTCGCCGTGGAAGTATCTCTTCCACGTGCTTATTATCTTCGCCGTGGAAGTATCTCTTCCACGTGCTCATTATTTTCGCCGTGGAAGTATCTCTTCCACGTGCTTATTATCTTCGTCGTGGAAGTATCTCTTCCACGTGCTCATTATTTTTGTCGTGGAAGTATCTCTTCCACGTGCTTATTATCTTCGCCGTGGAAGTATCTCTTCCACGTGCTCATTATTTTCGCCGTGGAAGTATCTCTTCCACGTGCTTGTTATTTTCGCCGTGGAAGTATCTCTTCCACGTGCTTCTTATCTTCGCCGTGGAAGTATCTCTTCCACGTGCTCATTATTTTCGTCGTGGAAGTATCTCTTCCACGTGCTCATTATTTTCGCCGTGGAAGTATCTCTTCCACGTGCATATTATCTTCGCCGTGGAAGTATCTCTTCCACGTGCTCATTATTTTCGCCGTGGAAGTATCTCTTCCACGTGCTTATTATCTTCGCCGTGGAAGTATCTCTTTCCACGTGCTCATTATTTTCGCCGTGGAAGTATCTCTTCCACGTGCTTATTATCTTCGCCGTGGAAGTATCTCTTCCACGCGCTCATTATTTTCGCCGTGGAAGTATCTCTTCCACGTGCTTGTTATATTTGCCGTGGAAGTATCTCTTCCACGTGCTCATTATCTTCGCCGTGGAAGTATCTCTTCCACGTGCTCATTATTTTCGCCGTGGAAGTATCTCTTCCACGTGCTTATTATCTTCGCCGTGGAAGTATCTCTTCCACGTTCTTATTATTTTCGCCGTGGAAGTATCTCTTCCACGTGCTCATTATTTTCGCCGTGGAAGTATCTCTTCCACGCGCTTTTTATCTTCGCCGTGGAAGTATCTCTTCTACGTGCTCATTATTTTCGCCGTGGAAGTATCTCTTCCACGTGCTTATTATCTTCGCCGTGGAAGTATCTCTTCCACGTGCTCATTATTTTCGCCGTGGAAGTATCTCTTCCACGTGCTCATTATTTTCCCCGTGGAAGTATCTCTTCCACGTGCTTATTATCTTCGCCGTGGAAGTATCTCTTCCACGTGCTCATTATTTTCGCCGTGGAAGTATCTCTTCCACGTGCTCATTATTTTCGCCGTGGAAGTATCTCTTCCACGTGCTCATTATGTTCGCTGTGGAAGTATCTCTTCCACGTGCTAATTATCTTCGCAGTTGAAGTATCTCTTCCACGTGCTCATTATTTTCGCCGTGGAAGTATCTCTTCCACGTGCTCATTATTTTCGCCGTGGAAGTATCTCTTCCACGTGCTTGTTATATTTGTCGTGGAAGTATCTGTTCCACGTGCTCATTATTTTCACCGTGGAAGTATCTCTTCCACGTGCTCATTAGTTTCGCCGTGGAAGTATCTCTTCCACGTGCTTATTATCTTCGCCGTGGAAGTATCTCTTCCACCTGCTCATTATTTTCGCCGTGGAAGTATCTCTTCCATGTGCTTGTTATCTTTGCCGTGGAAGTATCTCTTCCACGTGCTCATTATTTTCGCTGTGGAAGTATCTCTTCCACGTGCTTATTATCTTCGCCGTGGAAGTATCTCTTCCACGTGCTCATTATTTTCGCCGTGGGAGTATCTCTTCCACGCGCTTGTTATCTTCGCCGTGGAAGTATCCCTTCCACGTGCTCATTCTCTTTGCCGTGGAAGTATTCTTCCACGGGCTTGTTATTTTCGCCGTGGAAGTATCTCTTCCACGTGCTCATTATTTTCGCCGTGGAAGTATCTCTTCCACTGGCGCCTTATTTTAACCGTGGAAGTATTCCTTCCATGGGCTCGTTGTCTTCGTCGTGGAAATATGTCTTCCACTCTCTTGTTGCCTTTGTGTGGAAGTACGCCTTCCACTGGCTCATTCTGCCACAAAAGTACGTCTTCTGTTGGTTCATATCTTTGTTACGGAAGTACGTCTTGGAAGGTGCTTATTATTTTTGCCATGGAAGTATCTCTTCCACGCGCTTGTTATTTTCGCCGTGGAAGTATCTCTTCCACGTGCTTATTATCTTCGCCGTGGAAGTATCCCTTCCACGTGCTCATTATTTTCGCCGTGGAAGTATCTCTTCCACGTGCTCATTATTTTCGCCGTGGAAGTATCTCTTCCACGTGCTTATTATCTTCGCCGTGGAAGTATCTCTTCCACGTGCTCATTATTTTCGCCGTGGAAGTATCTCTTCCACGTGCTTATTATCTTCGTCGTGGAAGTATCTCTTCCACGTGCTCATTATTTTTGTCGTGGAAGTATCTCTTCCACGTGCTTATTATCTTCGCCGTGGAAGTATCTCTTCCACGTGCTCATTATTTTCGCCGTGGAAGTATCTCTTCCACGTGCTTGTTATTTTCGCCGTGGAAGTATCTCTTCCACGTGCTTCTTATCTTCGCCGTGGAAGTATCTCTTCCACGTGCTCATTATTTTCGTCGTGGAAGTATCTCTTCCACGTGCTCATTATTTTCGCCGTGGAAGTATCTCTTCCACGTGCATATTATCTTCGCCGTGGAAGTATCTCTTCCACGTGCTCATTATTTTCGCCGTGGAAGTATCTCTTCCACGTGCTTATTATCTTCGCCGTGGAAGTATCTCTTTCCACGTGCTCATTATTTTCGCCGTGGAAGTATCTCTTCCACGTGCTTATTATCTTCGCCGTGGAAGTATCTCTTCCACGCGCTCATTATTTTCGCCGTGGAAGTATCTCTTCCACGTGCTTGTTATATTTGCCGTGGAAGTATCTCTTCCACGTGCTCATTATCTTCGCCGTGGAAGTATCTCTTCCACGTGCTCATTATTTTCGCCGTGGAAGTATCTCTTCCACGTGCTTATTATCTTCGCCGTGGAAGTATCTCTTCCACGTTCTTATTATTTTCGCCGTGGAAGTATCTCTTCCACGTGCTCATTATTTTCGCCGTGGAAGTATCTCTTCCACGCGCTTTTTATCTTCGCCGTGGAAGTATCTCTTCTACGTGCTCATTATTTTCGCCGTGGAAGTATCTCTTCCACGTGCTTATTATCTTCGCCGTGGAAGTATCTCTTCCACGTGCTCATTATTTTCGCCGTGGAAGTATCTCTTCCACGTGCTCATTATTTTCCCCGTGGAAGTATCTCTTCCACGTGCTTATTATCTTCGCCGTGGAAGTATCTCTTCCACGTGCTCATTATTTTCGCCGTGGAAGTATCTCTTCCACGTGCTCATTATTTTCGCCGTGGAAGTATCTCTTCCACGTGCTCATTATGTTCGCTGTGGAAGTATCTCTTCCACGTGCTAATTATCTTCGCAGTTGAAGTATCTCTTCCACGTGCTCATTATTTTCTCCGTGGAAGTATCTCTTCCACGTGCTCATTATTTTCGCCGTGGAAGTATCTCTTCCACGTGCTTATTATCTTCGCCGTGGAAGTATCTCTTCCACGTGCTCATTATTTTCGCCGTGGAAGTATCTCTTCCACGTGCTCATTATTTTCGCCGTGGAAGTATCTCTTCCACGTGCTTATTATCTTCGCCGTGGAAGTATCTCTTCCACGTGCTCATTATTTTCGCCGTGGAAGTATCTCTTCCACGTGCTTGTTATATTTGTCGTGGAAGTATCTGTTCCACGTGCTCATTATTTTCACCGTGGAAGTATCTCTTCCACGTGCTCATTAGTTTCGCCGTGGAAGTATCTCTTCCACGTGCTTATTATCTTCGCCGTGGAAGTATCTCTTCCACCTGCTCATTATTTTCGCCGTGGAAGTATCTCTTCCATGTGCTTGTTATCTTTGCCGTGGAAGTATCTCTTCCACGTGCTCATTATTTTCGCTGTGGAAGTATCTCTTCCACGTGCTTATTATCTTCGCCGTGGAAGTATCTCTTCCACGTGCTCATTATTTTCGCCGTGGGAGTATCTCTTCCACGCGCTTGTTATCTTCGCCGTGGAAGTATCCCTTCCACGTGCTCATTCTCTTTGCCGTGGAAGTATTCTTCCACGGGCTTGTTATTTTCGCCGTGGAAGTATCTCTTCCACGTGCTCATTATTTTCGCCGTGGAAGTATCTCTTCCACTGGCGCCTTATTTTAACCGTGGAAGTATTCCTTCCATGGGCTCGTTGTCTTCGTCGTGGAAATATGTCTTCCACTCTCTTGTTGCCTTTGTGTGGAAGTACGCCTTCCACTGGCTCATTCTGCCACAAAAGTACGTCTTCTGTTGGTTCATATCTTTGTTACGGAAGTACGTCTTGGAAGGTGCTTATTATTTTTGCCATGGAAGTATCTCTTCCACACGCTTGTTATTTTCGCCGTGGAAGTATCTCTTCCACGTGCTTATTATCTTCGCCGTGGAAGTATCCCTTCCACGTGCTCATTATTTTCGCCGTGGAAGTATCTCTTCCACGTGCTCATTATTTTCGCCGTGGAAGTATCTCTTCCACGTGCTTATTATCTTCGCCGTGGAAGTATCTCTTCCACGTGCTCATTATTTTCGCCGTGGAAGTATCTCTTCCACGTGCTTATTATCTTCGTCGTGGAAGTATCTCTTCCACGTGCTCATTATTTTTGTCGTGGAAGTATCTCTTCCACGTGCTTATTATCTTCGCCGTGGAAGTATCTCTTCCACGTGCTCATTATTTTCGCCGTGGAAGTATCTCTTCCACGTGCTTGTTATTTTCGCCGTGGAAGTATCTCTTCCACGTGCTTCTTATCTTCGCCGTGGAAGTATCTCTTCCACGTGCTCATTATTTTCGTCGTGGAAGTATCTCTTCCATGTGCTCATTATTTTCGCCGTGGAAGTATCTCTTCCACGTGCTTATTATCTTCGCCGTGGAAGTATCTCTTCCACGTGCTCATTATTTTCGCCGTGGAAGTATCTCTTCCACGTGCTTATTATCTTCGCCGTGGAAGTATCTCTTTCCACGTGCTCATTATTTTCGCCGTGGAAGTATCTCTTCCACGTGCTTATTATCTTCGCCGTGGAAGTATCTCTTCCACGCGCTCATTATTTTCGCCGTGGAAGTATCTCTTCCACGTGCTTGTTATATTTGCCGTGGAAGTATCTCTTCCACGTGCTCATTATCTTCGCCGTGGAAGTATCTCTTCCACGTGCTCATTATTTTCGCCGTGGAAGTATCTCTTCCACGTGCTTATTATCTTCGCCGTGGAAGTATCTCTTCCACGTTCTTATTATTTTCGCCGTGGAAGTATCTCTTCCACGTGCTCATTATTTTCGCCGTGGAAGTATCTCTTCCACGCGCTTTTTATCTTCGCCGTGGAAGTATCTCTTCTACGTGCTCATTATTTTCGCCGTGGAAGTATCTCTTCCACGTGCTTATTATCTTCGCCGTGGAAGTATCTCTTCCACGTGCTCATTATTTTCGCCGTGGAAGTATCTCTTCCACGTGCTCATTATTTTCCCCGTGGAAGTATCTCTTCCACGTGCTTATTATCTTCGCCGTGGAAGTATCTCTTCCACGTGCTCATTATTTTCGCCGTGGAAGTATCTCTTCCACGTGCTCATTATTTTCGCCGTGGAAGTATCTCTTCCACGTGCTCATTATGTTCGCTGTGGAAGTATCTCTTCCACGTGCTAATTATCTTCGCAGTTGAAGTATCTCTTCCACGTGCTCATTATTTTCTCCGTGGAAGTATCTCTTCCACGTGCTCATTATTTTCGCCGTGGAAGTATCTCTTCCACGTGCTTATTATCTTCGCCGTGGAAGTATCTCTTCCACGTGCTCATTATTTTCGCCGTGGAAGTATCTCTTCCACGTGCTTATTATCTTCGTCGTGGAAGTATCTCTTCCACGTGCTCATTATTTTCGCCGTGGAAGTATCTCTTCCACGTGCTTGTTATATTTGCCGTGGAAGTATCTCTTCCACGTGCTCATTATCTTCGCCGTGGAAGTATCTCTTCCACGTGCTCATTATTTTCGCCGTGGAAGTATCTCTTCCACGTGCTTATTATCTTCGCCGTGGAAGTATCTCTTCCACGTGCTTATTATTTTCGCCGTGGAAGTATCTCTTCCACGTGCTCATTATTTTCGCCGTGGAAGTATCTCGTCCACGCGCTTGTTATCTTCATCGTGGAAGTATCTCTTCCACGTGCTCATTAATTTCGCCGTGGAAGTATCTCTTCCACGTGCTTATTATCTTCGCCGTGGAAGTATCTCTTCCACGTGCTCATTATTTTCACCGTGGAAGTATCTCTTCCACGTGCTCATTATTTTCGTCGTGGAAGTATCTCTTCCACGTGCTTATTATCTTCGCCGTGGAAGTATCTCTTCCACGTGCTCATTATTTTCGCCGTGGAAGTATCTCTTCCACGTGCTCATTATTTTCGCCGTGGAAGTATCTCTTCCACGTGCTCATTATGTTCGCTGTGGAAGTATCTCTTCCACGTGCTAATTATCTTCGCCATGGAAGTATCTCTTCCACGTGCTCATTATTTTCTCCGTGGAAGTATCTCTTCCACGTGCTCATTATTTTCGTCGTGGAAGTATCTCTTCCACGCGCTTGTTATCTTCGCCGTGGAAGTATCCCTTCCACGTGCTCATTCTCTTTGCCGTGGAAGTATTCTTCCACGGGCTTATTATTTTCGCCGTGGAAGTATCTCTTCCACGTGCTCATTATTTTCACCGTGGAAGTATCTCTTCCACGCGCTTGTTATCTTCGCCGTGGAAGTATCTCTTCCACGTGCTCATTATTTTCGCCGTGGAAGTATCTCTTCCACGTGCTTATTATCTTCGCCGTGGAAGTATCTCTTCCACGTGCTCATTATTTTCGCCGTGGAAGTATCTCTTCCACGTGCTCATTATTTTCGCCGTGGAAGTATCTCTTCCACGTGCTTATTATCTTCACCGTGGAAGTATCTCTTCCACGTGCTCATTATTTTCGCCGTGGAAGTATCTCTTCCACGTGCTCATTATTTTCGCCGTGGAAGTATCTCTTCCACGTGCTTATTATCTTCGCCGTGGAAGTATCTCTTCCACGTGCTCATTATTTTCGCCGTGGAAGTATCTCTTCCACGTGCTTGTTATATTTGCCGTGGAAGTATCTCTTCCACGTGCTCCTTATCTTCGCCGTGGAAGTATCTCTTCCACGTGCTCATTATTTTTGTCGTGGAAGTATCTCTTCCACGTGCTTATTATCTTCGCCGTGGAAGTATCTCTTCCACGTGCTCATTATTTTCGCCGTGGAAGTATCTCTTCCATGTGCTTGTTATCTTTGCCGTGGAAGTATCTCTTCCACGTGCTCATTATTTTTGCCGTGGAAGTATCTCTTCCACGTGCTCATTATTTTCGCCGTGGAAGTATCTCTTCCACGTGCTCATTATTTTCGCCGTGGAAGTATCTCTTCCACGTGCTCATTATTTTCGCCGTGGAAGTATCTCTACCACGTGCTTATTATCTTCGCCGTGGAAGTATCTCTTCCACGTGCTCATTATTTTCGCCGTGGGAGTATCTCTTCCACGCGCTTGTTATCTTCGCCGTGGAAGTATCCCTTCCACGTTCTCATTCTCTTTGCCGTGGAAGTATTCTTCCACGGGCTTGTTATTTTCGCCGTGGAAGTATCTCTTCCACGTGCTCATTATTTTCGCCGTGGAAGTATCTCTTCCACTGGCGCCTTATTTTAACCGTGGAAGTATTCCTTCCATGGGCTCGTTGTCTTCGTCGTGGAAATACGTCTTCCACTCTCTTGTTGCCTTTGTCGTGGAAGTACGCCTTCCACTGGCTCATTCTGCCACAAAAGTACGTCTTCTGTTGGTTCATATCTTTGTTACGGAAGTACGTCTTCCGCGACGAATTACTTTGCCCGGCCACGAAGTGATTTCTTCAAAGTTTGCATTGTTTGACCTTTTTAGGCGAAGCCTGATCAACTACGCCTAGTTCAGAAAAAACCGTGACAAAATTTTTAAGTCATTATCGTGTGTCGTGGCCACAAGACGGATGTACCATCCGCATCACCTTGCCAACAGAAGTACCTCTTCTGTTTGTCTTAAGACGAATGAAATATTCGCATTATGTTGCATCATCAGTGGGTACAAGAAGTACGCCTTCAAAATGTTCACAATGCAACATACGGGTTCCACTTCCACCTTCACAAAACCTTCTTATCATCCTCACGTTAGAGATGCATAAGAATGATACCTTGCCAATGCCAGTGTTACCCCGGCTATAGAACACGCTTTCTTCTTACGGGGTCCTTACCGTCTAATCACGGGAAACCAAGCATTCGAGCACAACCACCCGTCTTACGTATACATGTTTTCCCATTTCTTTCGACGTGGATATGCTTACAGGTAGCGGATATGGTGTAAAGTCTAGTAACCTCGTTGACAACCTCGCATACTAGACTGGGGGGACATGATGGCGTATAGTGGCTATGCTCACTATTCGCAATCCCATCCCATCATCTTTTTGCTAAAGGAAGCCCATTACGAGTGGAGCCAAATGTTACGGACGACCCACGAGGATGTCCTAGCAGCAAGCCGCACACGGTTGTTTAATGAGCATGATACACGAATGAGTCTAGCATAACATGATCATGGACCATATCATACTAGACTGGGGGACATGTCGACGTACAGTCGGTATTAGGCCCGGCCCAACAGGCCCGCGGCCCACACACACCTAATTTATCCTTTAAGAAACCCTAAGTCTATATAAACAGGGGTAGGGGTCTCATTATAAACAGGTTCTCTCTCTTAACCACACCTCTTATACAATATATCGATCAATACTAACTTGACCATTGGAGGTGGACCCCGGGGCTCCGGCCTCGGGTCCACGTCTAACCGGTTTTCCTTTGTTTGCAGCATTACTCAGGATTCGGGCAGACGACAAACGGCCCAGGAGTGTCGTCGAACCGACCCAGCCAAACTATGCTCCAACAGACATTTTTGGCACAATAATTTTGCAAACCATGAATATGGACTTTAAATGCAAATTCTTCAATTCCCAAGGGCTAAACTTGTACAATCTTCATTCCTCAAGGATCATTCTTGCATAACTTGATTTCTACTAGGACCAATCTTGATAAATCTTCAAAAATTGAGGGACTAAAGTTGCCAATCTTCAAAACTTCAAAGGCATTTTTGTAAACTCCATTCTTGGGCCCGGTTCATTGTGCGGCTTCGTTTCCCGTGTTCGTTTTTATTGATTCTTGTGATCTTTTTGTCATTTCCTCAATATCCGTACCTAAAATACACAAGCAACAAACACGAGCATATATTTGGTAGTTTTAATGATATTTTATGCATTTTAAGCCCGATATGGACGATGAGACTATGTATAAAAGCAGTCTCATCACTCCCCCATACTAAACCATTGTCGTGCCCTCACGCAATGCTAGAATTAAGTATCGTAGCACCTCCAAAATTCATTTTTATTCACTTTATTGAAATGATAAACTAGCTACACTACTACTATTGCTACTACTTGTGTTTTAGACATAATGTATGATTTTCATCGCAAAATGGGACGTTTAGGTTCATAGAATAAGAACACGTGAATGCTTCGTTAGAAATAATTTCATCGTCCTCGATTTTCACCCCAATTCCATGCCAAGCGTGAAACGAGATCATTGTCATTATAAGTTAGTAATGCTAACACTACTCATATGCCCTAATCACGTACTTATCCTCCCATTATTCCTAAGTTGTATCTCTTATATTTTATTTTGTCTTGAATGTTTCATAAGGATACATTGTTTGACTTATGCGATAATAGAGATTTAGGTCTAAAAATAGAGTCCTAACGGTGTAACTAAGACCATCAAATCAATAACCCCTCCTAATAGACAACGATGTTAAAAAATTAAGTCAACAAGAAGGATCGATAAACACGGTTTTATAACGGTTTTGAACATGAGACTTATTACCAAGATTTTTATACGCCCCCTAACGGAAGGGCCTTATTATCTTTGTTTTACCTCCATCTTTTATTCAACTTCGCCATGAAGCTTTTATTATGACTTCGGTCTTGCCTTGCCTTTTATTATCCGCCTCATCGGTGGTTTTATTAGCCAAAGACGTATATCCTCACGCTAAAGTGAATTTTGGATCTTTAAAGCTTGGAAGATTAAGGCTTGATTCACTTTCAATTTTGCATAGATTTTTCGGCCTTGTGGGGCTTCAAATAGTTTGCTAGATTTAGGTGAGCACTTGAAATCTTATTATTTGGTGAAGCTTTTGATTATTCGGGTGCCAATACTTCAAAACCGTGATGCTGGCGATACCTTAATGTCTTCCCAATTTAATTACACGGAAGCTACTAGAAAAGACAAGAAACCCAACAATCATAACTAAACCGCTAAGTCAATATTTATTAAGCAAAAAATATTTACATGCAAAGGGAGAATAAGCAAACAACGAGACACATGAGTTTTTGAAAGAATACGAGTACTCTACGTTTAGCATAGTAACTTATAATTAACTCTATCATTTCTCGTCCTCATTTAAGAGACTTAGCCTAATGTGTAGTTAAGGAATCAAAGCTAAGTGCTCAACACGCACGGTCGAGTCAAAAATTACTCTTATTCTCGCCATCAGAAAACCTACATTCGTGTCTTCAAACACTTATAAAACATGAGAAAAAATTTATAATTTGGCCATTTTTGCCTTATTTTGCAACAAAACGATAAACAAAAAGATAAACTTTGGAAAGCATGAAGGTTTGGCAAGGCAAGTATCTATTCACCCCCCATACTAAAGTTAAACATTGTCGTCAATGTTTCGAGTCTAGGGGTGCAAACACCGCCATACTAGAGACGTAGTCGAATGCCTAATCTAGCATGGAAAGGGTGTAACCAATAAATTAATAGCCGTTTATGAAGTGTGCTAAAAACCTAAGGTTAGAACATCAAAAGGATATATCATTTGGATATTGAGAAAGTCTTCAAAGCAAACGATCGAGTGCTCCCATAAAACGAACACGAGAGGCTCCAATCGTGAAGATCATGATCTAAAAACCACAATGCACAAACAACCACGGAACAAAGGTTGGAAGGGCAAAAATCCCCTCACATTAAACTAATTAGAAAGCAATAATATGTACATGGATAAGCATGGGTCTCCCCCACAAGGCACCTTGTTTTTTATAACCGAGTCAAAAGCTCGACTCGAATCCCCATAAATGTGATCATTTAGGGATAATCATGGTGTGGTCAATTTTTAGTGGGGCTTACATGATAAACAAGGCCCAAAAACAATCGGTATAAAGGACTAAGTCTTTTGATGGTGCAAAATACTGGGATCGAAGATGGCGTTCTCGTTTTCATTGGAAAAACAAATCAACGGCACTTCATCATGAGTCAACATAACCCCAAAGGGTTTTCAAGAAAATAGATGAGAAGAAATAGAAGGGTGGGACAATGGGTAAGTCATAAAAATCATGAGCTACTCGAGGTAGACTCGCACCAATCAAATAGAAAGATTTTCCATTTATTGCATCGGTGGAAGACCGAGATTTCCCTTTCTAAGCAATTCCGTGATCAAATATCTCGTCCTCGGTGGAGAAAGGGGAGGGAACATAAGGGATTTCCCCTAGACTAAGCCCACACAAAGCATCGTCAAAAGGAGAAGATGAGCTTGTAGTACTCAATACACGTGGTGATGACGGAGTTAGAGTTGTAGAAAAATCTTTTAAATTCAATTCAAAATCTTTTCCTTTTTCATCTTTTAAACTCTCCTTATGAAAACCCGACTTGATTATGTCAAAAATATTTGGTGTTTCTAAAGCAATGTTAGTCACACTAAAAATTTTCACATTTGAAACTCGTTTTGGTTTAGGTGGTGGTAAGTTCTCAAAACGTTTGTCAACAAAGAAAACTCCCCCATCGGGATCAACATATTCATCATCCGAAGAATCATTCACAATTGGAATCGTAGGCTTAACACTCTTAACCTCCACCGGCAGAGGAGATGGAACTTCATTTTTATCATCAACTTCTAAAACTCTTTTTGAAATCCTTTTGCAAATGTTTTTGATGGGATTGACATTGTATAAAGATGTGATGGAATACACATGAGAAGGTGTGGAGTTTTGAGTTTCATTAATGACGAGTTCTTCCTCATTGAAACGAAGAGTGATTTTCCTAGCGTGCACATCGATAAGTTCTCTCGAGGTATCCAAAAATGATCGACCTAAAATTAGAGGAACTTTAGGATCGATGGGAATGTCAACAACAATAAAGTCTACGGGATAGTAGAACTTTCCAACTTTCACAAAGACATCCTCGGCAACTCCACAAGCTAGAATCGTAGAATGATCGGCCATCTCGATTGACATTCTTGAAGGAGTGAGATTGGGAAGATTTAGCGATTTAAAAATCTCAAGAGGCATCAAATTAATACTAGCACCAAGATCGGCCAAGGCGTAGCATTCTTCCATGTCTTGTATAGCACATGGGATTAAAAACTTGCTGGGATCACCGACTTTTTGAGGTATGCGGCTTAGAAAAACCGATGAACAAATAGACGATTTTTGCAATTTCTCTTTGTTATTCAACATACTTTTGAAGTTCGCGGCAAATCGAGGCATCATGACTAAGGCGTCGGCAAAACTTATATTAAAATGCAAGTAACGAAACATTTTCATAAAAAGTTCAAATTGATAATTATTTCGCTCTTGTGCCTTTTCCTTGTCTCGTCTTGAAGGGTAAGGTAAAGGTGGTGTGGGTTGGGGCATAGGCATAGGCATCGGCCTTGGAATCTCGGGTTCCATGATTGGTATTGGTTCAACCGTAGGTGTGGTTTGAGCGGTACTTCGTGGTCTTGGAATTTGCTCCTTTTCTACCACTACCTCGGGTTCTTTCTCTTTTTCCTTCTCCATAGAAATACTTGGACGAGAAATGGTTTCTTTGAAAGTTTTACCACTACGAGTAGTAATGACCTTCAATTCTCCTTTCGGGTTCACGATGGTATCACTAGGAAGACCACCCGAAGAAGAGGGTTTACACATGATAGCTTCAAACATTTTTCCCATTCGGTCTTCAAACTTAGATTGCCTAGCATCCGCTTTTAACAACTCTTGCTTAATCTCATGTTGACCTTGCTCCATTTTTTGTTGATTTTGTTGGAGTCGTTGAACATTTCCTTCCATTTTATTAGCATGAGTTTTAAGTTCATTAGCAAGTTCGTTTTTTAGCTCGTTTTTCAACTCGGATCTTAAGCTAACCATTTCACGTTGCATATTATCAAACTTAGCATCGTTTGCTTTAGCATAATTCAAAAATTCTCCTTGAAGATTTTTGGTGTGATCGTTTTGAAAACCTTGTGTGGTAGTTTGAAAATCACGGTTTTGGTTTTGGTTTGAAATTTGCCCATTTCCACTTTGATAATTAACCTTGTTGTAGTTACGTTGATTGCCTTAATAATTGTTGTTTCGATAGTTATTAGCATTTTGATTTGGTGGAGCTTGATTTTGGCGGGAACCTTGACTGATTTGGTTATAAGTTCCCGTGGCTATATAAGCACTCGAAGTGTTACCATCCGCGGTAATGCACTCGGAAAGATCATGAGCTCCACCACACGACAAACAACTCTTAGCAACCGCTTTAACCGAAGCGGAATTTGAAGCTTCTTGATTTTTCCAATGAGTCATAAGGTTAGCAAATCTATCAAAAAACCGATTTTCTTTATTTGCTTCATCATGTAAGGCATTAATACTACGAGACGATGACGAACCCATTTTGGCAACACTCGGTGTGTTACGAGGGCTATAGACCTTAGACCTATTCTCAATTATTACCAAAGCTTCCTCGACCGTTTTACACAAAAAATTACCACCCGCGGCGGCATTTAAATAATCTCTTTCATGATCATTAAGTCCATTGTAAAACGTGTCAATTTGATGCAAGTCGGAAAAACCGTGATGAGGACATTCATGTAACATTTCCTTAAACCTATTCCAAGCCGTTGAAAAACTTTCATTTGATTCTTGTGAAAATTTTAAAATCTCGTTTTTCAAAATGTGTAGTCTTAGAGGGCGGAAAAAATTGGTTCACGAATTTTGAAACGAGATCCTTCCACGTCAATATAGAATTGGGTGGCTCTTTCTCTAACCAAATTTTAGCGGGCCCCGCTAAGGAATACGGAAAAAGCATCATCTTATCGAGTCATTCGAGACATCCTTGAATTTGTAAGTGGCGGTAAGACGATTGAATTGGCGGATATGGTTGTGTGGATTGTCCTTCTCATCACCACGGAATTTGTTGTTTTGGATCATCGACAACAAACCCGTTTTCACCTCAAAATTCTCCGCAAGGATAGCGGGAATCACCATAGCCTCTCCTAACCCTCGGTGGGTGCTTGAAGTAACTCCATCATAGTTCGATTCGCCATGGTTGGTGCTTCTTTTACAATGGGTTCGTCAATAGGAGACTCCTCACTAGAATGATTTAGAGTGGGAGTTTTGTTCTTTCGTCTACGTGCACGTTTTGCTTGATTACGAGTTAGCATAAACGTCACGTACAACGAGGGGACGAGCAAAGAAGATTCTTTTTGGTGTTTTGTATTTTTCAAATTTTTTTGTGGTTTTTGATTGTATTAACCTTTTTGGAATTTGGTGAAATGTATTAAGTAGACAAAAATCTACAAATCTCCTCCTTAATCAAATCTCTCGATCAAAGAAGCCTCAAGGAATGAAAAGGATCACGTGAAGTGAACGACTTCGATGACTTTAGAACGATGGTGGAACACCAAATCGTTCAAGAGGGTTTAATCAAATGAAACCAAGAAAATATATATGATATGTAATAATACTTTGGGCGGAAAAACCCTCGATTAGCTCTCAAAATCAAATACGCACAAGCAAGCGGAGGAAACGAGGCGGCGCGAAGCACTTAAGAGCCTTTTTCCTTTAGGTCGTGAAATACAACCGCCTTATACCCACCTTATAGTTTGTATTTTTCAAAATCGAGCTTCACGAAAGTATTTATCTATTTTTGCCTTTTTCTTTGGTTTGAGATTCGAATACAATGATTGGGTAATGACCTCCCAAGTCAAGATTGTGATTTCTCACGTATTTAGAGTACTTGTGAATTTATTGTTCTACGTATACAATATAATAATAGTATTCACAAAAAAAAAACCGAAAACCGATAACACGTATTAGTAGAGTGCTACTAACACAAATACTAATTATGGCTATATAAAAACAATAATTGTTCAAATAAAAACACAACACGCCTCCCCGGCAGCGGCGCCAAAAAATGATTGTAGAGTTTTTGTACCCTTTAGGAAAAGAGCAACAAAATAGTGGTAAGCGTTAAGTGTTGGTTTAGGAAAACCAAGCACTAATGACCCTTAAGAAAATTCAAGTTCGTTTCCTAAGGAGGCACGTGCGTTGTGTAATGAATTGATTAATGTGATTGTGATTATATTGTAAAAGAGAAAATAGAAATGGGGTGAGAAAAGAATGACGGTTACGAAGACGGATCGAGCTAAGACGAAAAGGCGTTCACGTAAAACCGTAAAAACTACAAAATTAAAAATTTTAAACCTAAAAATTAATTAAAAGCTAAAATAAGTCTAAAATAATATAAATAAGAATAAAAATCCAATAAAAAAATTTTAAAACCTTTTATTAATTAAATATTCAATTTTAAATGCTAATTAAAGCCCTAAAATTAAATACTAAAAAGTATTTTCCTAAATTTTAAAAACTATTTTTCTATTTTTAAATCACTAAAAACTATTTTAAAACTAAAATAATTATAAAAAATAATAAAATAATGCTAAAAATAAGTTGACACTTTTAAAAATCCTAAATTACTCTAATGAATAGTAGAAAAATGAAAAAGTCTGAAAAATAATAAATTTTGCACTAGAAGACAAAAACAGTTTGAATAAAACCCTAATTAAACTAATTTAATTCTAAAAAATAATTAAAAAGATGAACAGAAAAATATTTTTAAACCAAAAATCTTAAATTATTTTTTTGAATCTAACAAAATTTTTGAAATCTAAAAATATTACTTTTTTGCACTAAAGGACAAAAAACAGAAACTTAAAAGTAATTAAAAATGACTATTTAATCTAAAAAATATTAAATGAACAGTAATAAAAAATCTAATTAAACAGAAAAATTAAAAATAAAATTAGAAAATTAACAAAACTGGTTTCAAGTCCTAATTCAAATTTTTATGCACTAAAGACAAAAAATCTCAGAAGCTGATAGTGACACCTTGCTGGTTTTGTCTTTTAGCTTAGCAGTACTAACTTTTGTGCTACCAGTGGGAAATTTGTTCCCACTGCTAGTGTAAATTGTTGGTCAGTTGACCAATAAGCTAAGGAGAGCTTATTTGATGGCTTATATTGGGCAATAAGGCAACCCCACAACCAGTTGGGTTGTGGGGAGTCTAAGTACACACAAAAAACATAAGCTCTTTCACAAAAATCACACAAAAATGCACAATAAAGTTTCTGATTAAGCAATGAAGTTCTGATGAACAGTAGACCTGGATTATTTGCACAAAAACGGATTTCAAACCTCAATAACTTGCATACACATCCACCAAATAGCACATAAACAATACACAATCCTAGGGTGAACCAATATCTAACATTGATCAAGATTTGATGCACAAATTTTATAAAACAGGCAGTAAAAGGACCTTGCTATTTTATGTGCTATTTTCCAATATTTAACATGCAAACTTGATTTAAAATACACCCAACTGAAACCCAAACTAACATACAACCTATTAACTACCTAATGAGTGTGTGAAGCAGGTTTTAAAACAAGATTCAGGTCATTTATCCCAACTAAAACCTTAATCCAAACACTCCTTAATGACTGAAAACCAAAAATTAATCAAGCAAACCTAAGCAAATCTACTCAAAACTGATTTCACTTATCCTAAGCATGCATACTAAACACAAATGATCATAACCAAACAGATAAACAACACTTAACAACTTTCATGCATTTTCATACAAATCATATAAACCACAAATTAGAAATCTGAAAACAAGGATTAAGTAAGCTACCTTGTGGGACCCACATCCAGGTCCCACAGTGACTGAAAAGTCACCTCCAAACAGGCTCGGGCCTGTGCTGAATCTGTTGGGCAAACAAGCTCCTAAAAAAACTTCCTGCTAAGAACAATGAATAACAAAATATCCAATTTCTGATTTTTGAAACTTTTTAAACCTTTTCACAAACTTTTCAAATAAACCTCTCAAATATTTTCCTTTCAAAACACTCAAACAAATCACTTATAACCTTGGACAACCAAATTAGAATAAGAATTTTACCAAAAAAATCACTTTTCAGAAACTTGAAAATAGGACTTAATTTTGAAAAACCTTGAACTAATGAACAATTTATGGAACTCAGATTGATCTCATGCATAATAAATACCAGCTTTTTTAAAAAACAAAAAGGAATTACAATTTAGAAAATATACCCACTTTTATAACTTTAAAAAAGGAATTACATTAAAGTGAGATCAAAATCTGGAACAAGACCTATCACATGTTGATAGGTGCTTTATATAGATACTAGTAGAACTATCTAGATACTGGAATAAAGAAATAATAAACTGGAACCCTAATTGGATAAAAATCCGAAAATGCCCTTGTTCTTGACTGAATTCTTGGTCAAAAGTGTTGCCCATGTGATGAGAGTGATGGCCAGCTGTGATGAAGCGATCATAAACATTCATTTGTGCTTGGGGACAAAGGAATTTGACGTGGGGCGTTGATGCTGTCTGGTATTGGGGTTTGGGTGAATAAGACGTTGCAGGGGAGGTCCACAAGACACATGGGTATGTCTTGAAAGGAATCTGGGTGTGGGGTTTTAGTGACAAAGACACTAATTAATCATCTGGAAAAACTGAATAAAAAGCCCTTTGTATTTAAGTCAATTAGGTCTGGGAAAATTAGGGTTTATGTGGTGGGTTTAATCCATTTTGGGTAATTGGTTTTTTAAATGTTGTGTTTAGAGGGAAATTAGGGAGGGTTGACTGGGTTTGTTGACCAGTTTAATAATAAACTGGGTATTGGGTTTGGGTTATGGGTTTGGACGGGCATGGGTAGGGTAAATGGGTAGGGTCGGGTTAAATGGTGAGGTGTCAGGATTGTATTGGTGGATGAAGTTTGGATGTTTGATGCTTTCAGTCCCCCTACTTCCTTCCTTTCTTCATTTTTTGATAAACAACAAACAATCTCATTTCCTTTATATTCAACTTTGGGCAGTTGACATTTTTGGCACAATAATTTTGCAAACCATGAATAAGGACTTTAAATGCAAATTCTTCAATTCCCAAGGGTTAAACTTGTACAGTCTTCATTCCTCAAGGATCATTCTTGCATAACTTGATTTCTACAAGGACCAATCTTGATAAATCTTCAAAAATTGAGGGACTAAAGTTGCCAATCTTCAAAACTTCAAGGGCATTTTTGTAAACTCCATTCTTGGGCCCGGTTCATTGTGCGGCTTCGTTTCCCGTGTTCGTTTTTGATTGATTCTTGTGATCTTTTTGTCATTTCCTCAATATCCGTACCTAAAATACACAAGAAACAAACACGAGCATATATTTGGCAGTTTTAATGATATTTTATGCATTTTAAGCCCGATATGGACGATGAGACTATGTATAATAGCAGTCTCATCACAAACCATGGAAATCATGCTTGATACTTTAAGCTTCTACTAACTCACTCTACATCACCATAGTGAGTCAAGTATCCAAGCAATGAAGGTTTGAGAGGATAAAGGAAAAGAAGCACAAACCACAAATAAATGTCAAGGCAAGGATGCCGAGAACAAGCACATAGTCAAGTAATGATCAAAAGAATGATCAAAGGGCGTGTGGAAGAAAGAAAGCGTACCTTGGACACAAAGAGAAATCCATGAAGGAATAAGTGCTATGCCCAATCAATGACTATGATGAGTACTAAGTCTTCAAGGACTAGTATCATTCCCAATCATCTTGGTATCATCATTCAAAGATGTTAAAGATCAATGAAGATGATTCTTCTACAAGTGCAAGTAACTCAATCCACAACCAATTAAGTGATTGATCTTCATGAGTACCTACACAAAGCAAGATGCAAACTAGTAGATACATTTCAAGAGTATATCTAAAATGCATAAAGGCTACTAATCTTAAGTGGGATGCAATATTATCAATTAAAAGACCTATTTTCAAAGAAAACATAGTTTTGATCAAAGAGAAACTATAGTACAACTAGACCTTCTAATATGAGGAGACAATGGATCGATCCAAGTTTTAAAGTAAAATATACTTCAAAGATCTCGAGTGACCATCTCTCTGGTACCAATTGTAGAAACTAGAAGGGGGGGGGGGGGGGGGTTGAATAGTTTGTCTTCGATTGGTGACCAAATTAAAATTACTTTCAATTTGGTTTGTATCAAAAACTATCTTTTACTTAAGGCTAAGTTGCATAATAATTAGGTTCAATTCAAATGCACTAGCAAAGATAATAGGTGAGTATAATGATAATGAAATAAGTAAAGAGTAAGGAAGGAGACAACCTAGTGGGAAGACACCAAGATTTATAGTGGTTCGACAACGAGGCTCTATCCTCGTTTCTACTCCACTCCTCGAGTACACCTACTCGAGATTTCCACTATATCCACAAGCTCCCTTCTCGGCGGAGAAAACCTTACATCGTTGCTTACATTATTTTCCGACACTAAGCTAAATGTCGAGACCTAATCTTTAGCTAGGACCAATCTACACGACGTTGCCTACTTCACAATTTAACGACACAAGGCTAGATGTCGGGTTCTAATCTTAAGGTAGAACCAATCTTCACGACTCTTCACTTTGAAGCTAAGTGAGAACTTTACATAACACAACTATTAATCACTTTTGAGTTTAGTGAGAACTCACAAGACACAACCACATCACTTTATAGTTTAGTGAGAACTCCTAAACAAATCTATTACAACTCAACTAGACTTATCCAAGTACACACATATAGCTTGGATTTACATAACACAAATCCAAGCAAACACATATGCAATGGATGTACACAACAAATCCAAGTATCCACAAATAACTTGGATGAACAAAACTAGTCCAAGTATTCATAAATACATTGGATTGACCTAAAACAAAAAAGGGTATCATGATGAATATGACTAGCACATAGATTCATCTTTATCACAACACTAGTAAGTGAGTGATCTTCTCATTGGACAAGGTAAAGGAGGGGATCAAGAGGATAATCATATGTAAACATCCTTAACAATTTATGTGATCATTTACTAATGATTATGCTATAGAAAATAGAAAGAGGGCTGAGAAAAACGTCCAAGAGGCTTAGTGGAAAATGAGATTTGACCCACTATTTAAGGGAGACAAAGTATAACGGATCTATAACGGCTAGTTGTGCGCGGTACCTTATCTCACCCCGCGGTACCATATCGCTAAGGTACCGCGTAGGTACTTAAGGTACCGCCACTAGACTCCGCTCCTTTTTTTGTCTTTTAGTGGGGTGGGAATATCTAAGGTATTTGAAACCTTCAAAGGATATTCTAACAGCATTTGGAATATGCCATTTTCAAATTTTCATTTTCCATTTTAATAAAACATTTTCTAAAAAAGAAAGTTTATTAAAAAGTCTTTTGTCATATTAACAAAAGTGAGTTTTAAGGATAATCATTTTGATGATCACTAAGTATGATTATGAAAGGTTAGTGATATGATTATTACCTTGATAATAGTGTTAGTTAAATAATTCATTTTATGTTTTACACTAAATGTGTTGTATGGTTTGTTGTGATCAAAACTAAGAAAGATTAGTTAACACTAATAATGTTTTTAGGCATCACTTGCATTAACACTCCGCTTCTTCAAGGAACAACCCGAGAGTCAATGTTTCTTCTACTTCAGCAAACCCCGACATGACCGAATTCACCCGCAAGATTGCCGAAATGAACAAAAATATCTTGCTCCTCGCTACTAACCAACAAATAGTTAAAGCGGTAGCCAATCCTTGTGAGACATGCGGCGGTCTACACTCATACACTGATTGTCCTTCTACTCAAGGAAATCAGGAAAACGTGTATGCAGCTTATGGTAATTATTCACCGGAAAATTACCAAGCCCGACCTCAAGGGGATAGAAATTTGCTAAGTTACCGGTCCAACAACTACCTTTCACCCGGTTTTTCTCCTCAAAACCAAAACCCAAACAACAACTACACTAGAAGCAACCAAATCCCACCTCGAGCTTCAAATCCTTATCACCCACCCGCTCAACAAGCCCCACCCATCAATCAAGATGTTGAAGCGTTAATGAGAACCGAAGGAGAGCAAATCAAGAATCTACAAAGCCAAATTATCAATTTGAAAGGGGATATCACCAAGCAAGGGAATGACATTAGATCCGAGCTTCGTGATAATATTCAATCCTCCTTCTCCAATCAAAACGAATGATTTGAAGAATATGTTGGCTAGTTTCTTACCCACCACTCAACCCTCTACTTTGAGTTCTCTACCTTCAAACACCGTCCCCAATCCGTGAGCAAATGTGAGTGCTATTACTACCCGTAGTGGAGTTATTTAGTAGGACCATCTATCCCGCCCCCATCATCTACACCTCCTCCACCACCATTTATCCCTACTCCTCCCACACCTAGTATTAGTACACCATTACCGTCTCCGCCTCGTCATGACGAAGTACCCACCAAGAATCCTCCACCAACCCCACCTTCAACATCTCAACCTTTACCTGCTACACCTACACCTTCCACCTATAAACCCAAGATTCCTTATCCATCTCGCTTAGGCAAGGCCAAAATGCACACCAAGGATGACATTCAAGTGTCAAACTATTTGAAGAAAGTTTCGGAAATGATCGTCACTTTTCCCCTTGTTGAAGCTCTAGCACAAATGCCTAAATTTGTTAAGATGTTTAAGGAATTGCTTAGCAAGAAGGAGAAGATGGCCGAGTTTGTTAATACTCGATTGAATGAAAAATGTTCTGCCGTCCTTCTTAAAGAACTTCCGGAGAAACTTGGAGATCCCGGTCGTTTTGTGCTTCCTTGTACATTTAACCAAACCGACAAATTTACTTCCTTAGCCGATCTCGGGGCAAGTATTAATTTGATGCCTTTAAGTGTTTGGAAAAACTTATCATTGCCCGACCTTACACCCACCAAAATGACCCTTGAGCTTGCCAATCGCACTCTCGCTTACCCCGTTGGTATTGCCGAAGATGTGTTCATTAAAGTTGGCACATTCACTTTTCTGGTCGATTTCGTCGTTGTTGATTATGAAATGGACCCTCGTATTCCGTTAATACTTGGACGCCTATTTTTGAGAACCGGTAGAGCTTTAATTGATGTGGATAAATGTGAGCTCATCTTAAGAGTCGGGGATGATGCACAAGTTTTTGAAATGGGTAAGCTTACAAGGAAATCCTATGGAAGAGAATCTTCGAATATGAATAATGTGCTCGATGATTTTGTCGTCTACAACAATCCTCTATTTGATTCTTGCAATGATAATCCACTTTTCCAAGATGATGTGGATGATTCTCTCTCCAATTTGGAACCTTTACCCATATATGATTCTCCACCGATCTTTGATGCTTATAATGATGATTCTAGCTTCGATGGAGATGATTATGATGATTTTACTTCCGAGTATCCCGACATGCCCACTTATGATGATTTTGATGAGGCCGGTACTCTTTCGAGTGATTCTTCTCATGACGAAGATCCTCCGCCATCACTTGATCCTACTGTGGATGACTACTCATTTAAGGAAGATTTCTCTACTTTTCTCAATACATACTTCCCTCATGAGAGTGATGCTCCTCCTTTAGACTTTGATAATTATGGTCTTGATCCTACTTCGGATTTGAAGAAAATTATTTCAAAGGAGAAGCAACCGGACGACACCAACATCCGCAGCACGTATGATTTAACACCTCTTTGTCCACCTTCTGAGGACGAGGTTGTGCATCTTCTTCGGGGACCATCTTCAAATTTTGCTGAGCCTGAGTGCTATTTTCCCCTAAAGGAAAAGGTGTTCGACCCCGGTATCGATATTCTTCAGCCATCTCAGTATCCATATGATGAAATAAAAGGAAAGATTTTTGGAACTATTGAAGATATGCTTGCACCACTTCATCCTTGCCACCACCGTGCTCCATCTTTGCTTAAGGGAACCTTGCCTACTCTTCTTTGGCTTGCCTTGTTCGCCTTAAGCTTGTGCTATTTTATGGACGAAAACTTTGTATTGATCCCGGTGGATATGTTTCATGCTTCTTCCTATAATCAAGGTCGAGTCAGGCTCACGACTCGGTGAACAAAAATCAATAGCTTCTTGGGAGGCAACCCATGTATCTATCTTTTAGCTATCTATATCCTAAGTGTAGGGGAGACCCGTTGGTGTTTTCTATTTCCTCTCTTCTAATATTCAGGGATTCGAGCGCTCAATGATCTACTCTTGATGATTTTTGACGAACCGTGATTCTGTGTTCCCAACTTCCCGGTTCTATCCTAAACTATTTTCGATTCACTATTTTATATTTTCCAATATTAAAATAGGAATCTCTTTAGTTTTCTTTTCCTTAGCGAAATTTAAACAAAGTGCACAATGTCCTAATTGTAGGGGAGTTTACTCCCACATGCTTAAACATTGAGGACAATGTTTATATCAAGTGTAGGGGGGACTTATATCGAAGTTAAGTGCTCTTTTCCTTGTATTTGTCCTCATTTTAACAGGAAAAATCAATTTTTCGACATTTTTCAAAATTTTTTATCTATTTTGGCCTATTAGTTTTCCCTTTGTATAGTTATTTCCTTTCTTTACTAGAATAAATTTTAATAAAGTGGTTTTAATTTTCAAACGTTGTGAATCTTTTGACTCAACCCGAGTTTACTTATCTAAGTTTACTCTAGCTAGTATCCTTAACGTGTTTAAGTCAAGTTTTGCTAGGCTTTTATATAGGGAGCTATAAGACGCGAAAGTCTTAACTCTCACGGGTTAAGAACAAGAACTTTTCGCAAGTTCCTATAATTGATCCTAGAGAGTCGTTTATCAAGGGAACTTTTAAATGCGATTTCTAAACTTGAAAAAGACTAAGAGTTTGCAAGATCCAATAGGCGACTCGAAAACCCAAAACTTTGATTTAATAGGCTAAGCATCCACGAGTCTCATTACTTGAGATTTTAAACTGTGGAGAACGAGAGATGATAGAGTCAATTATAAGTTTGGTATTCTTTCGTGAATTTATGTGGGTTAATTATAAGCCTATTCTCCCATCGCTTGCTAAATAAATTTATCTGCAATAAATAAGGTTGTACGATTTGAAAAGTTACTTAGCTTCTAGCCCAAGATCGTTTAAAAGTTGCTCGGTAATGATTAGAGTTCATAGCCAAGGCATAACTTATCGAAGCAGGATGCTAAGATTGGCGAGTCCAAAAAGGTCCTAACAAGGCATGAGGGCTACATTTTGTTGCTAAAGATCCAAAGTGACGTGAAGAATCATTTATCAAAGATCAATATGAAGGATCGAGACACACGACGAAAAGCAAATACTCCCGTAAAGATCATGGAGAAGTCTATCCGAAAAGGCCCTAACAAGGTATGAGGATAAATAGATCCAAGTCCAAAAAGGAGGTGGATCGTTATATATCAAAGTCCAAAATAAAGATTGGAGAAAAATGAAGAAATCGTGGTCCAAATATGAAGAATCTCTCAAAACTTCAAGTGAAGAAATTCCTATTATGAAGAGAAGACCATTATTTCGTGAACGTCTCTCAAGATTTGAAGTATGAAGTCGCTGCCAAATATCGGTCCGAGAAAGGTCTCAAATCGCGAAGCGGGTTATGCCAAGATATGAACTTTATGAGGTCCCGATAAGCAGTTTTAAAAGATTTTGTCCTTTAGCTAACTATTGATTAAATCGTCCCACTTTATTTTCATCCTTAATAACTATCGAAATAAGTCAAACAATGCATCCTCGTGATCATTCAAGACAACAATAAAATATAAGAGATACCCTTAGGAATAAGGGAGTCTAAGTAAATAATTGGCCCACATGAATTCGTGTTAGTTTGCTTACTGATAATAAAAATGATCTTGTTTTTAAGTTTGGTTTGGAGAAAGACAAAACTTGCGGATGATGATCATTCATGATGTAACACCCCCAAATTTATACAACTCAATACAACGGAAGACTCGTTGGTGTTACGGGATAGCACATTACTCACATCATAGACAACGCATAAAAATCGCTTCGTTTATTAATAAAGCATTTCCATTCATAAATATCAAAGTTACATCGGTCCCAAGTCATTGTATTTAATACAGGTTTTACAAACATTTGAATGGAAATTATAATTTAAGTGTGGGCCATGAATTCTTGTCGTCTTCCCGAGAATTACCTTCAAGTACCTGAGATAAGACATGTTAAAAGAAAAGGTCAGCGATAATGCCGAGTGAATTCATAGAGTTTAATAAATTACATCAATATAACTTTGGTATAAAATTATTACCAAAAATCATTTCGTAAAAATCATTGTAATAGGCAATAAAATAGCCAAAATCATTTTATACAAATCTTTATCAAAATCATAATATAGGCATTTGCCTTAAAATCATTATACGAGCCAATGTCGTAAAAACATCATACAATACGTTTTACAACGTTGTATAGATTAAATAAAAACCGTTATATGAATATGGTTATGTAAACCAAAACACGAACATAATATCAATAGTATGACCCTGTATTGCTAGTCAGGCAATACATCGTAATTCGGAGCATCTAGTAGTATTTCGTTAGTTGGATTATTATAAGCCGCATGACATTGTTACCTTACTACAACAAACAACGGGTAGCTAACTCGATACTCAATTTGCCCATCTAAATTAGCGTGTCGTCACAAAGGTCACGCCATGGAAATCTTCTCATACATAAATTCGCTTAACAATCAATGTGGCACGACGGGGATCAACCGTCAAGGCGCGAACTGGGGTGATCGTCCCCAAATAGTACTATTATATGCATAAGCATCTACCAAATCCCGGTAGTTCACAATTCATGGTAATGGGACTTTTAGTTACATAACCTAACTTTAATAATCCATTTAATTTCATCTATCGGGTCCTTTAATCATTTATCGGGTCATACAATCGGGTCATACAATCATTCGGGTCCAAATCAATAAACAAACAATCGGGACAAATGGTGTCCTATTTTATAAAAACTAACATGTTATCTCCCTCGCGGGTTTATAAAACATTTCATAAAAACATTTAAAAGAGTGCGAGGCTATGAACTCACGTTGATGTGGGAAGGCGGTTATCGGCGATTCGGATGTACGGTACGTGCTTCAATCACGGAAACCTAGACAAATAATACTCGTCTTAGACTCATGTCCAATGACTTTATAAAATAACAATTATGTATACATATGATGATTATATATATATGATGATCAAGTGGGTTTACATATTCTTATTTACTCATTTTAGTGTTATGTGTCGATAACTTTTATTCTAGTTTACTAGTTTTACCTATTTACATATTTTAAGTCCAATAAACTTATTATAAGTTATTTAACTTGTATTAATCCATTTTATACTTGTATTATCAGTATTTACACTTTACATTTTGGGCCTAAATGGGTTATGTTGGGAATAAATTAAGGCCAGATCACTTGAACGCTGACAAGAACAACTCAAGCGTTGACAAGAACAAATTGAGCGCTGACAGCTCAAGCGTTGACAAGTTAAAGTCAAGCGTTGACAGATTGAAGACAAGCACTGATGGAAAATATAAGCTACACGTTTATTATATTCTAGAATACTTCTAGTAAGGATAGAAACGACAATGTATTTTCTATGTTTATCTTTACCTAGAATAGTTGATACGTAGCTTATTGTACAAGGCTTCTTAGTCTATAAAAGAAGGCCTTTAGGTTAATGGTTAGTATCAAGTTTTATATAAGTTTTCATTGGTAAACATCTTTCATTGTAAGCAAGCTCGACATTCATAATCAAAGTGAAAGTTTTGTTTACATCTTGTGTTCTTGTTTAAGTGTTAAATTCCGCATAACACTTAGATTCACAAAGCATATAACAAAGGTTTCTCTACGTGTTATAATTGATCTAATCTCGTATACACAAAGCTAATCGATCTAAGTTTGGGATCAACAAGTGGTATCAGAGCTTGTTGAGGAACTTTTGATCTTTGAAGAACACCAGAACGATACACGAACACCAAAACCCTAATTTTCTCAAAACCCTAAAAACATCATGTCTGAAGCAATAACCTCCGCCTCTTCACCATTACCAAACATCAAGATTCCCATGCTTGATGCAACCAACTTTGACTTATGGAAGTTCAACTTTGAACAATATCTGGGGATCTTTGATTACACACTCTGGGAGATTATTGAATATGGAAACCCATTCAATAAGGCTCAAAAGATTCAGGATGCCATTACAGCAAGATCAGCTGTTGAAGGATGTCCTGATGAAGATAAGAAAGAAAAACATGGAGATGGTAGAGCTGTAGGTGCTGAAGATATTGCAAAGAAAAGGGTTGACATGAAAGCCCTAAATATTCTGAAAGTCTCTTTGGGACAAGAAAATCAGCACAAATATAGAGGCTATGAATCTGCTAAGGATCTTTGGGAAGCAATTGAAGTTGCATATGGTGGTAATGCAGACACTAAGGAAAAAAAGAAAAAGCAACTTCTGCATGATTATGATGTCTTCAAAGCTCAGCCCAATGAGAAACTGAGTAGTGTGAGAAGCAGATTGCTTGACATCACAAGAAAGTTGTCCTTCATGGGGACACAAGTTGGTGATGTTGACACTAATGCTACCTTTCTGAAAAGTCTTGGTGAGGCATGGAAGATTGAGGCAAGATCTATTCTTGCCAATAATACTTACAAGAGCTCCTCGTTTGATGACATCTACAACAAACTAAGACTGTTGGAAGATGAAACTCTTTCAGCACATGGAAGCAAAGCTAGCACCAGCAACATGGCCTTCTTCTCTCATAGTGAAGGTCAATTCAATCAGAAGGACTCTTTTATGCATCCAGTTACTGGATCATCATTTGTCAGCGCTGGAACAAGTCCTGTCAACGTCTCCTTTTCAGACGCCGACACATTCATGAATGACTCCCCAAGAGTTAAACCTGCTGGTTTGGATTTGGATACTGTGTGTGCTTACATTGCTTCTTTGCCCAATGGTTCAGTAATTACATATGAGGACCTTGAGCAGATAAGTGATGAACACTTGGAAGAGATGGACATCAAGTGGAACATGGCTCTTGCTAGTATAAGAGCAAATAGGTGGATTAGAAGGTTCAAGAAGAAGATGACCTTCAATGCTAAAGACACTGCTGGATTTGATAAATCCAAAGTTGAATGCAACAACTGTCATCGTATGAGGCACTTCATGAGGGAATGCAGATCTCCTAGAAGATCTGATGCTGGTAAACCCTCAAGTCAGGTTGTTAAAGCTCAAGATTCCAAAGCCATGGTTGCACTTCAAGGAATTGATGGTACTGGATGGGATTGGAGCTATCTGGCTAAGGATGCTGAAGAGGAAAAAGCCTTGATTGCTGATATTGAAGAAGAAGAGCATGTTGAATATGCTCTCATGGCACACTCCTCCTCTTCATCTGATAATGAGGTATATGATGATGCTTTTTGTAGCAAAGGTTGTAGGTTAAACACTGATAGACTTAACAAAGAGGTGTTAAAACTAAAAGATGATATGAGCACTGAAAGGTGTAAATTGTCCAATTACCAACTAGCTCTTACTGAAACAGAGAAAACCGTTTCTGAATACAAGAAAATGGAATTTGATTTAAAAGATAAGATAATTATCTTAAAACATGAGCTAGAGGGTAGTATGGATATTAGAAATATCATGACAAAGGTCAATAGAGACCTTCAGGCTAAGTTAGATGAGGCCATTAAGAATAAAGATAATGTTGACCTCAAGATTCAAAGATTTGATAAAGCCACCCAAGCCCTAGGAGACTGTGTAGCTAAACAAAGGGATCCTAAGGACATGACTGGGATTGGGATGAATGATTACTCTCTGGTTCCACCACCAGCTGGTGACTTCTATGGTGTCCTTAGAAAGGATTTATCTTGGACTGGTATACCAGAATGCCAGGAAGAGGAATTCATTCATCCACCAAGAGTTGTCACTCCAGTGGAAGAGTATCAACAAAAACTGACTGACCTAAATGAGTGGAAGAAAGCTAACCCTACTTTATTTGTTAAGGGAGGTTTGCTATGTGAAAGTCCCAATGAATCACCACCCATTAAGGTTACTCACCCAGTTACTGGTAAAGCTGTTGACCTAGGCTCAAACACTGTTAGAAGACCTACCATTAAATATGCAGAGATGTATAGAAATAATAGGTCACCCAAGAGCCAAGTTAACAATCATGGAACATGTTTCTTCGCTTCTAGACCTAAGAGTGTGTCTAAGAAAGCCTATTATACTTGTGGTAGCTTTTCACATTTGGCATACAAGTGTGTCAACGCTCCCAAAGCCAGCGCTGATAGGAACAATTTCAGCGCTGATAGGAAGAAAGTCAACGTTGTTAGGAAGTCAAACGTTGTCAGACCCAGACCTTGTGTGCAGCAAAGTCCACAAGTGATTAGACCTGCCCCATTCTTCTCTAGAAGGTCTAACACTCATGGACAAAGACCTTTTCAAAAGACAAACACCTGGTCAAATAGGCAATGGGTTCCTGTAGCAAACCCTAGGTTCAACGCTGACAAGGGTAATTTCAGCGTTGACAGGACAAAATCCAACGCTGACAGAAACGTGACCAGACCTAAATATTTGCAGCCACAAGGTAAGGGGTCTAAAGCTTCTTCAAGCTTAACATGGAGACCCAAGAAAGATCAAAACCCTAATAATAATGGAATTTCAATGACTTGTAATAGGTTTAATTACATTTCAAAGGTCATTACAAAACCAATTGGGGTTAACTGGGTTTTTCATCCTAAAAAGGATGAGAATGGGGTTGTTGTGAGAACTAAGTCTGTTCTTATTGAACAACCAGATGAATCCAAGTCTTCTAAGACTTGGGTTCCCAAAGAAAACTAATTTGTTTTCTTTATGTGCAGGGCATTCAGAGGCAGATCAATGATTATGGATATTGGGATAGTGGATGCTCAAGGCACATGACAGGAAAGGAAGACTATCTGACGAACGTCACTCCTATTCAAGATGGTGATAAGGTATACTTTGGAGGGGGATATGGCACCATTACAGGCAAAGGAACCCTTCTCACCAATAATCTACGTTTTGAAAACGTCTTCCTGGTAAAAGAACTGGACTATAATCTGTTTAGTGTATCACAAGTGTGTGATAACAAAAATAAGGTTCTTTTCACTGATACTGAGTGTTTGGTGTTAAGCAAGGATTTTAAGATCCCTGATGAGAAGTACATTGAGTATAGAACACCTAGGCATAAGGACATATATAATGTGAATTTAAATGGGATTAAAGTGAATGCAAATATGTCTTGTTTTTATGCTAAGGCCTCAGTAGATGAAAGTAATTTGTGGCACAGGAGACTAGGGCACATAAATTTTAAAAATATAAATAGACTTGTGAGGCTTGGTTTAGTTGATGGTTTGCCTAAGAAGGCCTTCCACAATGACCACTCTTGTGTTGCATGTCTTAAAGGCAAGCAGCACAAGGTCTCATTCAAGTCCAAGCAGGTGCATACTAGTTCCAGACCTCTTCATATGCTTCACATGGACCTCTTTGGTCCAACTAATATAGAAAGTTTGAATGGCAAGTCATATTGTTTTGTTGTCACTGATGACTTTTCTAGGTTTACTTGGACATTCTTTCTTGCTATGAAGAGTGACACAGCTGATGTTCTTATTGAATTTATCACTCAAATTGAGAAAAGGTCTGGCAATGAGGTTAAGATGCTTAGGAGTGATAATGGTGGAGAATTTAGGAACAAGAAGCTAGATGATTTTTGTGCCAGGAAGGGAATTACTAGGCAATTTAGTATTGCTAGAACCCCACAACAAAATGGGGTTGCTGAAAGGAAAAATAGAACCCTAATTGAAGCAGCCAGAACAATGTTGGCTGATGCTCACTTTCCCATAGCCTTTTGGGCTGAGGCTGTTAATACAGCATGCTATGTGCAAAATAGAGCATTGGTTAACAAAATTCAGAACAAGACACCTTATGAGTTACTTTGGGGAAGAAAACCTAATATTGGTTTTCTCAGACCTTTTGGATGTCATGTAGTAGTCTTAGACACTAGTGATGCCTTAGGGAAATTTAGTGCAAAAGGTGATGAAGGTTACTTCATGGGGTATTCAGTCCAGAGCAAGGGTTATAGGGTTTATCTTAAAGAGGACAAACGGATTGTTGAAAGAGTACATGTTAGGTTCTTAGAGAATAAACCTAGTGATCCTGAGAGTGGTCCTAATTGGTTGTTAGATTTGGAACCCTTATCTAGAACTTTAAATTATATGCCTGTCACTAATCCAGACATTGTGAAGGTAACTTCAAATGTTGTGGAAGAACAAATTGTTGATGTTTCAGGTACACAGGTTAATGAGAGGGTTGGATCACAAGCAGAAAAGGCATCTCCTACATTTGAATATGTCATAATTCCCATTTGGACAGATGCTTTTGTTGCTGCTGCTGCTGCTGGACAAGGTAATGGTGGTCTCCAAATACCACCAGATACAAACATGCATGGTTCTTCAGGCGCTGACAAAGGCAAATCTAGCACTGACAAGACCAATTCAGACGTTGATGGCTCAGACGTTGACAACAACAGTTCAAGCGTTGTTAGCCCAAGCGCTGACAAACAAGGTTCAGACGTTGACAACACCTTTGCACATCTTTTCTCTTCCACTTTTGAACAAGGAGGACCTTCCAGAGTTTATGAAGAGATTCCTGTTGATCAAAGAGAGTCTGATGAAGAAGACATTGGCAATATGGAGCATGAGGTTGAGGACACCAGACTTTTTGAAGGACGGGTTCTCACTTCTACAATGAAGAATCACCCCCCATCTCAGATCATTGGTGATGTTATGACTCCAGTCCAGACAAGAAGATCCCATCAAGGTCTTGGTGGGTTTATTGCCAATATACACAAGAAGGTTGATACCCCTCTTGTGCAAGCATGTTTGTTTGCATGTTTTCTGTCACAAGAAGAACCCAAGAAGATATTTAATGCTCTCAAAGAACCAAATTGGGTGGAAGCAATGCAGGATGAGCTTCACCAATTTGCAATTCAGGATGTTTAGGAGCTGGTTGATTGTCCTAGATATGTCATACCTATAGGGACAAGATGGGTTCTCAGGAACAAAAGAGATGAAAGAGGTATTGTGGTCAGAAACAAGGCAAGGTTAGTGGCTCAAGGTTATACACAAGAGGAGGGGATAGACTATGAGGAAGTCTTTGCACCAGTTGCACGGATTAAAGCTATTAGGATTTTTCTAGCCTATGCATCATGCATGGGCTTCACAGTCTATCAAATGGATGTGAAAAGTGCATTCTTGTCTGGCACCATTGTTGAGGAAGTTTATGTCATGCAACTTCCTGGTTTTGAGGATCCTGAGCATCCAGATAAAGTGTATAGAGTCAAAAAGGCTATGTATGGCCTTCATCAAGCCCCTAGAGAATGGTATGGTACTTTGTCTACATATTTGGTGGATAATGGATTCAAGAGGGGCACCATAGATCAGACACTATTTACAAAGAAGAAAGGCAAAGATGTGTTGCTTGTGCAGGTCTATGTTGATGATATCATTTTTGGGTCTACGGATCCAAAGATGAGTGAGGATTTCTCCAAGCTTATGACAGACAAATTCAAGATGAGTGCTATGGGGGAGATGAGCTTCTTTCTTGGTTTACAAGTTCAGCAGAAAGAAGATGGTATCTTCATCTCCCAGGACAAATATGTTGCTGAAATCTTGAAGAAGTTTGGATTTTCTCCACATGAAAAGAGGGCTTCTACTCCTATGGATAGAGAACACCCTTGGGGAAAGACTGGAGATGGGAAAGATGTTGATGTCAGGTATTATAGATCCATGATTGGATCTTTGATGTATCTTACTACTTCCAGACCTGATATCATGTTTGCTGTATGTGCTTGTGCACGTCATCAAGTGACTCCCAAAGAATGTCACCTTTATGCTGTGAAGAGGATCTTTAGGTACCTAAGATGTTTCCCTAATCTTGGTTTGTGGTACCCAAAGGATAAACCATTGGAGCTGATTGCATATTCAGATAGTGATTATGGAGGTGATTAGTTTGATAGGAAATCCACAACTGGTGGATGTCAATTTCTTGGGAGCAGATTAATATCTTGGAAATGCAAGAAACAAACAGTGGTGGCTAACTCTACAACTGAAGCAGAGTATGTGGCTGCAGCAGCATGTTGTGGTCAAGTGTTGTGGATTCAGAACCAGCTGTTGGATTATGGGTATAATTTCATGCATACTAAGATATTTGTTGACAATAATAGTACTTTATGCATCATTAAGAATCTTGTGCATCATTCTAAAACTAAACACATAGAAATTAGACACCATTTTATAAGAGATTGCTTTGAGAAAGGTTTAATACAACCAGATAGGGTTGACACTGAGGAAAATGTGTCAGATTTATTAACTAAACCTTTTGATACTGGAAGATTCAATACTTGGTAACAAGTATTGGAATGGTTAATCTCACTTAAATATGTGTTTTGGATTCTTTTTGTAAAAGTATGTACAGGATGATGAATTATTATTATTGGTCTTATGATAATTTAGATTTTCCACTATATTTTTCTAACACTGACAAAGGTTGTTTGAACACTGATAAAGGTTGTTTGAACACTGATAAGTGTTTTTGCAACGTTGTCATCAATATAATTGTCTAACGCTGACAAAGCTTCCTTCAACGCTGTTGTGTGTTATCGGGGCGTTGTCAGCAACAATGTTAGTTTTGTGGTTTTTAATCTAAATGTGCAGATGGTGTTAGCAGTATACCATTGGATACAGAGTTGATTATGGATCAATGGAAAAGCATTTGGACAAGTTTTTATTTATGGATGATGGTTGGAATGTTTCATTCCTATCTTGACATAAATTTTTTTATGTTCATGCATGATTTTAGCAAACTTTTTGTATCATAGTTTAAGGGGAGGTTTTAGGAACCTTTAGGATTTTTGGGTATCCATATGATACTCTTATCACAATTCTAGATTGTGTCCACAGGTGAGTATGGGTTAGTTTTACTAAACCATGAGGCACTGTAGCATGCATAGTATATCAACTTTGCATACTGCCAAGACATTTTTGGCCTAGAATTGGTTGTGGTTTGTTGGGAGACTTGGGAATGATTTTGCTATGGAATTTACCTGGGAGTAACAAGGATTTTATAAGGTAACTTGGTTGTTAAGAATTATGGTTAGCAAGGGACACTATAGGACTGTTATGTCTATCTTGCTTATACAAGTGTGCATAACTGGACAGTGCTTGCCGCCCTATAATAATTATCAGCTTTTGGTTATCTTCTCTAGGATAAATTACTTGTTAAGGTCATTTTTCACTTTTTAAAACAATTTTATTTTTGGACGCTGACAAGAAATTTCCAAGCGTTGTTGTGACCAAATTGGACGCTGACATGGCTTTAGGCGAACGTTGACAAGATTATAGCCGTTGGGCGTTGATAGGTTATATTTGACCGTTGACACTCAATGGGACCTACCCAGTTGTTACTTTTTGACATATTTTCAAGCCGTAATTTTAGGAGTTGTTACTTTCATTAAATGCATGAGATAACTTATAACTTTTTCAATATTTTCATGATTAGTTTTTGAAAATCTTTGCCTATTTTTGGGTCAATCACATGCATTCTTTATCTCCTATAAATTTGGCTCCTATTTTAAAACAGGGTATCTATAATTCTTGTCTAACATTTTTCTCTTATCAACCTTCATCTTTTACACCTCAAATTAACAGCTTTCATCAATGGCACCAAGGTTTAACTCAGCAGAATTGGATTTGGGGTTCAAGTCTCAACACAACATGATTGCTTATCTTGTTGCTGATAACGATTTGTTTCCTCAATACACACAAATGGTGGCGTATTTGAACGCATCCCCCTTAAGGTATGCTCTTTCTCATGCACCACTCATTCCAGTCACACACATTAAACAGTTTTGGAACACTGTCAGTTCCTCAACAGTTAATGGAGTGACCACATTAACTTCTATTGTTCATGGGAGGTCTTGGGTGGTTACTGAGGCCTTGGTACGCCAGGCCTTGCATCTTGATGATGCTGATGGTATAACCATCCTTCCCATAAATGAAATAGAACAAGGGCTTAGGGATTTGGGATATCCAATTCCTGATGAAGGTACTCTTAATAAGTATCATAAGCAGGAATTTCCCCCAGCCTGGAAGTACCTCATTCACATTCTCCTTCAATGTTTGAGTCCCAAATGTACTGCACACAATGAGATCAATAGATCCATTGCAACTGCTATTGTGTGCATTGCAACAGGGCAAAAATATAATTATTCTAAAATGATTTTTGAAGGGATGTGTAAAAACAAGGGGACAAAAATGACTTTAGCTTATCCCCGTTTTCTGCAAATGATTTTTGATGATCAAAGATATTGTTCAAGGGATCACAATGATTTTTATAAAATCCCTGAACAAAAGAAAGCTATTTTTACAAAGATGAATTCACCACCTCATAGAGACTTACCTTTAACCCCAGCCATGCTTGCTGTTATTGCAGCAGCACAACCCCAACCAGACCCCCAACCTCAAATTGACCCTCACCTACAACTTGAGCCTATTCCTGAACCTTTACCCTCATCTGAACAAATGTAAATAGACCAAGAACCCTTTGACGCTGACACATCAAATGTTGACGTTGATGTGCCTATTTCCAACGCTGACACTCAACCATCACAATCCCAAACACCCCTTAACCAACCCACATCTACCCATTCTTCCACACCATCTTCCACACCACCTGAATATAGGTTGATCAAACGCCAAAGGACTACTGGAGTGTTCTCCTCTGGTGGTCCTAGCCATGAAGCAGAGAGAACCACCACCACAAGTGTGGCTGGTGACCTGGATGAGGCTGGGACTATTGGTTCTGGCTTAGAAGCTGGCCAAGGCAGTCCCACCATAATTAAGTCCTCATCCATGCCCAATGAACCTGACTTGGGAGGTCAAATCCCCATTTCAGAAGAGAGCAGACTGGAACCAATGACTATTTTGGAATTGACGGTAGTCTGCATTAGCTTGCAAAAGCAAAATGTAGACTTAGTACAAATTGTCAGCTCACAAGGCCTTGAACTCAAGGAATTGAGGGAGAGGATTGTTGTTTTGGAGAGTGATCATGCTAGGAGGGGTATGGAGGAGTCTTCCAAAGGGGAGGAAGATCAAAGAAATCTGAGTGATAAGAGCAGTCAAGATGGTCGATCAATGGATGTTGCTGAAGCTCTTACTACTTTGAAGGAACAACCAGGTTTTGATACGTCCTTAATCTCTCCAACCAATCTAAATTTATCATTTACAGCTATGTTGAGAAAGGTTACACAAGGCGCTGAGGGAAAATATTTGAGCGTTGACAAGACAAATTTGGACGCTGATAGAAGTATTTTGGGCGCTGATAGATGAAATTTGGGCGTTGACAGATCTGCACATGAAGGTGATGTATTCCAGTCATCATCTATCATCAAGGAAGTTCCTACCCAGGTATTACCATCTACCTTACCAACCATTGCACCATCAGATAAGGGTAAGGGTAAATTGGTAGAAGAAATTGTTCCAAAGGATGCAGCTCAAGTTGATTTTGATAGAAGACTGGCTGAGCAATTGATGGAACAAGGTGAAAAGGAAAAGTCACCATTTGTTGTGACTTCTGAAGAAGAAAGTGATGGAGCTAGCTCAGACTCAAGTGTGATGATTATAGAACCAGAAAGGCTTGAGTATGGTGATGAGCTTGCTAGGGAAAAGTTGAGAGATTTAAAGTTGCAGGTTGACTTTGACATGCCAGAGGTGGTTCAGATGTACAATTCTTGGGAAGAAAGCTGTATGGATAATCCAGACTTGACCATTTCAGATCAAATATGGGGTTTGGAGCTTCTTCTTAGAGTTCAGAAGAATTGTAAGGTGATTTTGAAGCACAAGGCAAGCAATATTCTCTCTGAGTTGAAAAGGGATAGAAGGGAGCTCTACTTTATGTTGCTCAGATGTCATGGAGTTGGATGGACACATCAAAAGTTAAAGGCTTTGACATTTGATGAGTTGGAACATAGGGCTTATCCTATTTGGGTGAAAGTGCAGGAAGAAAACACTTTCAGACTTCTTTCAGATGAAAGAAAGGAGCAACTTGCAGAAGAGATGGAAATCAAGAAAGCTATGATAGTTCCCAGGCCAGTGAAGAAGGGATTTACACTTGAGTTTCCAAAATATATGAATCAACTCTATCCAAGTGAAGCAGTTATTAGAAAGAGCCTCAAGCTCTCCCCATTAGAAGCTTCAGATAAGGTGCAGGTGTTACCACTAGATTCCAGGAATCCAATTGTGAGTTATGATGAGGATGAATGTGGATTCTGGAAGATTGGAAGATATGGCAAGGAGGTACACACTTTTACCAATCTCATATCTTTATTTGTAAGTTGTGATAGAGAAGACTTGGTGGACCTTTGGAGGTTGCTGGAGACCAAGTATGAGGCTGAAGCACCAACTTCAGCTAATGGAATAAAACTTTGGACCACATTCAAAAGAATGTGTGGGATAAATGAGGAAGATCCTGAAATATGGAAGGATCTTGAAGATGACCTCAGTGGTCTTCAATGGAGGTTATATTCAGCTGCTGGTGTATACCATTTGAGTTCTACTAAGTTTGCTGAGTATCTACTTGTGGATGCTCAATATTTCATATCCAAGGCTGTTTTGGAAAAGATGAAGGACACTCAGCTGGAGATAGACTATACAAGTGACGTGGCAAAGAATTTGATCAGATTTATTTATTACCAATATGAGAAGGTTTGTCAGACTCCTCCAAGTTCTTAATGATTATTCAGAAACTTGATCATAAGAGTGGATATCAAGTTTAGGAGAGGATTGTTGGGAATAAATTAAGGCCAGATCACTTGAACGCTGACAAGAACAACTCAAGCGTTGACAAGAACAAATTGAGCGCTGACAGCTCAAGCGTTGACAAGTTAAAGTCAAGCGTTGACAGATTGAAGACAAGCACTGATGGAAGACATAAGCTACACATTTATTATATTCTAGAATACTTCTAGTAAGGATAGAAACGACAATGTATTTTCTATGTTTATCTTTACCTAGAATAGTTGATACGTAGCTTATTGTACAAGGCTTCTTAGTCTATAAAAGAAGGCCTTTAGGTTAATGTTTAGTATCAAGTTTTATATAAGTTTTCATTCGTAAACATCTTTCATTGTAAGCAAGTTCGACATTCATAATCAAAGTGAAAGTTTTGTTTACATCTTGTGTTCTTGTTTAAGTGTTAAATTCCGCATAACACTTAGATTCACAAAGCATATAACAAAGGTTCTCTACGTGTTATACTTGATCTAATCTCGTATACACAAAGCTAATCGATCTAAGTTTGGGATCAACAGGTTAAGCCCAATAAATAAGTTTATAAGTGTTTTAGTCCATTTTGTTGTATTATTAGTCCAATAACGTTAACGGAGTCCGTTAATGTCCGTATGTTATATAATTCGGGTTTTATCGGTTTTTACTTGTTATATATGTTTATATATCAGTATATGAGTTTTATAAAGTTCATATTAGACGGGTCCAACCGTCTAAGTTTTATTTAGCAAAAACGTTAATTTTACGGTAATAGCCGAAAAAGTCGTAAAAATCATGTTTATAGTTTTATAACTTATAAAACTTAACAAGTTACCATTTTTTATAAAATTTCCACTTATTTAACCTTGTACATATTTATATAAATGTATTATATAAGTTAGTGGGTTTTAATTTACATTTTATACTATTTTTATTTGAGTGCTTATATAATACTATTATTCTTTAATTTCCAAAATCTGATTTTTATTTTCATTTTCATCAAAACTGCCATATCTAGAGTTCTATATGGGGATAGAAACTCAAATTTTTATGACATAAACTACATGATATTTTCTCAATTTAACTCTTCAATAGCTACTGTTGAATCATCCTCTAAGTATTTTCTAAAAATCGTCCAAAACAGTAAACTCAGATTGGTATTCTAAACTTGTTTTGATCATATCTCACTCATTACAATGATTCCATTGCATGGCCAACTCTCACATGTGTACAAGACCCATAGCTTACTGTATATCAATCTATTCAAGTCATTTTACCAGTTTACCATATGATTCTTTACTGTTTTATACAGCCATCTAAATTAAGCAAGATTTTAACCTTGTTTCTTATAGTTTTTCATCTTTTTAAGCATGTTTATCAACACCAAATCCCCACACAATATTTTTAATCATCATTCATCATCATATACATATACATAAGTAAAAGAAATACAAGATTACATAATCAAAAATGACAAGAGGATGAGGAGAACAATCTTTATACCACCATGATGATGTAGGTTGTGATCAAAACATTGATTTTGATGGAGAAACTTGTGGATAACCAATACCATCTTCAATACCACCAATCTTCATAAACTCCTTGTGGAAAATCAGCCCCAAAACACCATAGAAACTCCTCCTTGGATGTTATAATCACCTCCACTCAATATATCTTCAATGGGTTTCCATCATATGAAAGTTATACATATGATTTGTGGTAGAAATTTTGGATGAATGGTGGTGGTGATGATAAATGGGACTGCACAAAGAAGAAGGTGAGAGAGTTTGTAGCTAGTTTGCATGAGTGAAAAATGAATAAGTGTTTTTAGTTTAGTGGTTTTGATGTGGTGGGATGAAGTTAGCTTCACATGGAAGCTAAGCTTACATGTGTAAGCTTAACTTAGTAAAACTTGGACACCTAAGGGTGTTGGTAGCTTAGTTAGGCTGGTTTGAGTGGGGGTGGGACAAGTGTCCCACTTTTCTCATCCCCATTTATTTACGGGTACTCCTCGATTCTAGTTTCCTCGATTTGCGTGCCCTCGGGTCGTTTTACGAAAAACGTTTTTAAAAATTATGAATCAACGACACAAAACGAATGCAATAAAATTTGTCTCATCAAAAACGGAGTTCGAAAACGTAAATACGTAATCCTAGGGTTTCCGGTTTAGTCGTAAAGGACGTTAAAATAAAATCGTAAGTCCTAATTTCTTCTCGTAAATTTGTGAGTTTATGAACCAACACAAATTCAAAACTCCAAAATAATATTCAAGGATAAATTTATTTTCTGAAATGTCAGATTGTCACCAAAGACGGTATATGTAAACGTAAGCACGTAACGTTGAATCCTCCGGTTTAAACGTAGTCGATGCTACTTCAAGACGTAAATCCAAATTACTTCCAAAAAATAAGTGAGTTCACAATGTAACATTAAAATAATGTTTTTAAATAATATTCGAGAATAAAATATCAACCATAAATTGACGGATTGTCACAGCATTTACCCCTAAACAGGATCTTTGTCCTCAAAGATTATCTCACTACTCGCTTCTTATAGAGTTAAAGCCATGTGGGTATTTCCTCCATATTCGGTCTTTTCTCACAAGTGTAATTCATTACAATACGCGAGTTTCATCAAACATAACTACGGGAATAAGATCAGGCTAAATGTTGACTTACTTCCTCTATCCATGATGTTCACGGGTTTTTGATGAATGCAACTTTTCGCCGATCTAAGCTTTATTAAGAAGAATTCAGATTTTCTCTTGATAGATATTCCATCAAGTTCGATATACAAAATATAATTCACGCATCTCTTGAAGTCCTTGGGTAGATCCAGCTTATATGCCTTTCAAACCAAATCTTTTACATCATCTCAATGGTCCCATACAACGGGGACTTATATCCCATGATTTGTCAGATCATTAATTCATTTCTCCAAGGTTAAAAATTTTGGCATAACTTCGCTACCCATCTGGCACTTCAAGATCTACATTTCATATTCACATAACCTCCTGCCCACTACCGGCAGTCAATAATCAGATCCTAATTTCGACAAACATTTCAGGTCTCGCGGGTCGAGTATTTCGTAAGGTTAGGTTCTCCATCATAGGAAACCGTAAACCTAAAAGACATGTCTAACTCACAATGGGTGTATGTCGGGTGTCTTCATCTCAACTCTTGCTTACAGATGCTCTAATATATATCCTCACAAGATTCGATCTCGATCCTAATACGATAGTTATCAATGATAATTTCTCCAAAGGAAAACGATTATACGGTCTATTACCAAAGGTCAATTATTCAAACATAGAACAGCGCTTATAGTATTTTGTATCGTTACTTTACCTCGTTCCTTCGATTTAGGGTGGTACACAGTACTCTCATCAAGATTCGTTCTTAATGACTTCTGAGAAAATCTCTAGAAATTTGATGTGAAGCGAGGATCTTGATAAAGATGTTCGATACAGGCACAATATGTTTACATAAATCTTTTGCATTTATCATTAACGGGAATGATATTAGCAGATTTGGTCAGTCTGTCGACGATGACCCAAATCAAATCAAATTCAGATGATGACCTGTGCGATAGCTAGACGTTTACTAATGTATGAGGCAATGTCTATCTTCATAATTGCCATCCGTACAACTTCTTCTAATAATGATACATTAAATCAGAAATGACAAGAATAGGATACTTATACTTATAAGATTCCAGTATAACTATATCTCAAAATCTCCATATTTAAACAACCACAAGTGGCCTTTAAAACATTTAACGCTATTTGCTTCTCTATTTTAATGGCTCACATTAGCCGCGAACCTCTTTTATAATCTACATTATTCCTTTTTACAAACATTGTTTATTTTTATATCGTTCGGAAATTTATTTTGCACCTTAATTATTAAGGAACATGTCCTAATTGATTCTTTTATCCTTTATACATAATGTGTCGGTAATTACGTTCACTTTCCTGATGAAATAAATATCATAACCGTATTTATTCAAAATTCTTTCTTCATATCTTCTATGTTTTAGTTTTGTCTTAACTATCATTTTTTTTCCGTTTTACTCAATCCGACGTCTAAAGCGTCGATAATTATCATAATTAATTAGATAATAATTATTAAATTCTTATGAAACGTAAACGTAAAAGTTTTAAATTTCTTAGTTCGACCAGTTATATAAAATGCTCAAAATAAATTTGAATTTAGTTAACAAGATTTTCGTTGTTTATCGAAAATAATTAATAAGATTCGTAAATGTTTGAAAAATCTCTGGTTATACTTTGGTCAAAATTTTCTTAGTTAAAAGGCAAAAATTGTCGTTTCAAATTTCAAGTTATGGTTTAAATGGTTTCCTCAATACCTCTTAGGTTATCTTGAGGTATACGCAAACATTTACCCCTAAACAGAAGTTTAGTTAAATGGTTTGTGTATAAGGGAATAATCCCTTTAAAATCCTTTGTTAAAACATTTGTCAAAACATATTTCCATTTTCTTTTTGGTAAAACCCAAAGTCTTAAATGGCTCTAATTTGAAGAGTCAGTATATTCCATTATCTATTAATCACATAGTCAAATAATGTAAAGGTTTAAGTCTTAAATCACGTGTTAAAAAATTCAAGGTACAGGTTTTTATTGTTCGGTCAATTCAAGGCAATATATAAATATTTACTAACTCCTTCTTATTCTTATAGACAAACAAATAGTCCTTAATGATCACGAGCATGAATTTATCATTTTACAGCCTACACACGTGATTCATCAAATTTATGAATACTACATGTGTATTAGTCAATCCAAACGACATCACGTGAAACTCATAATGTTCATTACATGTACCGGATGTAGTGATTGGAATACATAATCTTTTTCGCAGATGCGAAGTTGATGATGACCATGTCGTGGATCAAATTGCTAGAACCTTGTAAATGATCGAACAAATCTTCCATTTCGAGTTATGGATATCGTTTTCGATTATCAATTTACTCAGTCCACAGTAATCTATAAATATAAGGAATAATAACACCATAGCTCTTCATAATGACGAGCTCGGTTGAATAAAATCTTTCTCCGACAACTCTCTCAGTTGTACGGTAATTCCTTAAATTCAGATGGTGCTGACGTACAGTGCACAAGCCACAGGTGCAGCACCGGGAATATAATCAATACCAATTTCAACTTGCCTTAATGGCAAAAGTCTAGGTAATTTACCAACAAATACCTCCTAATGTTTCAGATAACATAAACATCTTTTAATATATTCATTTTAAGTTCTTCTAGATTAAAATATCTATAACTAGTTCACAATCGTTCATCAAGAATTATTTAGATCACTTTTGATAATCAAACATCTTATCATTTAGGGGATTTCTACTCGAGTTCCCATCAATTAAGACAATGTCGTCATGTCATAATCAATCAATCCATTCTACTAGAACTATCAACTTTCCAGTTTCATTGCCGTCGATAAGATGTGAACTTCTCAAAAGACTAATAATAACTCATAATCCTTCACAAATTCAAGGATATATGGAGACATAACTAACCTTAACAGAGTAAGGTTAAGGCAAAATCTACGGGAGAGAATTTCAAATCAGATACAGACGAAAACATTTAATGAATATGAATATATCCCATGTTTTTATAATTTGAGTACGCATTCGAAAGCTCCTTGGATCGTTACCCAGGTCATTCTAATGAAATCAAATCAAATGAAATGATAGGAACATCGATACATCCAGTCGGGTATCAACACTCGGTAATCAAATACTTTTTCAAGGAATCTCACTACGGGAGAATTGGACAAGAAAGGATCGTCAATTGTCAAATAAGACAATTTCCACAGATGAGTAAATTCGACTCAGAAGAATAGATGCTACAGGCACATATGTAGGTGTCCCCAACACTATGTCCCTATTTTTTACTTCTTGCAGATCTCATAAAATTTAATCTCTCACAATCTTCAAAGAAAATTTAGTATTTATTCATTAGTTTTATGGTGACTACTAATCAGTCTTGCATGGTCCATTCCAAATTGTATGTAGGCACGTAACTATATACAATTTCAAGATTAACGATGCAATACTCAGTTCGTCAAAATTTTATCATCATGTATATAATAAAAACATTTTCATACTCAATTCTTAAATAAGAATCAAAAATATATCTACAATGGTTTTCTTTGTTATGGAAATAATTAAGTTTCCAAAGCGTCTCATAAACAACTTCATTTTGATATCAATCACTTATAAATCTCACTTTGAATAATCCTTATTGTGATGAAAATTAAATTTTCTCAAAGGACACCGTTTTAACTTTATAAAACAATGTGTGATCTGCAAAAGAGTGATGAAGAGTTGTTCACCAAGAACTTAACTACAATATGATAGGAAATGAGCTTTTGCCAAATAATCATGAGGTTTATGACCTCGATGGCGCTCAAAAAGAATAATCCACAACGTAACTCAAATTGAGATGAGTACTTGTTCAATGGTTGCATCACTAATGCGAACATTAGGAAGAAGCAAGAACATTTAGATAACATCGATACATGTTGGATTTAGCAGTCAAAGGTAGTCTTTTCATTAATCACAAACAAGTCAAAATTGTACCGTAACACATTACGTGTCACTATGTCATACAATTCTCAGAACTCATCCTACCAACTAATATCTCAGTTAAGTTAGGGATTTTTAAAAGATACCACAATGAATACTAACCTACAAGAGTCATTAGGTGTTCCACATGTCCCAGAAGATCTATCGGTCCCAATTCAGAAGAAGATTTCTTCAATTTATTTATTGGACATTGGGCATCCTCATTAGTGGACAATGGCCTAGGAACAACACTTAACACGAATCAACAATCAATTAAAACCTTATAATTCAATCACAGAACTTAACGACTTCCTCTTAACAATCTCATATTCCATACGGGTTAAATTTTACTTTATTCAAGTTTCAATCAACTTATACTCAATGCGATATCTTACCTCATTCTCTAATATTTTCAACCTTATTCTTAGACCTTAAAAGGGCAATAAAAGCTTGATAAGAACAACACTTAATTTTCAATCCTATAGCTCTTACAACAACAATTATCAAATGAGTCACTAGTATAAAATGACTCGATTATTCAATTAGACTTCTCGGAAAGGTACTAGTGGCATGAGGCTTTTGGGTAATGGTTCCAATAATAGCCTCAAGTGCAACATTCACCCTTTCGATTTCAATTTAAGAATTGGATGACAACGAATCAGATGACATCTTTCTAGGTGGTAACGTTTTGTCAAACTCCACTTTATAAGGAAAGATCGTCATGACATCGATATCAGATTTAATCTCGCCAATTCTTTTTCAATATCACAATCAACTAATATCTACATTTCTACTAATATCAACCATTTGTTGGGATTATAAATATCCACAACTAGGTTTAGATCTAGGATAGCTAGAATTCCTACGAGAATAGCTTCGATTGATTTACTAGGGAATTTAGGGTTTCTTGTGACAATCTACGTCGTATAAATACCTCGTATAAATATCAAAATAATCATCAAACAATCATGTAATCAAATTACATCATATATATATATAATCCAAGTTATGTATATATTAAAATAATACTTCTCAGTCTGGGCTTGTCGGTAACTCGGGAATTCTTCGGCACCGTTATAGTCAAAAGATTTTTAGACATTTTTAGAAAAATGTTTATAGTTAAAAGATTTTGAAATGTTTTATTCAAAACCTTAGTTTTAAAAATCTTTCGTTCTCTATAACGAGAGCTCTGGTACCAAACTGTAACACCCCCAAATTTATACAACTCAATACAGCGGAAGACTCGTTGGTGTTACAGGATAGCACATTACTCACATCATAGACAACGCATAAAAATCGCGTCGTTTATTAATAAAGCATTTCCATTCATAAATATCAAAGTTACATCGGTCCCAAGTCATTGTATTTAATGAAGGTTTTACAAACATTTGAATGGAAATTATAATTTAAGTGTGGGCCATTAATTCTTGTCGTCTTCCCGAGAATTACCTTAAAGTACCTGAGATAAGACATGTTAAAAGAAAAGGTCAGCGATAACGCCGAGTGAATTCATAGAGTTTAATAAATTACATCAATATAACATTGGTATAAAATTATTACCAAAAATCATTTCGTACAAATCATTGTAATAGGCCATAAAATAGCCAAAATCATTTTATACAAATCTTTATCAAAATCATAATATAGGCATTTTCCTTAAAATCATTATACGAGCCAATGTCGTAAAAACATCATACAATACGTTTTACAACGTTGTATAGATTAAATAAAAACCGTTATATGAATATGGTTATGAAAACCAAAACACGAACCTAATATCAATAGTATGACCCTGTATTGCTAGTCAGGCAATACATCGTAATTCGAAGCGTCTAGTAGTATTTTGTTAGTTGGATTATTATAAGCCGCATGAAATTGTTACCTTACTACAACAAACAACGGGTAGCTAACCCGATACTCAATTTGCCCATCTAAATTAGCGTGTCGTCACAACGGTCACGCTATGGAAATCTTCTCATACATAAATTCGCTTACCAATCAATGTGGCACGACGGGGATCAACCTTCAAGGCGCGAACTAGGGTGATCGTCCCCAAATAGTACTAGTATATGCATAAGCGTCTACCAAATCCCGGTAGTTCACAATTCATGCTAATGGGACTTTTAGTGACATAAACTAACTTTAATAATCCATTTAATTTCATCTATCAGGTCCTTTAATCATTTATCGGGTCATACAATCGGGACATACAATCATTCGGGTCCAAATCAATAAACAAACAATCGGGACAAATGGTGTCCTATTTTATAAAAACTAACATGTTATCTCCCTCGCGGGTTTATAAAACATTTCATAAAAACATTTAAAAGAGTGCGAGGCTATGAACTCACGTTGATGTGGGAAGGTGGTTATCGGCGATTCGGATGTACGGTACGTGCTTCAATCACGGAAACCTAGAAAAATAATACTCGTCTTAGACTCATGTCCATTGACTTTATAAAATAACAATTATGTATACATATGATGATTATATATATATGATGATCAAGTGGTTTTACATATTCTTATTTACTCATTTTAGTGTTATGTGTCGATAACTTTTATTCTAGTTTACTAGTTTTACCTATTTACATATTTTAAGTCCAATAAACTTATTATAAGTTATTTAACTTGTATTAATCCATTTTATACTTGTATTATCAGTATTTACACTTTACATGTTGGGCCTAAATGGGTTAAGCCCAATAAATAAGTTTATAAGTGTTTTTGTCCATTTTGTTGTATTATTAGTCCAATAACGTTAACGGAGTCCGTTAATGTCCGTATGTTATATAATTCAGGTTTTTATCGGTTTTTACTTGTTATATATGTTTATATATCAGTATATGAGTTTTATAAAGTTCATATTAGACGGGTCCAACCGTCTAAGTTTTATTTAGCAAAAACGTTAATTTTACGGTAATAGCCGAAAAAGTCGTAAAAATTATGTTTATAGTTTTATAACTTATAAAACTTAACAAGTTACCATTTTTTATAAAATGTCCACTTATTTACCCTTGTACATATTTATATAAATGTATTATATAAGTTAGTGGGTTTTAATTTACATTTTATACTATTTTTATTTGAGTGCTTATATAATACTATTATTCTTTAATTTCTAAAATCTGATTTTTATTTTCATTTTCACCAAAACTGCCATATCTAGAGTTCTATATGGAGATAGAAGCTCAAATTCTTATGACATAAACTACATGATATGTGCTCCATTTAACTCTTCTATAGCTACTGTTGAATCATCTTCTAAGTATTTTCTAAAAATCATCCAAAACAGTAAACTCAGATTGGTATTCTAAACTTGTTTTGATCATATCTCACTCATTACAATGATTCCATTGCATGGCCAACTCTCACATGTGTACAAGACCCATAGCTTACTGTATTTCAATCTATTCAAGTCATTTTACCAGTTTACCATATGATTCTTTACTGTTTTATACAGCCATCTAAATTAAGCAAGATTTTAACCTTGTTTCTTATAGTTTTTCATATTTTTAAGCATGTTTATCAACACCAAATCCCCACACAATATTTTTAATCATCATTCATCATCATATACATATACATAACTAAAAGAAATACAAGATTACATAATAAAAAATGACAAGAGGATGAGGAGAACAATCTTTATACCACCATGATGATGTAGGTTGTGATCAAAACATGGATTTTGATGGATAAACTTATGGATAACCAAGACCATCTTCAAGGCCACCAATCTTCATAAACTCCTTGTGGAAAATCAGCCCCAAAACACCATAGAAACTCCTCCTTGGATGTTATAATCACCTCCAATCAATATATCTTCAATGGGTTTCCATCATATGCAAGTTATACATATGATTTGTGGTAGAAATTTTGGATGAATGGTGGTGGTGATGATAAATGGGACGGCACAAAGAAGAAGGTGTGAGAGTTTGTAGCTAGTTTGCATGAGTGAAAAATGAATAAGTGGTTTTAGTTTAGTGGTTTTGATGTGGTGGGATGAAGTTAGCTTCACATGGAAGCTAAGCTTACATGTGTAAGCTTAACTTAGTAAAACTTGGACACCTAAGGGTGTTGGTAGCTTAGTTAGGTCGGTTTGAGTGGGGGTGGGACAAGTGTCCCACTTGTCTCATCCCCATTTATTTACGGGTACTCCTCGATTCTAGTTTCCTCGATTTGCGTGCCCTCGGGTCGTTTTACGAAAAAAGTTTTTATAAATTATGAATCAACGACACAAAACGAATCCAATAAAAATTGTCTCATAAAAAACGGAGTTTGAAAACGTAAATGCGTATTCCTAGGGTTTACGGTTTAGTCGTAAAGGACGTTAAAATAAAATCGTAAGTCCTAATTTCTTCTCGTAAATTTGTGAGTTTATGAACCAACATAAATTCAAAACTCCAAAATAATATTCACGGATAAATTTATTTTCTGAAATGTCGGACTGTCACAAAAGACGGTATATGTAAACGTAAGCACGTAACGTTGAATCCTCCGGTTTAGACGTAGTCGATGCTACTTCAAGACGTAAATCCAAATTACTTCCAAAAAATAAGTGAGTTCATAATGTAACATTAAAATAATATTTTTAAATAATATTCGAGAATAAAATATCAACCATAAATTGACGGATTGTCACAGCATTTACCCCTAAACAGGATCTTTGTCCTCAAAGATCATCTTACTACTCGCTTCTTATAGAGTTAAAGCCATGTGGGTATTTCCTCCACATTCGGTCTTTTCTCACAAGTGTAATTCATTACAATACGCGAGTTTCATCAAACATAACTACGGGAATAAGATCAGGCTAAATGTTGACTTACTTTCTCTATCCATGATGTTCACGGGTTTTTGATGAATGCAACTTTTCGCCGATCTAAGCTTTATTAAGAAGAATTCAGATTTTCTCTTGATAGATATTCCATCAAGTTCGATATACGAAACATAATTCACGCATCTCTTGAAGTCCTTGGGTAGATCCAGCTTATATGCCTTTCAAACCAAATCTTTTACATCATCTCAATGGTCCCATACAACGGGGACTTATATCCCATGATTTGTCAGATCATTAGTTCATTTCTCCAAGGTTAAAAATTTTGGCATAACTTCGCTACCCATCTGGCACTTCAAGATCTACATTTCATATTCACATAACCTCCTGCCCACTACCGGCAGTCAATAATCAGATTCTAATTTCGACAATCATTTCAGGTCTCGCGGGTCGAGTATTTCGTAAGGTTAGGTTCGCCATCATAGGAAACCTTAAACCTAAAAGACATGTCCAACTCACAATGGGTGTATGTCGGGTGTCTTCGTCTCAACTCTTGCTTACAGATGCTCTAATATATATCCTCACAAGATTCAATCTATCCTAATACGATAGTTATCAATGATAATCTCTCCAAAGGAAAACGATTATACGGTCTATTACCAAAGGTCAATTATTCAAACATAGAACAACGCTTATAGTATTTTGTATCGTTACTTTACCTCGTCCCTTCGATTTAGGGTGGTACACAGTACTCTCATCAAGATTCGTTCTTAATGACTTCTGAGCAAATCTATAGAAATTCGATGTGAAGCGAGGATCTTGATAAAGATGTTCGATACAGGCACACTATATTTACATAACTCTTTTGCATTTATCATTAACGGGAATGATATTAGCAGATTTGGTCAGTCTGTCGACGATGACCCAAATCGAATCAAATTCAGATGATGACCTGTGCGATAGCTAGACGTTTACTAATGTATGAGGCAATGTCTACCTTCATAATTGCCATCCGTACAACTTCTTCTGATAATGATACATTAAATCAGAAATGACAAGAATAGGATACTTATACTTATAAGATTCCAATATAACTATATCTCAAAATCTCCATATTTAAACAACCACAAGTGGCCTTTAAAACATTTAACGCTATTGGCTTCTCTATTTTAATGGCTCACATTAGCCGCGAACCTCTTTTATAATCTACATTATTCCTTTTTACAAACATTGTTTATTTTATATCGTTCGGCAATTTATTTTGCACCTTCATTATTAAGGAACATGTCCTAATTGATTCTTTTATCCTTTATACATAATGTGTCGGTAATTACGTTCACTTTCCTGATGAAGTAAATATCATAACCGTATTTATTCAAAATTCTTTCTTCATATCTTCTATGTTTTAGTTTTGTCTTAACTATCATTTTTTTTTCCGTTTTACTCATTCCGACGTCTAAAGCGTCGATAATTATCATAATTAATTAGATAATAATTATTAAATTCTTATGAAACGTAAACGTAAAAGTTTTAAATTTCTTAGTTCGACTAGTTATATAAAATGCTCTAAATAAATTTGAATTTAATTAACAAGATTTTCGTTGATTTATCGAAAATAATTAATAAGATTCGTAAATGTTTGAAAAATCTCTGGTTATATTTTGGTCAAAATTTTCTTAGTTGAAAGGCAAAAATTGTCGTTTCAAATTTCAAGTTATGGTTTAAATGGTTTCCTCAATACCTCTTAGGTTATCTTGGGGTATACACAAACATTTACCCCTAAACAGAAGTTTAGTTAAATGGTTTGTGTATAAGGGAATAATCCCCTCTAGATCCTTTGTTAAAACATTTGTCGAAACATATTTCTATTTTCTTTTTGGTAAAACCCAAAGTCTTAAATGGCTCTAATTTGAAGAGTCAGTATATTCCATTATCTATTAATCACATAGTCAAATAATGTAAAGGTTTAAGTCTTAAATCATGTGTTAAAATATTTAAGGTACAGGTTTTTATTGTTCGGTCAATTCAAGGCAATATATAAATATTTACTAACTCCTTCTTATTCTTATAAACAAACAAATAGTCCTTAATGATCACGAGCATGAATTTATCATTTTACAGCCTACACACGTGATTCATCATATTTATGAATACTACATGTGTATTAGTCAATCCAAACGACATCACGTGAAACTCATAATGTTCATTACAAGTACCAGATGTAGTGATTGGAATACATAATCTTTTTCGCAGATGCGAAGTTGATGATAACCATGTCGTGGATCAAATTGCTAGAACCTTGTAAATGATCGAACAAATCTTCCATTTCGAGTTATGGATATCGTTTTCGATTGTCAATTTACTCAGTCCACAGTAATCTATAAATATAAGGAATAATAACACCATAGCTCTTCATAATGACGAGATCGGTAGAATAAAATCTTTCTCCGACAACTCTCTCAGTTGTACTGTAATTCCTTAAATTCAGATGGTGCTGACGTACAGTGCACAACCACAGGTGCAGCACCGGGAATATAATCAATACCTATTTCAACTTGCCTTAATGGCAAAAGTATAGGTAATTTACCAACAAATACCTCCTAATGTTTCAGATAACATAAACATCTTTTAATATATTCATTTTAACTTCTTCTAGATTACAATATCTATAACTAGTTCACAATCATTCATCAAGAATTATTTAGATCACTTTTGATAATCAACATCTTATCATTTAGGGGATTTCTACTCGAGTTCCCATCAATTAAGACAATGTCGTCATGTCATAATCAATCAATCCATTCTACTGGCACTATCAACTTTCCAGTTTCATTGCCGTCGATAAGATGTGAACTTCTCAAAAGATTAATAATAACTCATAATCCTTCACAAATACAAGGATATATGGAGACATAACTAACCTTAACAGAGTAAGGTTAACGCAAAATCTACGGGAGAGAATTTTAAATCAGATACAGACGAAAACATTTAATGAATATGAATATATCCCATGTTTTCATAATTTGAGTATGCATTCGAAAGCTCCTTGGATAATTACCCAGGTCATTAAAATGAAATCAAATCAAAAGAAATGATAGGAACGTCGATACATCCAGTCGGGTATCAACACTCGGTAATCAAATACTTTTTCAAGGAATCTCACTACGGGAGAATTGGACAAGAAAGGATCGTCAATTGTCAAATAAGACAATTTCCACAGATGAGTAAATTCGACTAAGAAGAATAGATGCTACAGGCACATATGTAGGTGTCCCTAACACTATGTCCCTATTTTTTACTTCTTGTAGATCTCATAAAATTTAATCTCTCACAATCTTCAAAGAAAATGTAGTGTTTATTCATTAGTTTTATGGTGACTACTAATCAGTCTTGCATGGTCCATTCCAAATTGTATGTAGGCGCGCAACTATATACAATTTCAAGATTAACGATGCAATACTAAGTTCGTCAAAATTTTATCATCATGTACATAATAAAAACATTTTCATACTCAATTCTTAAATAAGAATCAAAAATATATCTACAAAGGTTTTCTTTGTTATGGAAATAATTAAGTTTCCAAAGCGTCTCATAAACAACTTCATTTTGATATCAATCACTTATAAATCTCACTTTGAATAATCCTTATTGTGATGAAAATTAAATTTTCTCAAAGGATACCGTTTTAACTTTATAAAACAATGTGTGATCTGCAAAAGAGTGATGAAGAGTTGTTCACCAAGAACTTAACTACAATATGATAGGAAATGAGCTTTTGCCAAATAATCATGAGGTTCATGACCTCGATGGCGCTCAAAAATAATAATCCACAACGTAAGTCAAATTGAGATGAGTACTTGTTCAATGGTTGCATCACTAATGCAAACATTAGGAAGAAGCAAGAACATATAGGTAACATCGATACATGTAGGATTTAGTAGTTAAAGGTAGTCTTTTCATTAATCACAAACAAGCCAAAATTGTACCGTAACACATTACGTGTCACTACGTCATACAATTCTCAGAACTCATCCTACCAATTGATATCTCAGTTAAGTTAGGGATTTTTAAAAGATACCACAATGAATACTAACCTACAAGAGTCATTAGGTGTTCCACATGTCCCAGAAGATCCATCGGTCCCAATTCAGAAGAAGATTTCTTCAATTTATTTATTGGACACTGGGCATCCTCATTAGTGGACAATGGCCTAGGAACAACACTTAACACGAATCAACAATCAATTAAAACCTTATAATTCAATCACAGAACTTAACGACTTCCTCTTAACAATCTCATATTCCATACGGGTTAAATTTTACTTTATTCAAGTTTCAATCAACTTATACTCAATGCGATATCTTACCTCATTCTCTAATATTTTCAACCTTATTCTTAGACCTTAAAAGGGCAATAAAAGCTTGATAAGAACAACACTTAATTTTCAATCCTATAGCTCTTACAACAACAATTATCAAATGAGTCACTAGTATAAAATGACTCGATTATTCAATTAGACTTCTCGGAAAGGTACTAGTGGCATGAGGCTTTTGGGTAATGGTTCCAATGATAGCCTCAAGTGCAACATTCACCCTTTCGATTTCAATTTAAGAATGGGATGACAACGAATCAGATGACATCTTTCTAGGTGGTAACGTTTTGTCAAACTCCACTTTATAAGGAAAGATCGTCATGACATCGATATCAGATTTAATCTCGCCAATTCTTTTTCAATATCACAATCAACTAATATCTACATTTCTACTAATATCAACCATTTGTTGGGATTATAAATATCCACAACTAGGTTTAGATCTAGGATAGCTATAATTCCTACGAGAATAGCTTCGATTGATTTACTAGGGGATTTAGGGTTTCTTATGACAATCTACGTCGTATAAATACCTCGTATAAATATCAAAATAATCATCAAACAATCATGTAATCAAATTACATCATATACATATAATCCAAGTTATGTATATATTAAAATAATACTTCTCAGTCTGGCCTTGTCGGTAACTCGGGAATCCTTCGGCACCGTTATAGTCAAAAGAATTTTAGACATTTTTAGAAAAATGTTTATAGTTAAAAGATTTTGAAATGTTTTATTCAAAACCTTAGTTTTAAAAATCTTTCGTTCTCTATAACGAGAGCTCTGGTACCAAACTGTAACACCCCCAAATTTATACAACTCAATACAGCGGAAGACTCGTTGGTGTTACGGGATAGCACATTACTCACATCATAGAAAACGCATAAAAATCGCGTCGTTTATTAATAAAGTATTTTCATTCATAAATATCAAAGTTACATCGGTCCCAAGTCATTGTATTTAATACAGGTTTTACAAACATTTGAATGGAAATTATAATTTAAGTGTGGGCCATGAATTCTTGTCGTCTTCCCGAGAATTACCTTCAAGTACCTGAGATAAGACATGTTAAAAGAAAAGGTCAGCGATAACGCCGAGTGACTTCATAGAGCTTAATAAATTACATTAATATAACTTTGGTATAAAATTATTACCAAAAATCATTTCATACAAATCATTGTAATAGGCCATAAAATAGCCAAAATCATTTTATACAAATCGTTATCAAAATCATAATATAGGCATTTGCCTTAAAATCATTATACGAGCCAATGTCGTAAAAACATCGTACAATACGTTTTACAACGTTGTATAGATTAAATAAAAACCGTTATATGAATATGGTTATGAAAACCAAAACACGAACATAATATCAATAGTATGACCCTGTATTGCTATCAGTCAATACATCGTAATTCGGAGCGTCTAGTAGTATTTCGTTAGTTGGATTATTATAAGCCGCATGACATTGTTACCTTACTACAACAAACAACGGGTAGCTAACCCGATACTCAATTTGCCCATCTAAATTAGCGTGTCGTCACAAAGGTCACGCTATGGAAATCTTCTCATACATAAATTCTCTTACCAATCAATGTGGCACGACGGGGATCAACCGTCAAGGCGCGAACTGGGGTGATCGTCCCCAAATAGTACTATTATATGCATAAGCGTCTACCAAATACCGGTAGTTCACAATTCATGCTAATGGGACTTTTAGTGACATAACCTAACTTTAATAATCCATTTAATTTCATCTATCGGGTCCTTTAATCATTTATCGGGTCATACAATCGGGTCATACAATCATTCGGGTCCAAATCAATAAACAAACAATCGGGACAAATGGTGTCCTATTTTATAAAAAATAACATGTTCTCCCTCGCGGGTTTATTAAACATTTCATAAAAACATTTAAAAGAGTGCGAGGCTATGAACTCACGTTGATGTGGGAAGGCGGTTATCGGCGATTCGGATGTACGGTACGTGCTTCAATCACGGAAACCTAGACAAATAATACTCGTCTTAGACTCATGTCCAATGACTTTATAAAATAACAATTATGTATACATATGATGATTATATATATATGATGATCAAGTAGGATTACATATTCTTATTTACTCATTTTAGTGTTATGTGTCGATAACTTTTATTCTAGTTTACTAGTTTTACCTATTTACATATTTTAAGTCCAATAAACTTATTATAAGTTCTTTAACTTGTATTAATCCATTTTATACCTGTATTATCAGTATTTACACTTTACATGTTGGGCCTAAATGGTTTTAGCCCAATAAATAAGTTTATAAGTGTTTTAGTCCATTTTGTTGTATTATTAGTCTAATAACGTTAACGGAGTCCGTTAATGTCCGTATGTTATATAATTCGGGTTTTGTCAGTTTTTACTTGTTATATATGTTTATATATCAGTATATGAGTTTTATAAAGTTCATATTAGACGGGTCCAACCGTCTAAGTTTTATTTAGCAAAAACGTTAATTTTACGGTAATAGCCGAAAAAGTCGTAAAAATCATGTTTATAGTTTTATAACTTATAAAACTTAAGAAGTTACCATTTTTTATAAAATGTCCACTTATTTAACCTTGTACATATTTATATAAATGTATTATATAAGTTAGTGGGTTTTAATTTACATTTTATACTATTTTTATTTGAGTGCTTATATAATACTATTATTCTTTAATTTCCAAAATCTGATTTTTATTTTCATTTTCACCAAAACTGCCATATCTAGAGTTCTATATGGAGATAGAAGCTCAAATTTTTATGACATAAACTACATGATATGTGTTCCATTTAACTCTACTATAGCAACTGTTGAATCATCCTCAAAGTATTTTCTAAAAATCGTCCAAAACAGTAAACTCAGATTGGTATTCTAAACTTGTTTTGATCATATCTCACTCATTACAATGATTCCATTGCATGGCCAACTCTCACATGTGTACAAGACCCATAGCTTACTGTATATCAATCTATTCAAGTCATTTTACCAGTTTACCATATGATTCTTTACTGTTTTATACAGCCATCTAAATTAAGCAAGATTTTAACCTTGTTTCTTATAGTTTTTCATCTTTTTAAGCATGTTTATCAACACCAAATCCCCACACAATATTTTTAATCATCATTCATCATCATATACATATACATAACTAAAAGAAATACAAGATTACATAATCAAAAATGACAAGAGGATGAGGAGAACAATCTTTATACCACCATGATGATGTAGGTTGTGATCAAAACATAGATTTTGATGGAGAAACTTGTGGATAACCAAGACCATCTTCAAGACCACCAATCTTCATAAACTCCTTGTGGAAAATCAGCCCCAAAACACCATAGAAACTCCTCCTTGGATGTTATAATCACCTCCAATCAATATATCTTCAATGGGTTTCCATCATATGCAAGTTATACATATGATTTGTGGTAGAAATTTTGGATGAATGGTGGTGGTGATGATAAATGGGACGGCACAAAGAAGAAGGTGAGAGAGTTTGTAGCTAGTTTGCATGAGTGAAAAATGAATAAGTGGTTTTAGTTTAGTGGTTTTGATGTGGTGGGATGAAGTTAGCTTCACATGGAAGCTAAGCTTACATATGTAAGCTTAACTTAGTAAAACTTGGACACCTAAGGGTGTTGGTAGCTTAGTTAGGACGGTTTGAGTGGGGGTGGGACAAGTGTCCCACTTGTCTCATCCCCATTTATTTACGGGTACTCCTCGATTCTAGTTTCCTCGATTTGCGTGCCCTCGGGTCGTTTTACGAAAAACGTTTTTATAAATTATGAATCAACGACACAAAACGAATCCAATAAAAGTTGTCTCATCAAAAACAGAGTTCGAAAACGTAAATACGTAATCCTAGGGTTTCCGGTTTAGTCGTAAAGGACGTTAAAATAAAATCGTAAGTCCTAATTTCTTCTCGTAAATTTGTGAGTTTATGAACCAACACAAATTCAAAACCCCAAAATAATATTCACGGATAAATTTATTTTCTGAAATGTCGGACTGTCACCAAAGACGGTATATGTAAACGTAAGCACGTAACGTTGAATCCTCCGGTTTAGACGTAGTCGATGCTACTTCAAGACGTAAATCCAAATTACTTCCAAAAAATAAGTGAGTTCATAATGTAACATTAAAATAATGTTTTTAAATAATATTCGAGAATAAAATATCAACCATAAATTGACGGATTGTCACACATGACATTTCCAAAACCCGAAGGTATGTTTTTGATTTCTTTACTTTGAATGTTTATAATTTTCTATCTCTTTAATAAAGGCCAATATGGATTGATTATGATGAAAAGTGTAATCGTTCTTTTTAACTAATGCATTGCATGAGGACATTGCAATGGTCAAGTGTAGGGGATTTGATAGAGGTGTAAACACCCATCCTCTTTACCACTTAACTACAATAATAACCAAGCCAAAACGTGTATTTTATGTCGTAAATGTCGGAATTATGCGTGGTATGTGTTTTTGTTGTGATTTTAGGTTCAAAATGTTAAAAGGGAAGAAAACACGGCATTCACGGGCTTTTATCGAAGAAAAAGACAAAAGACGAAGTCAAGAAATCAAGAGTGCAAAAAGAACGGAAGTCCAAGACCAATTCTGAAGATTTATCGAAGAAAAAGTCAAAAGACGGAAGTTTACTAAAAGCCGAAGAACTCAAGTCTAATTTATTGAAGAATTACAAGACGAGTTTAAAGAAATCCCGAGACAAAGTCATTAAAGTCAAAGAACTAAGAAGATTAAGGACTTAATGATGCAATTAAAGAAAGAAGAAAGAGGGGAGGAAGCTTCCTAAGCACCTCCCTAATCCTCCTATAAATAGGATCCATTTTCATTCCATTTGTTTTTGTTGGCTAATAGTGACAATTAGTTCTTCCATTTTCATTTCCTTGCACTTTAATTACATGTCATTTACTTAATTGTCTTGCACCTTAAATTCCTTTAATTTCAAGTAAGTTTCCTTTTTATTGTTATTGAATCTTTACTTTTATTGTTAATCTCTTCTTCTACCTTTCTTATTCTTGTTTAATCTTTAATCTTTATGATTATTGTTCATGTTTATGTTCTTTAAATTTTATTGATTTAATCAAGTGGGTTTTGATTATTGTGGTGTTTATTGTTAGTTTTATTGATTAGGATTGATAGATTATCATTATTTGATTATTTGATTAGTTTGATTTAATCTTGTGGTTGATTTTGATTAGTTTTGTCTAGATTCGTAGCTTTTTGTTCTTCCCGTGTTCTTCGCTATTACTGTTTTTCCCAGGTTATTCCGGATCAACACTTTATTCCGAACGAAGGGTTTGTTCAAGTTTATTCCGGATCAACTTATATTCCGGATAAAGGTGGTGTTGTGATTGTTCCGAACCAAGCAAAATATTCCTGATCAGTGATATTCCGAATAAAGCCTGACATTCCGAATCAAGGGATCAGACAATTATTCCGGATATAGGGTGTTCATTCGGAATAACATTTATTCCGAATAAAAGTTGTTTATTCGGAATAATTTATTATTCCGGATAAACCTTTTATTCTGAACGAGGGTTATATTCCGGATGAACCACATATTCCGGATGAGTTGTTTATTCCAGTAGAAGGAGTGTTATTCCGGATGAACCATTATCCGAGTGAACTTATTATTCCAAATCAACAGATATTCCGAACGAAGACATCATTCCGAATCAATCATTCCGGATGAGCACATGTATTCCGAATAAGTAATTATTCCGGATGAGTAGGTTATTCTGCATGAGTGATTTGATCTGATTATTCCGTACGAAGCTTTGTTATTCCGGATCAAGGGTTTTGTCAAGTTATTCTGAACGAAGAATTATTCCGGGTGAAGGTGACATACCGAACGAGTAATTATTCCGAGTGAGGTATTTTTAGTTTATTTTATGTTTTTAGTTTTTAAGTTTTAAACTTTAATTTTCCTGCCTTTTTCATTAGTTGCACTTTAAGTTTACTAGATTTAGATTTATTTTTCCTGCTCTTTACCTTTAAGTCTTGCACTTTAATTTTACTACAACGACAAAACATTTGTTTCCACCAAAGACAGCTGAGTCGCATAGTTAACCAGTTATCAGTTCGATTAGACACAATACAACAAACAATTAATTTTTATACGGGCAAAAGCCGTGTATCAACCATCTTCTTTCTGTTGAACTTTTAACCCTAGAAAGAAGTTCATCTCCCCCATTGCACTCATCTTGAATTTGTCTGTCATGAGCTTGGAAAAGTCTTCACTCATCTTTGGATTGGTAGAACCAAAGATGATATCATCCACATAAACTTGAACAAGTAAGACATCCTTACCAGTCTTCTTTGTAAATAATGTCTGGTCTATGGTGTCCCTTTTGAATCCATTTTCTACCAGATAAGTGGACAATGTGCCATACCATGCTCTTGGGGCTTGATGAAGTCCATACATAGCTTTCTTTACTCTATACACCTTGTCTGGATGTTCTGGATCTTCCAAATCAGGAGGCTGCATGACATACACCTCCTCAACAATTGTGCCATACAGAAAATCACTCTTCACATCCATTTGATAGACAGTGAAGCCCATGCAGGAAGCATAGGCTAGAAATATCCTTATAGCCTCAATCCTTGCAACTGGTGCAAAGACCTCCTCATAGTCTATCCCTTCCTCTTGTGTATATCCTTGAGCCACTAAACGTGCCTTGTTTCTGACCACAATGCCTCTTTCATATTTCTTGTTTCTAAGAACCCATCTTGTCCCAATTGGTCTGACATATCTGGGACAATCAACCAGCTCCCAAACATCCTAAATAGCAAATTGGTGAAGCTCATCCTGCATTGCTTCCACCCAACTTGGTTCTTTGAGAGCATCAAAAATATTCTTGGGGTCCTGTTGTGACAGAAAACAGGCAAACAAACATGCTTGAACAAGAGGGGTATCAACCTTCTTGTGTATATTGGCAATAAATCCTCCAAGACTCTGATGAGATCTTCTAGTCTGAACAGGAGACATCACATCTCCAATAATTTGAGAAGTAGGGTGATTCTTCATAGTAGAAGTAAGAACTCCTCCCTCAAAAAGTCTGTTGTCTTCAATCTCATCATCCATGTTACCAATATCTTCTTCAGACTCTCTTTCATCAATATCTGTATGAACCTCTTCATTTCTGTTTGAAGGTTCACCTTGTTCAAAATTGGAAGAGAAAATATGCTCAAAATAGTTGTCAACGCCTGAACCAAGGTTGTCAGCGTTTGATCCATCCACGCCTGAAATGGTGTTGTCAACGTTTGAGCCATCAACGCCTGAATTTGTCCTGTCAGCGCCAGATTTGCCTTTGTCAGCGCCTGAAGGACCATGCATGTTGTTAACTGGTGATACTTGGGGACTACCATTTTCCTTTCCAGCAGCAGCAGCAGCAAAAGCATCTGTCCATATGGGAATAGTGACATACTCAAGTATGGGAGATGACTTGTCTGCTTGTGATCCAACCTCTTCATTAACCTGTGTACCTGAAACATCAACAACTGGTTCTTCCACAACATTTGAAGTTACCTACACAATGTCTGGATTAGTAACAGGCATATAATTCAAAGTCCTAGATAGAGGTTCCAAGTCAAACAACCAATTTGGACCACTTTCAGGATCACTAGGTTTACTCTCTAAAAACCTAACATGTACTTTCTCAAGTATACGTTTTTCCTTCTTAAGGTAAACCCTATATCCCTTACTCTGCACTGAATAACCCATGAAATAGCCTTCATCACCTTTAGCACTAAATTTACCTAAGGCATCACTAGTATCCACCACAACTACATGACAGCCAAAAGATTTAAGAAAACCAATATTCAGTTTCCTTCCCCAAAGTGACTCATAAGGTGTTTTGTTATGTATCTTGTTGACCAATGCTCTATTCTGAACATAACAAGCTGTATTCACAGTCTTAGCCTAAAAAGCTATGGGAAAGTGAGCATCAGTCAACATAGTCCTGACTGCTTCAATTAGGGTTCTATTCTTTCTCTCAGCAACCCCATTTTGTTATGGGGTTCTGGCAATACTAAACTGCCTAGTAATCCCTTTTCTTGGCACAAAAATCATCTAACGGTTTATTTCTAAACTCACCACCATTATCACTTTTAAGCATTTTAACTTCATTACCAGTCTTCTTTTAAATTTGGTTAATAAATTTAATTAAAGTATCAGCAGCGTCACTTTTCATAGCTAAAAAGAAAGTCCAAGTAAACCTAGAAAAGTCATCTGTGATGACAAAGCAGTATGATTTACCATTCAAGCTTTCTATATTAGTTGGACCAAACAGGTCCATATGCAACAAGTGAAGTAGTTTAGAACTAGAGTGCACATGTTTATACTTAAATGAGACCTTGTGTTGTTTGCCTTTAAGGCATGCAACACAAGAGTGGTCATTGTGGAAAGCCTTTTCAGGCAAACCATCAACCAAGCCAAGTCTCACAAGCCTGTTTATATTTTTAACGTTAATGTGCCCTAGTCTCCTGTGCCATAGATTACTCTCATCAACTGAAGCTTTAGCATAAAAACATGACATGTTATTATTCATCCTAATTCCATTAAAATTCACATTGTAAATGTCCTTATGCCTAGGTGTTCTATAGTCAATAAATTTCTCATTTGGAATTTTCATATCCTTGCTCAACACCAAGCATTCAGTATCAGTGAAAAGTACCTTATTTTTGTTATCACAAACTTGTGATACACTAAAAAGATTACAATCAAGTTCTTTTACCAGAAACACGTTTTCAAAACGCAAGTTGTTGGTGAGTAGAATTCCTTTTGCCTGTGATAGTTCCATATCCGCCTCCAAAGTAAACTTTATCACCATCCTTAATGGGAGTGAAGTTAGTGAGGTAATCTTCCTTCCCAGTCATGTGTATAGAGCATCCACTATCCCAATAGCCATAATCATTCACCTGTTTTTGAATGCCCTGCACATAAAGGAAACAGATTAGTTTTCTTTGGGAACCCAAGCCTGAGCAGACTTGGATTCATCTGGTTGTTCAACAAGAACAGACTTAGTTCTCATAACAACCCCTTGTTCATCCCTTTTTGGATGAAACACCCAGTTAACCCCAATTGGTTTTGTGATGACCTTTGAAATATAATTAAATCTGTTGCAGGTCATAGAAATCCCATTAGAATTAGGGTTTTGATCTTGCTTAGGTCTCCATGTCAAGCTAGAAGAAGCTTTAGACCCCTTTCCCTGTGGTTGCAAATATTTACCATTATTTGGTCTGGTAACGTTTCTGTCAGCGATAGATTTGGTCTTGTCAACGCTGAAATTACCCTTATCAGCGTTCAACCTAGGGTTTGCTACAGGAACCCATTGCCTATTAGACCATATATTGGTCTTATGAAAAGTTCTTTGTCCATGAGTGTTAGACCCTTTAGTAAAGAATGGGGTTGGTCTAACTTGCTCCACAAAAGTTTTGGGTCTGACAGTGTTTGACCTTTTGTCAGTGTTGACCTTGGAAGCGTTGACACACTTATAGGCTAAATATGAAAGCTACCACAAGTGTAACAGGCTTTTCTAGACACAACTCTAGGTCTAGAAGAAAAGAAACCTGTTCCATTATCACTAACTTGGCTTTTTGGTGACCTAGTATTCCTATACATTTCTGCATACTTAATGCTAGGTTTTCTAACAGTGTTTGAGCCAAGGTCAACAGTCTCGCTAGTGATTGGGTTCGTTACTTTGATAGGGGTCGACTCATTTGGAATATCACAAAGCATGCCACCCTTGACAAACAAGGTAGGGTTGGCTTTCTTCCATTCATTCAAATCAGTCAAATTTTGCCTATATTCCTCTACTAGGGTAAGGACTCTTGGTGGAGGAATAAATTCCTCTTCTTGGAGTTTTGGTAAACCAGTCTAAGATAAGTCCTTTCTTTGGACACCATAGAAGTCCCCAGCTGGTGGTGGAACACCAGAATACTCTTTCATCCTAATCCCAGTCATGTCCCTAGAATCCCTCTGTTTACTAACACATTCTCCTAGGGTTTGTGAGGCCTTATCAAATCTCTGAATTTTAAGGTCTACATTATCCTTATTCTTGATAGCCTCATCTAACTTAGCCTGTAATTCAGCATTGACCCTTTCCATGATGTTTCTAATATCATTACTAGCATTTAAATCATGTTTTAAGATATTTATTTTATCTTTTAGGTCAAGCTCCATTTTCTTATACTCAGAAACTGTCTTTTCAGTTTGAGTGAGAGCAAGTTGATAGTTAGACAACTTGCATCTCTCAGTACTCACATCTCCTAACAATCTTAAAACCTCTTTGTTAAGTCTTTTAGTATTTAAACGACAACCCTTTACTACAAAAAGCATCATCATATACCTCATTGTATGATGAAGATGAGGAGTGTGCCATGGGAGCATATTGAACATGCTCTTCTTCTTCTATCTCAGAAACCAAAGCTTTATCCTCTTCCTCATCCTTAGCCAAATAGTTCCAGTCCCATCCAATACCATCAATTTCTTGCACTGCCACCATGGCCTTAGGATCCTGAGCCTTAACAATTTGGCTTGAGGGTTTTCCAGCATCATATCTTCTTGGAGATCTGCATTCTCTCATAAAGTGCCCCATACGATGACAATTGTAACACTCAACCTTGGATTTATCAAATCCAGCAGTGTCCTTTGCATTAAAGGTCATCTTCTTCTTGAATCTTCTATTCCACATGTTTGCTCTTATACTAGCAAGAGCCATGTTCCACTTTATATCCATCTCCTCCAAATGCTCATCACTTATTTGCTCAAGGTCCTCATATGTAATCACTGAACCATTGGGCAATGAAGCAATGTATGCACACACAGTATCCAGATCCAAACCAGCAGGCTTAACTCTTGGTGAGTCAATTTTGTACGTGTCAGCGTCTGAATGTGAGGCGTTGAGAGGATATGATCCAGCGTTGACACATGTTGATCCAGTAACTGGGTGCATGTATGAATCCTTCTGATCAAATTGGCCTTCACTATGTGAGAAGAAGGCCATGTTACTATTGGTAGACTTATTTCCATGATCAAAAAGAGTTTCATTCTCCGACAGCCTCAGTTTGTTGTAAACATCATCAAAAGTAGAACTTTTGTGAGTGTTGTTGGCAATTATAGATCTTGCCTCAATCTTCCACGCATCACCAAGGCTTTTAAGAAAAGTGGCAATAATGTCAACATCACCAATTACTGTCCCCATGAAGGACAGCTTGCTTGTAATGTCAAGAAGTATGCTTCTCACACTACTTAGATTCTCATTAGTTTGAGCCTTAAAAACAGCATACTCATGTAAGAGTTGCTTCCTTTTCTCTTCCACAGTATCAGCATTACCACCATATGCAACTTCAACGGCTGCCCAAAGATCTTTTGCAGACTCATAACCTTTGTATTTGTGCTGATTTTCTTGTCCCAAAGAAAGTTTCAGAATGCTTAGGGTTTTCATATCAACCCTTTTCTTTGCTATGTCATCAGTAGACACAGCTCTACAATCTTCAGGTTTTTCTGTTGTCCCTTATATTTAGATGATATATCACATGAATTAAAGAAAGAAAGGTAGATATGAGATGAATTTTAGAGAGGGAAAGTAGTGAGAGAAAGTAGAGAGAAATGGTTGGAACTAGGTGAATGTTAGATTGAGAAGTGAGAATACAAAAGAACCAACACCCTTCCTAACATGCTAGAAAGGGTATATATAGTCCACCCACATGTGGGCTTCTTTATGGACTATATGGTTTGGGCCGGGCTTTCCTTTTGGGCTTTAGTTACTTATTAATGAACTTTAGCCTAAAGTTAAGCCCGTATAACACGACTAACATACTACCTATAATAAAGAGATTTTACTAGTTGAAAAGAGTTCGTTTTCTCGGTGTCTAATCGAATTGATTTCCGGTTCAATGTGCGACTCAGTTGTTCTTGGTTAAGAAAAAGAGAAGTTGATTATTTATAACTAATTAAAAAGTAAATGCGAAAAGTATTTAAAAACAAACCAAAGACAAGTGCAAGTAATAAAAGTAAAACAAGTTGAATATTAAAAACTAAAAGTTAAAACGATATTAAAACTAATAGTAAAACAAATAATAAGACGTAATTTAAAGCGAAACAATTAATAAAAATAAAACTAAACGAAGAAATTAACTTTTGACTGAAAAATAAAATTAACCTAATGAAAAAGGAGAGAATAAAACCAAAATGGTACTTTAAAGCTAAACGAGACAAAACCTAAAGCGGGTAATAAATAAAAGATAAAACTTGAACTTTACGAAAAAATATTAATTTTAAAATTAGAAGAAAAATATAACTAAAAATACGTAACTTTCAGAAATAAAATCGAAACAACTTTCAGATTAAACTAAACAATTACGGAACAAAAATAATAAATAGATAAGCAAGCAAGCTAGCTAGCTAGCTGCTCACTTTTTTTTGGCGCCAAACATTCCATCGCAATGTGGTTTGCAATTGTAGTATCGGAATACTTTTGTGTCGCAATATTTTTTTTTTTTTTTTTTTTTTTTTTTTTTTTTATTTATTTTAAACTATCGAAATGTCTAAAAAATAAAAACTGTCGGAATAACTAAAGTACTAAAATCATCGGAAAGTGGCTATAGAAAAATGGGCAGCATTTCGTCGCAATACAAACCTAAACCCCGTCGCAATCCAGATCGCAAAGTGCGATCGGAATCACGATCGGAATAGGGGGATGAAAACATAACCCATCGCAAAGTAGAACCCACAAGGGTTATTGCGATGGAACAAAAGCCGCCCGCCGGAATGTATAAAACCCTTATATTGCGATGGAAACCAACCTTAAACCGAAATTGGTGGTAAGCTTAAAACATAATAAGCACATACAATAAGCTACTAAACCGAAACTTGAACAACTTAATAAGCATAAATTGGAAAGCTTTTTAAAAGACAAAATTCATAAACTTTATAAAAACACAAAATAAGCAAACTTTAAAAAGACTAAAACTTTTTAAGAAAACTTAAAACAATAAGCTAGACACAAATTAAGCCAATAAGCATGTCAAGCTCAAAGCTTGATTCGTAGGAAACTTAGATTAACCAAAAGACAAATCTTTTCATAAATCAAACATAAAACTTAAACAAGATTTGTAAAGAAATACGGATTAAGAACAAGTAAAAGCTAAGAAAAGTAGAATAAGAATAAGCTAAGAATGAGAATTCAACTATCAAATGTAAAAGTTTAATTGAAAACAAGAAAGGAAGATAAAAGATTTGGGATCCTAGTGAGAGAAACTGTCACTTTCTCTCTCTAGAATCACCTACAAAGATGAAAGAAAAACTAAGCTAAACTAAATCTAACCAACCCTCCTAAATGAGTATAGGAGGGTATTTATAGGAAATGGGGAGGTGCATGTGTTGCCTCTTCTTTCTTTCTTTCTTCACGTCTTCTCGTCTTTTAAGTTCTTCGACTTTATCGACTTTGTCTCGGGATTAATTAAACTCGTCTTATAATTTGTTTATTTATTAGACTCGAGTTCTTCGGCTTTTTTTTATTAAACTTCCGTCTTTGACTTTTTCTTCGATAAATCTTCGAATTGGTCTTGGACTTCCGTTCTTTTTCCACTCTTGATCTTTCGACTTCGTCTTTTGTCGTTTTCTTCTATAAAAGCTCGTGAAAGACCGTGTTTTCTTTTCTTTTCACATTTTGACCCTGAAACACAATAAAAACACAAACCACGCATAATTCCGCCATTTACGACATAAAATATACGTTTAGGTCTAGTTTTAATGTAATTAAGTGGTAGAAAAGATGGGTGTTTTCACACCTATCAAATCCCCTACACTTAACCATTGCAATGCCCTCATGCAATGCTTAGCAATAAAGCAAGGTTTACACTTTCCATCATAATCAACCTACCTTGGCCTTTATTAAACAACTAAGGAAAATAAAAAAGATAGAAAATAACAAGATGCAACAAGGAAGAAACTTGTAAAGAAATCTAAGACTTACATTAGGGCTTGTATGTCATGAATGTTTATCACCCTCAAGTTTCACGTTCCCCATGCCAAGCTTAAAAACAAGATCATTGTTAGTACAAGTTAGCATAACAAACATTTACTCATGCGGTTCAATTAATCACTCAAACTCCCTTATTCCTATGGGTATCTCTTATATTTTATTTTTGTCTTAGAATGATCATGAAGATGCATTGTTGGACTTATTTCGATAGTTTATTTAAGCTGAAAGCAAAGTAGGACGATTTGATCAATAGTTAGCTAAAGGACAAAATCTCTTAAAACTGCTTCTCGGGATATCAAAAAGTTCATATCTTGGCATAACTTGGTTCGCGATTTGAGACCTTTCTCGGGCCGATATTTGGCATGTACTTCATACTTCATATCTTGAGAGACGTTCTTGAGATAATGGTCTTCTCATCGTTCATAGAGTTTCTTCACTTGGAGACTTTTGAGAGGTACTCCAACTTTGTTGACCACGACTTCATGATTATTTCTTCAATCTCTAATTGGGATTTTGAGATACAACGATCCGCCTCCTTTTCGGACTTGGATCTATTTATCCTCATACCTTGTTAGGGTCTTTTCGGATAGACTTCTCCATGATCTTTATGGGAGTTGATTGCTTTTCGTCGTGAGTCTTGATCCTTCATATTGATTTTGGGAATAATGCTTTTCACATCACTTTGGATCTTCAGCAATAAAATTGAATCCTCATGCCTTGTTAGGGCCTTTTCGGACTCGCCAATCTTCGCACCCTGCTTCATAAGTTATGCCTTGGCTATGAACTCTTATCATTACCGAGCAACTTTTAAACGATCTTGGGCTAGAAGCTAAGTAACTTTTCAAATTGTACGACCTTACTTATTGCAGATAATTTATTAGCAAGTGATGGGAGAAAAAGATCATAATTAACTCACATAAGTTAATGAGAGAATACCAAACTTGTAACCAACTCTATCATTTCTCGTTCTCCACAATTTAAAATCTCAAGGAATGAGAGTCGTGGATGCTTAGCCTAATAAACCAATTAAGGTCTACATGGTTAAGGATACTAGCTAGAGTGAACTTGGATAAGTAAACTCGGGTTGAGTCAAAATATTAGCAACGGGCCTAATATATCTAAGATATCTAAACTTGCTAAAACCATTTTATTAAAATGCTAGAAAGTAACAAAAATAAAGGAGACTACAACTAGGCCAAAATAGATTAAAAATTTTGAAAAATGTCGAAAAATTTATTTTCCGGTTAAAATGAGGACAAATACAAGGAAAAGGTCACTTAACTTCGATAGAAGTCCCCCCTACACTTAATATAAACATTTTTCACAATGTTTAAGCATGTGGGAGTAAACTCCCCTACACTTAGGACATTGTGCACGTTGTTTAAATCTCGCTAAGGAAGAGACAACTAAAGAGATTCCTATTTTAATATTGAGAAATATAAAATAGTGAATCGAAAAGAGTTTAAGATAGAACCGGGAAGAAGGGAACACGGAATCACGTTTCGTCAAAAGTCATCAAGAGTGTGTCTTTGAAGCTCTAATCCCTGCACATGATAAGAAAGAGAACAAGAAACACCAACGGGGCTCCCCCTACACTTATGGTGAAAATAGGAAAGATAGATAGATAATTGGGTTGCCTCCCAAAAAGCGCTTGTTTATATTAACCGAGTCACGAGCCTGACTCGTCCCCGAATTAAATGGTTCATGGGGAAGCCTCGACTGTAATACCGGGATCAAAGACCTTGTCCTCGTTCCCGGTTGACATCAACAAAAGAGAGGCGGGGGGATAAGTCTTGACAGGGAGAAAGGTCTTTTCAACATACGTATAGTATGTGAATTCAAGATCCACGGGAGGTGGGTTGGGTGTAGTAAGCACATTGCCATCCCCCAAAGACAATGGATGCTGAGCAAACAGCAAAGCCGTATTGTTACCAATCATAGCATAATCAATGTCACCTCCCGGGTCAAAGCACTCATCCTCATTTCCCGGTATAAAACGAGTAAAGTAAAAGTGATACATCACCTGCTTGGGTGTGCACGTGGGAGAATGAGGTGGTAATATAATATGAGAAGTATGAGAACAATTACCTTCCACCTGCGTCCCTTTTTCAGTAGATTCACATCTTTCCACCTCTGGGATAGAAGGTGTAGTGTCATCGTGTAATAAATCTTCTAGAAAAAGTATATCTCCTTCCTCATCAGAATACCCGGATGTGTATTCCACGGGTGTATCAATAGCAAGAAACTCATCGATCTCAGGAATGTGAAAGCTATCATCACTAAGGAGTGAAGTATTTTGCTTTAGAAATTCCTCCTCGTCAAAAATAACCTCAATATCGTCATCACTCTCCTCATTATCTATAGGGCCAATAATATGCTCAGGGGTATGAGTACTCGTCTGATCTCGCTGCTGTAAAAATGACTCCATACAAGTTCGCAGCGTGTGTAAAAGCTCTTTCGATTGCTCTTGAACAACTGTAGCAAGATCGTTTCTTTGTTCTTGAAAGGCTGTAGCAAGATCGACAATTGGTTCTTGGTAACTCATCCCGTGACGAGGCTGATGATCGAGTGAGTGTGGTGGGGTCTCATAGTGTTGAAAACCTGAATTATAGCAAGGTTGTGGCTCATAGTTGTTCATTGGTTGGGAATAATTAGAAACCGGGTTTGGTTCATAATAATCCATAGGGGAAGAAAACTGAGGACACGGATTTGGCTCATAACAATTCATTGGTTGACAATAATAGGTATCGTGAGGACCCCCACAGTTGTTGCAAACCGGGTATGGAGAAAAATCAAGTGCGTCTTGTGGATAGCTATTATCATTGTCATAATTGTACCCTGGTTCTTGCCCGTGACCATACGGGTATCGAACCGGGCACGAAACATGCCAATGAGAATCGCTTCCACAATAGATGCACGGGGGAACAGGAGGTAGGTTCAAAAAGTACGAATTAGTCGAGTTGCACAAAGGACAAAATCCGGATTGTGTGTAGTCGATATCGTTTCCGCACCGCTCACATGTACACCATTGACAAGAGTTGTTCCCAGATAATTGTTTCCCACACCGGACGCAATGGACATAAAAATCCATAAAGAAAGATAGATAAGCAAGAAGAATATTTTTGGTGCAAAACTTTGAAAAAGAAATGCTTTTTATGATTTTCCAAATGTTTTTGGATTTTTTTGAAAATTTTTGACAAGAAAAATAACGTTCACAAGTGAACGGGTCCCAAAAGCCAACGCGTCACTCACAAAAAACCTTCGATCTTCACGAAAAGAGCCGGCAGCGGCGCCATTTTAATAAAGAGATTTTACTAGTTGAAAAGAGTTCGTTTTCTCGGTGTCTAATCGAATTGATTTCCGGTTCAATGTGCGACTCAGTTGTTCTTGGTTAAGAAAAAGAGAAGTTGATTATTTATAACTAATTAAAAAGTAAATGCGAAAAGTATTTAAAAACAAACCAAAGACAAGTGCAAGTAATAAAAGTAAAACAAGTTGAATATTAAAAACTAAAAGTTAAAACGATATTAAAACTAATAGTAAAACAAATAATAAGACGTAATTTAAAGCGAAACAATTAATAAAAATAAAACTAAACGAAGAAATTAACTTTTGACTGAAAAATAAAATTAACCTAATGAAAAAGGAGAGAATAAAACCAAAATGGTACTTTAAAGCTAAACGAGACAAAACCTAAAGCGGGTACTAAATAAAAGATAAAACTTGAACTTTACGAAAAAATATTAATTTTAAAATTAGAAGAAAAATATAACTAAAAATACGTAACTTTCAGAAATAAAATCGAAACAACTTTCAGATTAAACTAAACAATTACGGAACAAAAATAATAAATAGATAAGCAAGCAAGCTAGCTAGCTAGCTGCTCACTTTTTTTTGGCGCCAAACATTCCATCGCAATGTGGTTTGCAATTGTAGTATCGGAATACTTTTGTGTCGCAATATTTTTTTTTTTTTTTTTTTTTTTTTTTTTTTTTTTTATTTATTTATTTTAAACTATCGAAATGTCTAAAAAATAAAAACTGTCGGAATAACTAAAGTACTAAAATCATCGGAAAGTGGCTATAGAAAAATGGGCAGCATTTCGTCGCAATACAAACCTAAACCCCGTCGCAATCCAGATCGCAAAGTGCGATCGGAATCACGATCGGAATAGGGGGATGAAAACATAACCCATCGCAAAGTAGAACCCACAAGGGTTATTGCGATGGAACAAAAGCCGCCCGCCGGAATGTATAAAACCCTTATATTGCGATGGAAACCAACCTTAAACCGAAATTGGTGGTAAGCTTAAAACATAATAAGCACATACAATAAGCTACTAAACCGAAACTTGAACAACTTAATAAGCATAAATTGGAAAGCTTTTTAAAAGACAAAATTCATAAACTTTATAAAAACACAAAATAAGCAAACTTTAAAAAGACTAAAACTTTTTAAGAAAACTTAAAACAATAAGCTAGACACAAATTAAGCCAATAAGCATGTCAAGCTCAAAGCTTGATTCGTAGGAAACTTAGATTAACCAAAAGACAAATCTTTTCATAAATCAAACATAAAACTTAAACAAGATTTGTAAAGAAATACGGATTAAGAACAAGTAAAAGCTAAGAAAAGTAGAATAAGAATAAGCTAAGAATGAGAATTCAACTATCAAATGTAAAAGTTTAATTGAAAACAAGAAAGGAAGATAAAAGATTTGGGATCCTAGTGAGAGAAACTGTCACTTTCTCTCTCTAGAATCACCTACAAAGATGAAAGAAAAACTAAGCTAAACTAAATCTAACCAACCCTCCTAAATGAGTTTAGGAGGGTATTTATAGGAAATGGGGAGGTGCATGTGTTGCCTCTTCTTTCTTTCTTTCTTCACGTCTTCTCGTCTTTTAAGTTCTTCGACTTTATCGACTTTGTCTCGGGATTAATTAAACTCGTCTTATAATTTGTTTATTTATTAGACTCGAGTTCTTCGGCTTTTTTTATTAAACTTCCGTCTTTGACTTTTTCTTCGATAAATCTTCGAATTGGTCTTGGACTTCCGTTCTTTTTCCACTCTTGATCTTTCGACTTCGTCTTTTGTCGTTTTCTTCTATAAAAGCTCGTGAAAGACCGTGTTTTCTTTTCTTTTCACATTTTGACCCTGAAACACAATAAAAACACAAACCACGCATAATTCCGCCATTTACGACATAAAATATACGTTTAGGTCTAGTTTTAATGTAATTAAGTGGTAGAAAAGATGGGTGTTTTCACACCTATCAACCTATTACAACGTTCTAAAATACGATACATAATAAACATATGACCGAGCATTCTTGTTTGACTCAATATTTTGAGGCTAACAATCTCCCCCAATGAGAGGTCATAAACCTTGGTCATTTAGGTAATTTGAATAGATTACTAATCTCGCCATAAATGAGTCTTGAACGTGTAATCGTAGTCTTGTTCCTTCATGCTATGATCTTTGAGCCTTTGTCGTTGTCTTTCGACTTTGTCTTTTGATCTTGAGATCTTCAAATCATCCTTGACTTGTCTTTGCCATCTTGCGATCTTGTGTCTTCATCCACATGCTCACACTATTAATTGTTAATTATGTCTTTAGGCATGAGAATGTGGTTTTAAATCTTTGACTTTGCTGAGTACACCGTAACGCCACCTTCTCGAGACAAAACATATACACGGACTGAATGGTTTGACATTCGTCCTAAATTGGTAGCGTTTTACCTCCGGTCGGTGAAGACCGTTATACGATATTAAATACCGTACCTGTGATTAGGTAAATTCAATTAAGAATCTCCTTGACAGGGTTTCGCGGCTGTACTAGCCGTTCTCTTTACTCGACCGTCTCAAAGCAAGACTGCGAACTTAAAGAGTGAATCAATTGGATAAATATCCGCTTGATTAAAGTCGTCAATTCAAATTCCTGGAACAAGTTTGATTCATAAAGAATCTTATCATTGTTGCTTTCCAGTTGACACAAGCTTGATCCATAAAGAATCTCGCAAGTCACCTATCGTAGCGCTGTTTGATGTTGACGCTAGAAGGATTTCCATTCGACACTGTGAATATTAATAAATATCACTCTGAATGTTCTGGCAAGACCATAAAGATATTGCGTAGAAACCTGAAACGAGTTTGAATCAATTCAGAATCAAACCACTGTTGCTTTTCAGTTTTACACATGTTTAATTCATAAAGAATCTTACATATGACCTACCGCAGTGCTGTTTGATGTTAACACTGGAAGAATTTCCACTCATCAATGTGAATACTAAGTATTATCACTCTGAGTGTTCTAGTAATATCACAAGGATATAGCGTAGGACTCTCTTGATCTTCATCCGTGTGTCCTAACGAGATTTGATTAATCTCTTGGCTCTAGACTCGATTTGTGCACTTTTAGTGGTCGGAGGCTGGAGCAGATGCCACCTATTCAATATCAACTATCTCGAAGTGAGAAAGTCAATAGCAGTCATGTTGTTCTCCGTGACAATAAAACAAACTTCTTTTAAGAGAAGCCTGAGTAGCTAGGAAAGGGTTGTGCATACATCACTGGGTCCATGATGAGTTGACCCGGTTTCTGCCTAAGTTGTATGGAGGGCTAATTTCTTTACACCCTTTATCCTTACTTTTCTTTTTCATTCTTCAACCCCTTCAATGCTTACCAAGACATCATTACTATCACCTTGTTGTGATTGTTCCAGTGCTAGCATCAGTACTTAGTCGGCATTCAGCTACGTTCACATTCTACTCCATCTTTCCTAAGGACTTCTAATAATCTATTGGATTGTCCCTGGGAAGATCCCTCTGGTTCTGGATGGATCATAGGACTTAAACCTAACCACCCTTTTGACACCAGTAACGTCGTGAATTAAAGATGTTGTGGGTATTTGATCGTAACCATAAAAACCACTTTAAATTCTGACAAAGTGTTTGAAAAATATTTAACACCTTGCTAGTTTTGTCGTTTTAGAAATGCTCTCCCTTCACATGTGCATCGATAATCGAAAGTGTTTCGCACATGTAGGTAAGAGTTAAGGTGCTTGAGTCTTATATTAGATCACATTTTAATCACATTTTCTCCCCTATCTCTAATATATAAAATCTTTTGATATTAGAGATACCAAATTTGATTAAAATATATGTTGAAAATAGTCTTGAAAATCTCTGGGAGAAAGATGTGTCAATCTTTGCATGAAGTTAAAATGCTCCCCCTCAAAAATTGATCCAATGGAATTGTCATTACGAGGATATGATCCACATTTAAAATTTTGAGGATAGGAGTTGTTGAACACACAATTTTTGAAAGATTTTGAATATCATTGAAAAATTCTTGAAAAAATTGTGTTCAACACTTTTTGAAAAATAAATTCTTTTTGTTGAAAAAGTTTTTCTAAAGCATAAACTTGAGATCATAGACTTTGAATGTCTTGACGAATCCACTCAAGTGTAAGAAGATTTAACTTCTTTTGCTAAGGGTAAGAGCACGAAATCATACACTCCCCCGTGAATATAGTTCCGGGTTGTAAGCTGAAAGTGATTACAAGCCATTGTGTTGAGCTCAAAACGTTGAATGTTTTGTGACTAGCTCAACCCGTGATAGATCGCTCTACCCGTTGTTTGAAATATTTGTCTAAAATAGACAATTTCCTTAATTAAAAGAAGAAATGACATGTTTCAAAAAATATTTACAACTTTCATTCGAGCATTATGTACACACCCGTGTCGTTATTGAGCGTCATTTCTAGGCACGTCCATATTATCGATACTGAAAGACATGTCGAGAAGAATATTTTTGGATTTTGAAAGATTTTTTAATTTTGTGTTTTGTTTTTATATATTTTATATTTTTGTATTTTGCTTTTTCAAAGGTATTTACAGGTTGATGTTTGATAGATAAATCAAGCAGGCACCTTTGCCAGAATCTCCAGGTCTGCTGGAGTCAAAAATCTCATACCAATTTGCCTAACGAGGTACTCAAACCTATCTTTCGACAGAGCTTTTGTAAACAAGTCGGCTAATTGGTAATCCGTTCCAACAAAGTATAGTTCAACGATACCTCTTTCAACTTGTTCCTTAATGAAGTGGTATCTGACATCGATGTGCTTTGTGCGGGAATGCTGTTCCGGATTGCAGGAGATGGCTATGGCTGACTTTGAGTCACAGTACATAGGTACTTTATCAAAGTGGAAGCCATAATCCGTGAGTTGTGTTCTCATCCAAAGAACTTGAGCACAACACGCAGATAGAGACACATACTCCCCTTCGGCTGATGAAAGTGACGTGCAATCCTGCTTCTTTGAAGACCATCCCACAAACTTATCTTGACCTAGAAATTGTGCACCACCAGAAGTACTTTTTCGTGTATCAAGACACCCTGCATGATCAGAATCTGAATAGGCCGTTAGAAAGAAACCGGTTTCCCTCGGATACCAGAGTCCCAAATGAATGGTATTCTTAAGGTACCGAAAGATCCGTTTAACCTCCTTGAGGTGCTTTTCAGTGGGTCGTGCTTGATATCGTGCACAATAACACGTAGCATGTGATATATCTGGTTGGCTTGCTGTTAAGTACATGAGGGACCCGATCATGGAACGATATCTCGTTTGATCTATGGGTAATCCCTCCAAGTCAGCATCTAGCGATGTGGTTGATAATGGTGTCCCAACGGGGTCACATGAAGTCATACCATGCTTTTTGATTATCTCTTGACAATACTTAGCTTGGTTTATAAAGATACCACTTGGGGATTGGTGAACTTGAATTCCAAGAAAGAATTTAGTTCGCCCATCATAGACATTTCAAATTTGCTGTGCATGACTTTTTCAAACCATTTTGAAAGTTTTAGGTTTGTAGACCCAAAAATAATGTCATCAACATATATTTGCACAAGCAAAATGTCATCCCCATATTTATAAGTGAACAAAGTTAGATCAATGGAACCTTTTGAGAAACCTTTGGATACCAGAAATTTCGAGAGCTCGTCGTACCAAGCCCTTGGAGCTTGCTTGAGTCCATAAAGTGCTTTGTGGAGACGATACACCTTGTCAGGATAATGATGATTAACGAATCCTTCCGGCTGCATGACATAGACTTCTTCCTTCAAAGGACCGTTAAGGAACGTCGTCTTTACATCCATTTGATAGACATTGAATCCCTTATGTGCAGCATAAGCAAGGAAAATCCTGACCGCTTCCAAACGAGCAACTGGTGCAAATGATTCATCAAAATCAATTCCCTCTTTCTGGCCATACCCCTTAGCCACTAGCCTAGCTTTGTTCTTGATGATCGTGTTTTCTTCATCCATCTTGTTTTTCCAGATCCAACGAAGATTTAAAGGAGTCACATCGTATGGTCTGTCAACAAGTTCCCAGACTTTAAGTCTTTCAAATTGTTGAAGTTCATCCGTCATCGATTCAATCCAAGCATGATCAGCCATGGCTTCTTTGATGTTTTTCGGTTCAGTTGTACTCACGGCGAGTGCGAACATACAAACATCGCTATCGGTTGCTAGTTGTCGTCTTGTACGAACAGGCTGTGAAGGGTTTCCAATTACGTGAACCAACGGATGATCTCGGGTCCAATGATGTGTTGAAGGATGTCGTTGATAAAACGTATGCATATTCGACGGATCAACATGGCGAGTAGAAGACTCTCCAGTTTCGTGTACCGGTGTACAGAATGGGTTGTGAAAATCATCATCGTCAGATAATGCATCGTCTGCTTGATTTGTGTTCTCTGTAGCAATGACAGTAGTTGTGGATGTTGTAGGATCGATTGTTGAAGTGATATTCTGAGGAGGTAAATCTGCAGCAACCCGTGTTGAAGTAGATGAAGTTGTATCCTTTTGTTGATGATGATCGGTATCATCATTCGTATCATGAGTGACAGCGGAAGACATTGATACAACATGTTTCTCCACCATGAAATATTCATCAAACATTGGTCCATATAACATTTCCAACTCTTCAACTGTCGTGTCGACTGTCATATCAGCTCTAGGAACATTATCTGGAACCAGCATTGAACTTGACGGTTCATAGCTGTGGTCTTGAGTTCCGAGTTCCGTGCGGTTGTGAACGGAAGTCGTTTGTCGTTGTGGATTGGGACTTAAACTGCTTTGTTCAAGTGCCATCTCTTGTAATTCATCAAATCTGATATGAATAGTCTCGACTATCAATTTTGTTCTCTTGTTGTATACTCTGCATCCCTTAGACTGAGTTGCATATCCCACTAAAATACATGCATCACCTTTCTCTTTCATCTTGTCCAGGTTTTCACCATCTTGTATAATGTAACACGTACATCCAAAAACATGAAGGTGTTTGAGTGAAGGTTTGCGATCATTAATTATGTGATATGGTGTCTTTTCGTGTCTTGGGATAATTAAGGAGCGGTTTTGTGTGTAGCATGCGGTTGACACGGCTTCGGCCCAAAAGTATAGTCGAAGTTTTGAAGCGGATAATAAGGTTCGAGCAGCCTCAACTAAAGTACGGTTTCTTCTTTCAACAACGCCATTTTGTTCGGGTGTTCGAGCAATAGATGTTTCATGTTCAATTCCATCAGCTTCAAAATAGTTTCTTAGTTTTGAATTCAAAAATTATGTACATCTGTCAGTACGAACCACTTTAACTTGAGCTTGAAGACCACGTTGTATCACTTTAAGGAAGCTGATGAGAACATCGGGTGTTTCATCCTTAGACCTCAAAAAGTGAGTCCATATGTACCTTGAGTAGTCATCGACAATTACCAGAACATATTTCTTCCCATTGATACTTTGAACACGCATGGGACCACACAAATCTATATGAAGAAGATCTAACCGTCCTTTAGAGATTGGTGTAGTCTTTGTCTTGAAACTACTCCGTTTAGCTTTACAAAGCTCACAAGAAGAACAAAGATGATCTTTGATGAATTTCAAGTTAGGAAGGCCTCGCACAATATCTTTCTTAGAAAGCAAGTTGATGTTATCAAAGTTAAGATGAGATAAACGTTGATGCCATAACCAAGCTTGAGTCGTTGAAGCTTTAGCCATGAAACGGATTAGAGTTGAAGATGTGGAGTCTTGTAGTGAAATAGTGTAGAGATCAGTACCCCGTGTTCTGGTAAGTAATTCATTCGCATCATAATCACGAACAAAACATGTCTTCTTTCTAAAAGCAACCTCCAAATCCGCATCATAGAATTGACCAACCGAGAAAATATTGTGATTGAGCCCTTCGACGTAGTAAACCCTTTTTATAGTGATATTACCCTGAACCAAGTCTCCATATCCTAGGATCGGTGAAAACTGATCATTTTCGAATCGGACCGTACCCAGGAACTTCTCCAGGAAGTTAGTTAGAAGCTTGAGATTCCCCGTCATGTGCTTCGTGCATCCGGAGTCCAGTATGAAGAGAATTATTTCGATCACATGCAGAAGAATTAGAACACGATGGAGCATTTGCTAAATTGGATTCCATGTTAGTTGTGATTTCCGATTCATTAGTTTCCCTAGTTTCATCACGTAGAGGCACACTAACGCTCGTAGTCACATTTTATGTCCTAACCTTAGGCATCCATTTATATCCTGGAGGACATTGATTAGCAAACCACCATTTCTAAGGCTTGCTAGCAGACTCATATAATTCCCTAATTCTGCTTCTAGGGTTCTTAGTGGTGGATTCTGATGCAATACTTTTCTTAGGGGGGTTGCACCAGAATGGTTCACTTTGTGTTTGGGTTTTCTAGCACTAATAGGCATCATAGTTTGCTTCTTAGTTCTAGTTTCTACGCCTTTGACATTATTCAAAACACACATAGCAAGATTAGCATTAGCACACTTTCCACATTTCACGCAAACAAACTTAACATTCAAAGCATTCAATGTCGAATCTTTCATATCGTCATTACACGCGATTATAGACGTTTTATTCTTAGAAACATTGAAAAACCTAGGGTGGTCTTCTACTTCCTTCATCTTCCCTTGACTTTTGTTTTGCCAGACCTTTTCATTCATGCGAGTGCTCTTAAGCTGGGGCCGGCTAACACTAGCAGTGGGGACTACTCCTGTAGTAAAAGACACACGTCTATTAGTGTTTCTATAAGTCTGAGGTGATTGACTTTCTTTGTTTTGTGTGGGTTTAGTGGCCAATCTATACATCCCTGGTTTAACCACATTTGTGTTCTTAATGCTTTGTGATCGAATATGTGTTTTGGGAGTGTTTTGTGGTAACCTATCCTTCCCATCTGTCTTGGTGGCAAACGCAGGTTTTGCAAATGCAGAATTAGAGAAAACATATGGTTTTCCCAAGACAGAGGGTCTAGTCACTTTTTGAGCATTGGGTTATCTTACAACAGGTTTCTTAACACTAGGTTCTACAATCTTCCCACCCATCTTTGCAACGAGTTTCTGCAACTCTGCTATCGCTCTGTCCCTGTCTTGTAACTGAGCTTTCAACCCTTTAATTTCAAAATTTTGTTCGTTCATTTCTCGATACGTTTGGGAAAGTTTTTCTTGCAATTTATTATCATGTGGAAAACTACCAACGTCATTTTGCAAAGCAAGTTCAAGACAATGACAATGTTTTGAAGGAAATCAGTTTTGTGTTGAAGTAACTCAAAAGCCTTTTTATCAACATTTTCTTTATGTTTCGAAAGCTCAAGTTCAAGACGCTCACACTCTTTGATTTTATCAAGATATTTGCATGCAACATCAAAATATTCATCGATATCAGCACAAGATTGAAGAGTAACACACAAAATATCTTTGGAGAGACACTCTTCAAAGAGTAGATCATATTCGTTTGAAAATTTTGATTTGTCATTTGAAGTTCATCAATTTCTTTTTCAAGAGACTCAATATATTTCAAATCATCAAACATTTCAGACCGAATCAAATTTTCAAACTCAAGAACATGTTCTTTTATTATCTTCGTATTTGGTATTAAAAGTTCTTTCACAAGCACAGTGATGTCGTGAGGAATCTCGGTTTTCCACTTATCCTTTTGACGTTTTTCCCAATCGCTTTCAACAATTGATTGAAATTGTCAACGTGGTGTTTAAGAAAACCAAGTGTTTTTCTACTTTTGCTTTTAGAAACATCTAGAGGAAAATAGTTAATATATTTAAAAACATTAGTTTTCCTCTTAGCGGCAAAAGCCTTTTTCCATTGAATTCTTTTTTGTTTGCATTCTAAAAAGAATTCCTCACGAGACTTCTGTTTTTGTGGAGTGAAAAGACCATAAAGACTGTTTAGATAAGCATAGTTATATGGTTTCACAAAATCTTTATTGACCGGTGATCTACTCTCCTCATCCCAAAGGGACGTCTCTTCACTATCTAGATTAGCTATTGGGCAGTCATTATCAGTCCATTCGGACTCATCAAGATATAAGTGAGGGTTCGCAGCTTGAGCTTGTTCGAGGTACTTAGGGGTGGCAAAGCTAGGTTGACCCTTGAAAAACGACCGAGGTGCTATCATTCTTACGGTTTGAATAGAGTCATGTGTATTATAAACAACTTTTTCAAAAAATTGACTTGTTCATCGAGATCCTTTACTTTTTCAGTATCTTTGCTTTGTCTATTTTTGAAATCTTGTTTTATTGTTTCAACCTCTTGTTTCTTTTCGTCAAGAATTTTAGCAGAATCGGTAGTGTTCATTGAAAGCCTCTGTTCAAGTTCATTGACTTTTGTTGTGGCAAGGTACGTTTTTTGACGTTCATCACTTAATAAGACATTAAATTGACGTTTTTCTTTAATTAACAAAGCAAGAGCTTCATTGTATTTATTTTCAAACTCGTCCTTTTTAACGTTGATGAAACGACTTTTGTACCCCTCAAGCTCGTTGGTCTTTTGAAGAAGCTCAGCCCTATAACTATCAATAGTCTCACTAGATTTTATAAGAGCGGCTTTGCATTCTTCAAAGTTTTGAGTGAGCGCTGCGTTTGCCTTCTTTAATTGCTTTTGACTCTTTCTATTTTCATTGACATCTTTTTGTAAACTAGCAATTAAATTAGCAAGCGCGACACGCTCCTCGTCATCATACTCATTTGCATGTTGATCATCCTCAAACTCATTATTACACATGTCTGATGAATCGGGTGTGGCATTGCTATCAACCGTTTCCACCATACACGTGTCAGTAATTGTTGTTGGTAGATCACTATGCTCATGTGTATCACCAAACACATTATATTCATCATCATGTTGTACCTTATCAATTTTCTCAGTATCAAAGATAGGACCATTGTCATCTTCAGTGACGTTAAGGACCTCATGAATCTTTGCCATGTATGAATAATGTGCCTCGAGTTCTTGGTCGGAGAGTTAATCATCTGTGTCGTCAAGCATTTCTCCTTCCTCAACTGATAACTTGATTCCAGCTTCCATTTTCTTGCATAGCAGCATATTTTCCTTATGATAACCATAATCTTTAACCCTCTTTGGCTGCCTGCATTCCTTAGCCAAATGCCCAAAACCTCTGCAGTTAGAACACTGAATCCCACTTTGTTGCACAAATTAAGTCCCAACAATTTCCAGATTTCCAACAACAGTAGCCACCCTCTGATTATCATACTTAGGTTGTCGATCATACTTTGGAGGACTCTCAGCACGTCTTCGCGTGTCACGCCTTGGAGGACTCTGTGCATGGGTGTTCCTCGGGTTTGAAGATGTTTAACACCCCCAAATTTACACGCAGCGGAATACATTTTTGGGTGCTAAACAATGATACAACAACACATAATTTATAAAGAACGACTCGAAAAGAGACGTTTCAAATTTATCGTTCCTAAAACATTTATCAGAGTAGCGTAGTCCCAAGTAATCGTTACCAAAAGATAAGTTAAAACAACATATTAGTTTGTTTTAAAAATGGAACGATAAATAAATCAAAGAGTTTGAACAACAAAAGCAGTGCACAACTTCATTCTCGTGACCTCCAAGCTTCCACTTCTTGATTACCTGAAATACATGTGAGTAAAACAATCAGCAAAAATGCCGAGTGAATCTATAGGTTTATGTAATCAATTTGAACACAAGCAAAGATTATAAGTTTGTGGCATGCTTATAAGCATCTAATAATTTGCATCAACAATAATAATTGTATATAGCATAAATTGCAATAAGCTCATGGAACCGAGCCCTTAGACACTCCCTTTAGACGTCTGATAAGACAGGAGATTTATTAATTGTCGTTACCCCCAGATTATTGGTACATTGCCGTATACCTGACTTCTCAATACAATATGTCCAAACAGTGTGGAGGTCGGGCCTAAGCTTCTGTGACAAGTCCACACAAACTGAACCGGGGCGGCTTCCCCCATAGATCTATTAATCGTACTAGCGGTTAACCCATCATAGGTTAATTAACGGTCCATAATTGAGGCTTTAACAATGGCAATCACTTAATGCAATTTAAAGGCAACCACGGGTCCATTCATAGAGGGACAAAGCATACCATAAAAACCTTGTGTTCTAAGTTTATAAAACATGTATTCCCCCTCGCGGGTTTTTAAAATCATGTAATTGCGCAAACGAGGCTATAGACTCACCTTAGTACTTATAGTAGTTGAAGACAATCGCCGACGATAGTAGATGCCCGATAATCACGATAACCGCAACCTAGCAAATAAGGTGCGTACTTTAATAATAGACTCGAGAAATAAACGATACTTAATAAAATCAAACTCGAACTCATAACACCACAATACAATCAAGAGCAAACGATATAAATAACTTCATTATACTTTACTACTCATTTACTTTACCATTTTATACTTTTAACAAAATCCGCCGGTACATACTACATGTACTAGCTTATTTACCCCTTTTTAAACTTGTCGACCGTTTATGAAACGACTCGATAACTAACTTACTATATATAGAAAGTCCTCCTACAAGTTTATCAAATGAAATTACTTTTAAAGTCCTTTACTCGACTCATTTTCAAACTACAAAATCCGGACAGATTTGCGTTAATTTTTCATACAACCGTTTTAACTTATATAAACGACTCCGTTAACAAAACCGACACTCGGGTTTTAAAGTAAACTCAACCTAATAAATAAATACCTCATTATCAGTAGGTTACACATTTTAAAACATCAATTTAGAGTCCCCGAGATTCGATCCAAATATCGACAACAACTATATGTAGTGTCGATACTCGTCTCCCGGTACACGATTATTCAAAACATCATAACTTCGCGCTCGTTTGGAGTTAGAAGCTCTACCTTATATCAAATCGAAGCTAAGGAAATTATCTACAACATAATCCAATAATATCATCCTATATTCAGACTTAAGACCCTCGAAAATGGCCTTGAACCTACTGCCCAAAATTGACCTTTTAAAAACCATACAAAATCAATTTTTCAACACATTTTACCCATTTCTATACCACTAATATGATCATTCTAACACTCCTACACTATGATCAAACCTCTAACACACTTGCATGTATAAATCTAATAAATCAAACTCAAAAATTCAAACATGCAAACACTCCACTATGTAATATAATAATATTAACACCTATATACAACATGAAAATGGATCAAACACCACTAGTTCTTCAAGAAAATAAATTTTTGAAAAAAAATGTTAATGCATGTTGAAGAAAATCATACCAATGTGATCACAAGATCAAAACTAAGATGGGTCTTGTTTTAGTTTAGCTCAAATCATCCTAAATCTTGAGATAAATTGAAAAATGTATGGATTTGGGTGGGTGTTTTGGTGTTTCGGCAAGAACAAAGAAAAAGGAGAGAGAGAAAGATTTTTGGAAGTGAAAAATAAGTGTGTGTTTGTTTATTTTTAAATTTTATTTAGTGGGTTGGGGTCCTAATTGCAATTTGGTAAAAGTTTGGCTAGAAAATGTAAATAATTAGTTAAAAGGTAGGAAATTGTCACTAGTAAATTTTTGAAAATATTTACGGGACTCGGGTTTCGTAAAAATACTAAAAAGTTTAAACGCACACGAAAAATAATAATATAACGACTCGACACGTAATTAAAACGAGATCGTCGAAAATATTAAATATCGAAACGATCGATAATGAAATATAAAATTATGGGCATCCGTCGGTATCGCGATCACTAGTAGTCCTCGTTACTCGTCAAAATATTAAATTATAATATTTAATATCGGTTTCAACTTAAACCGTTAAACATAATAATATTTAACGTTATAAAATACTTCAAAATAATTGAAAATTATAATTAAATTATGACCTTATTTTTACGGGTTTTACATCCTCACCACCTTAAGGGAGCGACGTCCCGGCGCTCAACTCACCTCATGCACGAGTTGATCACTACCCGGAAGGATGGCGACATTCCTTATAAAGAATTCTTCACGTTCCCACGTGAATCTCGATCCACGATCTCCATTGATTCTTTTACAAAACGCAATTTGTCGTCAAGTTATATCTCACCAAAAAGGAATAAATAAATACTTATCCACCAGTCACCCGTCAAGCTTGACACATGAAAATTTTTATGAATCACACGAAGCTCATTCGACGACAAGAATAGGTGACAGGATTTTCGGGTAAGTCGAGTTAAAAAGAATGTTGCAAATTAAAGGATATCCATCGGCCGGATAGTCATGGACACACATCAAAAGAACTAACAAGAAAAACATTTTCGTCATCAGAGGGTGCTCACACGCGGGTCCCTACTCAAAAGATACTACAAAGACACCGTCTTACTTTCGCCAACGCGCATTAAAGTCTCAATAAACATCGTCGTTGAAAGTCAAAAAGATGTTTCATAATATGTGTTCTACAAGATCGGACGTCATCGGATGATGCCGTCTCAAGTTCTCACAACTTACGATCATTTGACTAGATCACACACCATATAGGTACATAAAAGAAAAGGTCGAACATAAATATCGAGTATAGATCTCCACTGTTAATCATCGAGAAAACCTTGCACGAAACCTTGATAATAACCACTTACCCTTGATAATAACCACTTGATCTCAAGAATCTTTCCACTTGCGGCGTCGGCTTCAACATACTCCTCGAGGTCGTAACGAATTTATTAACTCCATTCATTAAGAGATTCGGTCCTTAATCATTCCACAAATACACGAATAAATCCTGGTGACACTTATCGTTTCTCCTTATACACTGCTTCCCGAGATTCATTTAAAACTCAGAATAAAATAGTGATCTTCAATACGAGGAACAGAACGAGATAAAAATGAATTCAATAAACGCATAAACGGACAAGATATGGTAAAATGATTTAAGGTTGACGATCGACGAGGGATATCGACTCACGTAACCGTAAAACATAATAATTCGCAATACTAGAACAATGAGAGCGAGGAATGAATTAAATATTAACATTAAAATAACATTTGTCACAATTATCCGTCCTGGATTCGTATTACCTTAAAACTCAGTTGAGGTACTTTCTTGATAAAGATGATATATTAAAGATAGAAGTTAAATAGCTTCATAATTTATTTTGGTTGTCTTAAGAAACTTTGAAAGATTGAGATGAATTTATTAATTAAGCTCGTATTGATAGTTACAATTAGAAAATATAATTTCTAAATTAAATCATTATTAGGAATATAAATTAAACTGGTAATTTCATTATATTAAATGTAAAGTATGATAAATCAATTACTTCAATAGATAGAACATGATTTCATTTTAAACATTAGTTTTAGTTTATACAAAATATGATGTATAAATTTGACCTTTTACTTGTGATGGTTATTTCGATAATTGAAAATTATTGGAAAAATATTTATAAGTTCCATAAAAACTTTATAATACGTTGTAGAAATACATAAAGGTTTTATTATTTCAAAATAAACATGAGATATATTCGGGTTTCAAAATGTGACAAGATTACAAACGAAGACGAATGGAAATAATGGTCAACAATAAGTACAAAATCAATGTTAAAAAGGGGACGAAACAAATGTCGTATGAATTCTTAAAGAGAATAATAAAATAAAGGCGTCAATGGTAAGACGATAAGAAATAATAGATTAAACAAGTTGTTAATTTTGTTAGTGCGGTCGGTGGTTCACCAATATCAGCTCGTTAATTTAGCGGTGGTCGTTACACGATCGGAAATAAGATCCATACAAAATAATAATCATTTGTAATTAAAACAAATCAAATGAACGATGTTAGCGTTTAAAGAGAAAAGTCAAGGAACGGTTCACAAGAGTGGATTTCGAGACAAACGAGAGTGACGGACGTCATCCCGGATATACGGAAATCACTCTAATGATAATTCATTATTCACGTGCGGAGACATTCCAAAAGTCTACCCAGTCGCATAAAGAAAATTGGACGAGAAGAAAGGATAAAACATCGAGACTTTTAAGTCCTTTATCGACAGTCAGTAATTAGACGAATAGTCAAAAGAAATCAATTATAAGACAAAATGAAGTAACAAGTAGAAAAACAATCATCGAGTAAAAATGTAATTAAAATCACGTAATTCGTTTAAAAGGTAAGAAAACATATGCGGATGCATAGAAATTGTGCTACTTTCATAAAATATAAAGGTTTTCAAAACTTCTTTTCAATTTATTTCATTTTATTTATATTTATCATAGTTACAAGTAAAAAGTTGATTATTATCAAGATTTTTAAGGTGACTACTATTCAGCCTAGCATGGCTCCTTCTAAATTAGACATAGGTGATCAGGCCATGTATAATTTAGGGCTAGCAATGCAGTGCTCCGTTTCGTCGAAAAGTGTTACGTTTCTTATATTTATATATAAACCATGCCATTTGAAAAACGGAATTTAAAATAGTTTATAAATTTATAGGATACAAGTAATTTGTGAGATACTCAATAAGCAACTTTTAATGTTACGAAAAGTATTTTATAAGACCAAAGTAAAAACAATTGGTGAAAATAATCGTAAAACAATATCAGATTTATTTATAAGGTGACAGTATGACAACGTATAAGGTAGCCAAAGGTTTGCAAAAAGTAGCAAATAGTAGCTCATAAAACAATCAATGAAATGGTTACAAGTCGTTAAGGTTTCAAAAGGTTATAAGGTTTAGACGGAAACGCCATGAGACACGCGATAAAAATATCGACGAAGAATGTGAAGACAAAACTTCAAATCTCAACCCAAATCAGTGGAAGGTTAGAAGAAAATAAAAATAAGATAACATCAATGACAAATGAGTCATATATATAAAAAGAATAAATCAATCCATATGTGTATTCTTTGTAAGATACTCGACACAACATGCTTTTAAGAAAGTATATTATTCGTTTTCAAATTACACCATTAATCCGGTAATTGCTAATCCTGTAGTGTTTCTATTTTTAAACATTTTTACATGCAACTAGTATTCGTTAGTTGTAAAATAATATTCGTTAAAGTTTTACGATCTCAAGTGAACTCAAATCTTCTTAGAAACGTTTAAAACTCATGTTCTGAATTTTTATTTTATTTATTTATTTATTTTTTTTTTTTTCAGATTTAACTTTTTAATGTAAGCCGATTAATTGACCCGATAAACGACATCTCCAAGACTCGGAGTCTAAAGCATTTTGATGCAAAACGGCGTTTCAGACGACTTTCTAGTTTTACCCGAGACCTGAAACCCAATATAAAATGACCAAAATACCCCTACAAGTTCTGTGCAGGTTTGACTATTTTATTTTAAAAACGCAGGTTTTACTTTTAAGTTCTGACCTGTTTATACACCCCCTACAGTTTCTGCATAAAATATATTTTTCGACACTTCCTAACGGCTCAAAATATATATACACACATGTCTTGTGGATTTTACAACAATGAACAATAAATCTCATAATGAGCATCAATTAAAAATATGGTATAATGAATGACAGAAGATGCTTCAAGGTATTCAACACGAAATTTAGGAAGCGAAACGGTGAATGACGTTCGTAACTTAAGTTTCAAGGTGCAATGTAGGCAAACCTCCTTGGTGCCACGATCCTCCAAAAACACCAAAACATAACGAGAAAAGAATGGAACATTAACGAGTTGCGTTCCGAGAGCAAGAAGGTTAATGAAAAACAAATGATACCATTTTATATAAGTAAAATCGTATCCCAATCTAGCGCCATAATCTAGACGACGATTTATAAAATTACGATGACGTTACCGACATATAAGCGAACAATACACCTCGGAGTCGATACATATAAATGGGCGACGAATTAAATCTTCGTATGTCGTATAAAACGATAATAAAATCAACAAAATATTATGACAAACCATGATATTATTCAACACGATTATAAGAAATGTTTCAAAATGTGTGACTCACACAATAGCGGTTAGTCTATTCCAAGGACACATTGAGTTACACAATGGTCAAGATATTACGTTTCAAGACGTCCAAGCACAAGCAGCCGAAGACGATTTGGATATCTATATAGATATCTCAAAGGGTTAAACAATAAAAGTAACGCGCGCAGATGAAGGTATGTAAGGTCATAATATAAAATTTGCAATAAAAGCAATTTAAATACTTCAAAAATAAATACAGAAAGATCTTGAAAATTCAATGTATTTATTTAAGTTAATCATTAATAAATGATAAACTTTTATCGAAAAGTTTAACGACATAAATATATATCGATAAAAAGATGCTAGATATAAATATATATCCATAAGTGGATCATAGTATTTATTTATAAATACTTGGCAATAAGGTATACGTAATAACGTATACTAAAATTGTAATCTCAGAAGTAGCTTGAACCTGAAGTCACGCGAAGTCCGATGCACCGACTCTTTGAAAAAATAAAAACTGACAGTTATAGTTTAGGTTTTTAAAATAAAGACCTAGTTCTCTATAACTCATGGCTCTGGTACCAATCTTTAACACCCCCAAATTTACACGCAGCGGAATACATTTTTGGGTGCTAAACAATGATACAACAACACATAATTTATAAAGAACGACTCGAAAAGAGACGTTTCAAATTTATCGTTCCTAAAACATTTATCAGAGTAGCGTAGTCCCAAGTAATCGTTACCAAAAGATAAGTTAAAACAACATATTAGTTTGTTTTAAAAATGGAACGATAAATAAATCAAAGAGTTTGAACAACAAAAGCAGTGCACAACTTCATTCTCGTGACCTCCAAGCTTCCACTTCTTGATTACCTGAAATACATGTGAGTAAAACAATCAGCAAAAATGCCGAGTGAATCTATAGGTTTATGTAATCAATTTGAACACAAGCAAAGATTATAAGTTTGTGGCATGCTTATAAGCATCTAATAATTTGCATCAACAATAATAATTGTATATAGCATAAATTGCAATAAGCTCATGGAACCGAGCCCTTAGACACTCCCTTTAGACGTCTGATAAGACAGGAGATTTATTAATTGTCGTTACCCCCAGATTATTGGTACATTGCCGTATACCTGACTTCTCAATACAATATGTCCAAACAGTGTGGAGGTCGGGCCTAAGCTTCTGTGACAAGTCCACACAAACTGAACCGGGGCGGCTTCCCCCATAGATCTATTAATCGTACTAGCGGTTAACCCATCATAGGTTAATTAACGGTCCATAATTGAGGCTTTAACAATGGCAATCACTTAATGCAATTTAAAGGCAACCACGGGTCCATTCATAGAGGGACAAAGCATACCATAAAAACCTTGTGTTCTAAGTTTATAAAACATGTATTCCCCCTCGCGGGTTTTTAAAATCATGTAATTGCGCAAACGAGGCTATAGACTCACCTTAGTACTTATAGTAGTTGAAGACAATCGCCGACGATAGTAGATGCCCGATAATCACGATAACCGCAACCTAGCAAATAAGGTGCGTACTTTAATAATAGACTCGAGAAATAAACGATACTTAATAAAATCAAACTCGAACTCATAACACCACAATACAATCAAGAGCAAACGATATAAATAACTTCATTATACTTTACTACTCATTTACTTTACCATTTTATACTTTTAACAAAATCCGCCGGTACATACTACATGTACTAGCTTATTTACCCCTTTTTAAACTTGTCGACCGTTTATGAAACGACTCGATAACTAACTTACTATATATAGAAAGTCCTCCTACAAGTTTATCAAATGAAATTACTTTTAAATTCCTTTACTCGACTCATTTTCAAACTACAAAATCCGGACAGATTTGCGTTAATTTTTCATACAACCGTTTTAACTTATATAAACGACTCCGTTAACAAAACCGACACTCGGGTTTTAAAGTAAACTCAACCTAATAAATAAATACCTCATTATCAGTAGGTTACACATTTTAAAACATCAATTTAGAGTCCCCGAGATTCGATCCAAATATCGACAACAACTATATGTAGTGTCGATACTCGTCTCCCGGTACACGATTATTCAAAACATCATAACTTCGCGCTCGTTTGGAGTTAGAAGCTCTACCTTATATCAAATCGAAGCTAAGGAAATTATCTACAACATAATCCAATAATATCATCCTATATTCAGACTTAAGACCCTCGAAAATGGCCTTGAACCTACTGCCCAAAATTGACCTTTTAAAAACCATACAAAATCAATTTTTCAACACATTTTACCCATTTCTATACCACTAATATGATCATTCTAACACTCCTACACTATGATCAAACCTCTAACACACTTGCATGTATAAATCTAATAAATCAAACTCAAAAATTCAAACATGCAAACACTCCACTATGTAATATAATAATATTAACACCTATATACAACATGAAAATGGATCAAACACCACTAGTTCTTCAAGAAAATAAATTTTTGAAAAAAAATGTTAATGCATGTTGAAGAAAATCATACCAATGTGATCACAAGATCAAAACTAAGATGGGTCTTGTTTTAGTTTAGCTCAAATCATCCTAAATCTTGAGATAAATTGAAAAATGTATGGATTTGGGTGGGTGTTTTGGTGTTTCGGCAAGAACAAAGAAAAAGGAGAGAGAGAAAGATTTTTGGAAGTGAAAAATAAGTGTGTGTTTGTTTATTTTTAAATTTTATTTAGTGGGTTGGGGTCCTAATTGCAATTTGGTAAAAGTTTGGCTAGAAAATGTAAATAATTAGTTAAAAGGTAGGAAATTGTCACTAGTAAATTTTTGAAAATATTTACGGGACTCGGGTTTCGTAAAAATACTAAAAAGTTTAAACGCACACGAAAAATAATAATATAACGACTCGACAGGTAATTAAAACGAGATCGTCGAAAATATTAAATATCGAAACGATCGATAATGAAATATAAAATTATGGGCATCCGTCGGTATCGCGATCACTAGTAGTCCTCGTTACTCGTCAAAATATTAAATTATAATATTTAATATCGGTTTCAACTTAAACCGTTAAACATAATAATATTTAACGTTATAAAATACTTCAAAATAATTGAAAATTATAATTAAATTATGACCTTATTTTTACGGGTTTTACAAGATGTTCGAAGGTTGTTGTTGGTGGGTTTGTAGATTTTCTTATATTGCTTCATAATAAAAGCCATTTTTTGCTTGAATTCCCTATCCTTTTGAGCTACTTCTTCATCACTGTCTTCTTCGGATGATTGCTCATGTGTGGGTGATGGTGCTCTTGCAACTTCTTTGCCTCAGGATCGTGTTGGAGCATGTGACTTAGAAACAATGGATGATCGTGGTGATGATGATTGAGTAGAGTAGGTCTTTGAAGTACGAGAGTGATAATCTGGGTAATGTTGAGTGGTAGACACCAAAGCAAGTGGATTGGAGATCTTTGCAACTCGTTCAGCTCGAAGTTCATTTGCCTCATTTTGAAATTGTTTCAAAATGTCAAAGAGCTTGTGATATGAAACTTCGTCTAACTTTTGTTGTTGTTTCACCAAGGTGACAAACCGTGTCCACTCTGGTTGAAATTGCTGTAGAAATTGGATATTGACTTGCATGGTGGAAACTTGCAAGTTGTTTCGGGTCATATCATTCATCATCTTGTAGAGTCGGGAGTAATAAGAATCAATTGATTTTCCATCCTTTGATGTAAACTTGCCAAAGTTCCAAAACATCTTAGTTTTCACATCTTGTTTGTTAAGTGATTCACCTTGTTGCAATCTTTCAATAGCCGTCCACATTTCTTGAGCAATAGGGCATACGTCGACCGTAGAGTAAATTTCATCTCCAATGCCACTGAGAATTAAGTAGATTGCTTCCTTCTCTGCATCAAACCACACACGGTTCTCTGGGATGAGGTCGGTCCTCTTTTCATCACGTTCATATGCGGGTTGTGCGTCACTTGTGTATGTGGCTGGTACTGCAGGAACTTGAATCCTTGAGAGTTTATAGGGTCCATCCAAAATGCATTGCCTTAAAGCATCACCGTTAGGTTTTGTGACAAGGTAACGTATAAAACGGGATTGCCATTGATCATATCGACCCGACACAAGCGTTGGTGGTCTTTCCTTGTTACCTGCCACCATTATGTTGTTGTTCGTCACACGATATTCGGTAGTAGAATCCATCTCAATATTCACTGAAATGATGAATCGAATGTGGATCTTAAGTAGCTGTGTTGTGATTGTTTGGTTGTTGAACTTCCGAAAATTGCGATTTTTTCTCAGTCCGACAATAAATTCCTCAGTCCGACAAAACGGTAGACCTAAAAAATTTGTAATCACCAAATTTTGAAATCGAGCCAGAAATAGCCTAAAACTAGTATGGAAAAAATTTGATTTTACTTGACCTAAAATATTTTAACTCTTTTTTTTAATCTACGTGTAAACTACGTTCCGCAACTAGTCTAGATGGTGGCTAAGTCTAAAAAATACTCAAACAAAATTTAGCTAAACATGTCATCGGAATGTCCATCGGGATGTCCATCGGAATGTTGGCTGTCGGAATGTGGGCTGTAGGACAGTTGCTGGTATCAGAATGTTGGGTTCTATCGGAATAACAATCTATCGGAATGTCCTTCTGTCTGAATCCTAGATCGCAATGTTTACCTATCGGAATCCCAGATCGCAATGTTTACCTGTCGGAATCCCAGATCGCAATGTTCAGATCGGAATATGTTCATATCGGAATATTCATATCGGAATGTGGCTGAAACAAATTTTGCAGAGTAACGACTCAAAATTCCTTTAAACCGTCGGAATCCCAGATCGCAAAAACGATCGGAATGTCCAGATCGGAATAAGGTATCGTAATCTAGTGATCGCAAAGTAGAACCAGTTGGTTATTGCGATCAAACCCCTCTCAATTGTACTTTCCAATGGTGATACTAGCTTGTATTTCGGAATGAAGAAAAACCAAGAAATTTTGAACGTTTGATCCAAAAAAGTTTGTGTTTTTAACCAAAACCAAGATACCAAAATCACTACAACACTATTGAAGAAGGTATACGACTTGAAATCACAAACAAACACAAAAAAATCTTGAATTCGTGGAAGAAATAAGGATCAAATCAAATAAATCAAGTGAAAACACAACAACCAATCATAAAACTACCCTATGGCGATTGATACCAATTATTGTCCCTTATATTTAGATGATATAGCACACGAATTAAAGAAAGAAAGGTAGATATGAGATGAATTTTACAGAGAGAAAGTAGTGAGAGAAAGTAGAGAGAAATGGTTGGAACTAGGTGAATGTTAGATTGAGAAGTGAGAATACAAAAGAACCAACACCCTTCCTAACATGCTAGGAAGGGTATATATAGTCCACCCACATGCGGGCTTCTTTATGGACTATATGCTTTGGGTCGGGCTTTCCTTTTGGGCTTTAGTTACTTATTAATGAACTTTAGCCTAAAGTTAAGCCCGTATAACACGACTAACATACTACCTATTACAACGTTCTAAAATACGATACATAATAAACATATGACCGAGCATTCTTGTTTGACTCAATATTTTGAGGCTAACATTTTCTTTCTTATCTGCTTCAGAACATCCTTGAACAGCTGATCTTGTATCAATGGCATCTGCAATCTTTTGAGCTTTATTGAATGTGTTTCCATATTCAATAATCTCCCAGAGAGTGTAGTCATGGATTTGTAGATATTGCTCAAAGTTGAACTTCCACAACTCAAAATTGTCTGCATCTAGCATGGGAATCTTGATGTTGTGGTTTGAGGAGGAGGAGGTTACTTCTGGAGTGGACATGATGTTTTTAGTGTATTGTGAAAATTAGGGTTTTGGTGATTTAGGGTTCTTGTGTTCTTTTAGATCAAAGTTTCTCAACAAGCTCTGATACCACTTGTTGATCCCAAACTTAGATCGACTTAGCTTGTGTAAACGAGATTAGATCAAGTTATACACGTAGAGAAACTTTGTTGTGTATGAAACAATTCAAGTATTATGCGGTATTAATACTTAAACAAGAACACACAAACAGTTGTAAAACAAACTTTCACTTGATTGATAATAACAAACTTGCTTACAATGAAAGTGTTTAACGTATGAAAAACTTATATGAAACATAACCTAAAGGTCTTCTTTTATAGACACAAGAAGCCTTGTACAAGAGTCTACGTATCAACTATTCTAGGTAAAGATAATTACAGAAAATATAATGTTGATCCTATCTTTACTAGAAACAAACTAGAAACATAATACGCGCAGACCATATCTTTCTATCAGTGCTTGTCTTCAACCTATCAACGCTTGACTTCTTCCTGTCAACGCTTGATCTGTCAGCGCTTGTTCTCTTCTTATCACCACTTGTTTTCTTCTTGTTAGCGTTCAAGTGGACTGGCTACATTTTATTCCCAACACACACGGTTTGGAGCCCAAGTGGGCCTTGAGCCCACTTCCCTTCTTTTTGGACGCCAGCCCAACACCACACCCTTATTAATCTTTTTAGTTATTACCGCGACATGTTAAATATTTCGTGTATTCGTGGTTTAAGTGTCGTGAATTTCATAGTTATCATTATACGTGTTAAACGTAATCATTATGTACGTAATTACTTGTCGTGTAATTAAATATACGTAATAATAATAATAATCGCGTTAATTATTCGTGTTTACGTGTTACGTAATTATTAATTATTCATGTTATTGTGATTACTTGTACGTAACGACATTCATCGTATTAATAATATACATAAGCACATAATTATCTGTTCGTGATTTTATGTTCATGATTTGATGTTCGTGATTATAACTATTATCGTGTACGTAATAGTTATCGTGTAATAACACGTACGTAATTGTTGTAATTAATATTCGTGAAACGTATTCATGTTATTAAAAGGAAAGTTTTAATCTTGTACGTACGATTATTAATGTACTGTTCATGGTAAAGACATGCGGGTTTTACAACTCTTTCCCCCTAAAAAGAATAATTCGTCCCCGAATTATAGATAACGTAAACTGAAAGAGAAACATACCCGAATCAAACTGAAAGGGTATGTAAGATAAAAGGATCTGAATGTGACATGGTAGAAAGGAACGTGGAACGTGACATGTCTTGAAGGGACAAAAAACATGACGTGACGGAAATAACGTATCTAATCGATAATAGAAAAACGGATAAGAAGTTCGAATGAACTTGTCCGTTTCCAAGTGGCTTCCCTCTTGGAACGGTTCCTTATCAAGATATTGACACAATGATAAATCTTGGTCCTCCTGACCTTGACTTGAAAACACGAAGAGTTCTTTGTCATCTACGTAAGATAGACAAAAATAACATGCAAGGGGAACTGAAACATTACGATACAAAATAATCTAACCTAACTGATATTGAAACGTAGTACGTGAAAATTTTTGAACGTGATACGTGGAGATATGGTGAGTGTAGTATGTGCAAACATATCGTGATCCATGATACGTGTAACATACCGTGAACGTGGAATGAACATGACATCTGAAACATATCGTGAACATGGAATACAACTGCGGTAACGCCAAATGCTATAAGGTGAAACGTGGAATGTGACGAGAAACGTATGTCTGAGGATAGGGAGTTATACTAAACTTGAGTCTGGTCTCTCAAGTTCTTGCAAAACCTCCAGAACGAAAATGTACGTACAATCGTAAGCCAGGATATGATTATTAACGCGAATAGTGTCATGAACGTGAGCGTGAAAGCAAGTCGTAGAATTAGAAGAAGGACGTGAACGTAAATAAGGAGCACAATGTGAACCTTTGTCTGACCCGATAATTGAGGGATTACCAAGTGATCGGACGAGCCTTGGCTGAAACATGTCCGATCAATGTGTTGGTTCTGAAATCCTTGCGGATGTAAGGATTTTGCAGACTTGATCAAACTGTTGGCGATAACCCAAATAGCATCTTGTTTCTTCTGAGTTTGCGTTAATCTGGTAACCAAAATCCATGGAGATCTTGTCCCATTTCTATTTACAATTTCAGATGATGGAAGAACATCCTAGTCTATTGGTGTTTTATCTTAACCTGTTGGTATGTCAGGTACTTAGATATGAACGTAACTGTATCTTGCTTCGTAGAAACTTGATACATAGAATTTTGCAAAGCTCTGAGTCTCTAAAATTAGACCTTTGTTAGCGTAGGATTTTCTTGGAACACCTAATGTAGTGTAGGCTTCTCACCTTTATGCATAAGCTGAGTCATGGTAAGATTAACCTTGAGAATACACGTGATTCAGCTTGTCACTGTAATCAACCAAAAATTAGATTGGAAAATTTCAGAGTGAAATTTCTCCTGTCGTAGAATTTGCAGCATAGTGCCAATATAGTCTTCCTGTTCTTCTCTAGCCTTAGAGAGAAATCAGGTTGTCCTCGATGAAACACTGATGAGTTTATTTATGAGTTCATGGGAACTTGATTTATTAAGTCCATAATGTTGTTGGAGCAATTATGAGACTAATACAAAATCATGAATCTAACATGACCGAGTCGTAAACGAATAGCAGTCATGGATATGTCCTGCTCTTTCACTCGTCACTGTTGGCAGCATGATCATGAATCCTATCTTGGAAAAGTGTTTAACACCTTAAAGTTGATTGGACATGTTGTCAATACGTGGAGGAGAATAACGGTTATGAATGGTGATTTGTTTACATCGATGGTGGTCAACACATAATCTCTTGTTACCATCCTCCTCCTTGAGTGTTCTGCTAGAATCCCTGGGAAGATTTTGGTATAATCGGTTGTTTATGCGTAAAAGAAACTTCAGTGGTCGTGTCTTAACTGACAGCTAGAAAATTTTTGTAGTCATGTCTAACCACACACGTGCTTGCAAAACATAGATAATTTGTACAGATTTTCCTGATGGAAAACCATGCTGAATGTATTCAGGAGCCTGAACATTACTGTACATAATCATGATTCGTAGCATGGTGTGTCGTTCGTAGTCCATAATTAGGATAAAATTCAACTCGCATCTGTCCGAGGTAATGCGTTAGCAGCTTGAATCTTATCATTAAGATGAAGGAAAACCTTCGTATGCATAGGTAATACGAGTGGCGTCCTTCATGGTCATGTATATATGAAATATGGTGAAAGAAATGAAAGCGTCAACGAGCAAACATGACAGATCTCACTGATACGCCAGTGCTGGTACTGAAATTCTTGTGGCCTGATTAATACATGGCACAACAAAATGGTTATACCCTTTGGAGGGTACCTTAAATTTCTTAAGGATGTTCCAGAATTGGACGTGAGTAATGTGTCTTTACTCGTGTCTTGGGAAGTATAAGCATGACATGTGTCTTGACTGGTGTCTTGACATGTGTCTCGAGATGTGAAACAAATAGAACTACAAATATTAGGTTATTATGCCAGAATTGACGGATCGGTTGGACTACTGATCCTTTGTATTTTTGATCGCGTCCGCGGCCGGAGCTTCGGTTGAGATTGCTAGGATAGTTGCTATCATAGTAGTGGTTACTATCGTCTTGTTTGTCGGTTCCATGACGGTCATTCTCATGACTGTGATTCATGTAACTATTCAGTTGAGTGGACGGCTGGTACCGGTTCACACTCATATGACTGAAACGACAACTGAATGACGTGTGACATGAAACTAAGAACTAGAGACAATGATTGATGGAAATCGTCTGGTGGTGACGCATCTTCTCGTCCGATCGCTTTGATCTAACGCCTTTGTCTTCGTCTTATAAGGTCTCCAGGTTGTGAACAGCATCAGCATCTCGTAGCGTCTCTAAAAACCGCAGTATCAACCCTTAGTAACATCTCCAAGCTATGAGCGGCATCAACAATTTGTAGAGTATCAACAATTGGCATACGCACATGGGATACTGTACATGGAGTACATATGGAATGCACATGAAATGATCGTTATAATGTTGATCACTTAACATGATTTAAGGAAAATAATTGGTTAAGCGGTTAGTAGACCATCATGATAACCTGGCAATGCCAGTATATACCTCATTCTGGTTGCATAGAGAAATGCTAACGTGCGGTTAAATGAATTTCAACGATGATTTTCCTGAAAGCATTATTAATGAAAACCAACCATGACTATCATGAAAGTAGGATTTAAATGAATTCCAACAGTGTCATACATGAAATCATAAGCAACAAAAGAGACGTAAGACGTAATCAACATGAAGACGAAATCATATTGAATAAACATGAAACAACTTAACATGAAGGAGTATATAGCATAATCAGAATGAAACTGAAGTTAACCATGACAATATGAAAACATACTTGACATAAAAACATAGTAACTTATGAGGGGACATGAAAAAAAAAAATTATGCCAATAAATCATGAGAAAAATTTTATGCATGAAAACAGTGCATGAATACATGATGCAGTTTATAAAAACCTTTATATGCGCGAGGGGACGCCTATGGGTCGGTCCCAAAACAAAAGACATGGCGAGGGGACGCCTATGGGTCGGTCCCAAAGTTAAAAGTTTCGATAAAAGCACATGCGACTAAATAGGGCCAGTCCTGTACCAACCATTACTTAGTCATAACTCCTGCAACAATGATACATGAACCATAAATAAGTGAAAATCATTTGTCAAAACTTATCAGAAAAAATTTTATGTGACCAATTATGAACTACTGGGGTTCAGTCCACATAGTCACAGTTTACGAGGAACGCTATGCATGAAACACTGACACATAACTAAATATGAATGATGGTTGTCCATCCATATTAGTAAAAACAATATCGGTGAAAACATCAAGGTTAAAACATCAAGGTGCTGAAAACATCATGGTTAAAAAAACAATGTACTGAAAACATCGATTCGTGGAATAACAAGCGTTGGCTTAGGAAGCTCTTAGTGACTACCCACTAGTCACATGTCAAGTTTTAGAGCCTACATGTCGAAGCCTTTGCTCTGAGACCATAATTGTAACACTCCATTTTGGTAAATGGAATGTCACACGTGATTATGGCGTGTCATCAAAGCATGCAAGGTAATATGTAGTAAAACATACATGACCATAGGGAAAACCGGAATCAAACATCGGTTCCCAAACATAAGCCCAAAACATAATAAAGTAAAGGAAATGAGAAATGACTAAATAAGCATAGATATATGAAGGCAAAGGAAGAAGTCTATGGCAGCTTCCATCCTATGCACATCCTCCAAATGCTCGAGTCCTGGGTACCTGCCGTTTAGGGAACATGAAAGGAAAACGGCTGAACATAACGCTGAGTGCACGGATATACAAACATAGCAAGAATAACATAAGCATATACAACAGATAGTAGCGGAAATATATATGTCCTGGAAAACCTGGTATAACTTAATAAAACTGGTTTTATAGTTTGAAAAGCCTTATGTTTATCTCATAATAACTGTTTAACATGTTTACCATTTAGCCAATATAGGTCATGAAATATCAACGTGCATGAATACTTGGAGGGGTGACCTCGTCATGCAAATTAGAGGGGTTGCCTCTAATTTAATATACTGTTTGGGTAGGAGGGATCAGCTCCTTGTGAAGGATGCAAGGCACACACCACATTCACCTGAATAATCTGCTAAAAACATGTAAACTAGGATGCACCCATACGCCCCATATGATAATAATAATAATATGGCCAAAAGTTGAAGGGACGCCACGAGCTATCACTCCGTCGTGGTGGAGTCATAACACTGGTGCCTCCAGTGTTATGGTTATGGTACCTCCATAACTAGGTGAAACTGGTCATGCATGTATATGGATTTAGGTATCTAGTTAAACATAAGCAATTCAGAAAGATATAAAACACATACTAGGGAAAACAGTTGGCTGCATACGGGGAATCCTAATAAGGAAGAATGCCCATACTCAAAGGACGGAGAATCCGTACCTTAAGTCCAGTGAACGAAGAAGACGTCCGGAATAGAGTCCTACTGCGATACCACTAATGCTACATAAATAATATACGTGTATAAGTATCTGATTACTGAGTACGTAACTGGTTTTATATCATGTCTTAGCTTGTTTTATATGTTCATGTCTTGTTGTACTGATTTAACGTTATGCTGTGTTGACCATGTATTCTGTCTATTCTGATTAAGTATTACTTGTATTTCTTGTATTATTATACTTGTTGTGTAATAATAAGTAACTTTCTAAAAATAGCAGGTTTCCTAAAATAGAAAGTTTCCATATTTAGAAATAAGGTGGATTTATAAGCTAATAATATAAGCTTAGTTTTACTGATTAATTATACTAACTCATGTGATTAATAGTATAGTTTATTAATTATAACATGTAAATTACATAAACTATAGGTTATAATATTTAATTAAATATAAACATGATTTAATTAAATTAAGTGTATAATATACTTAGGTTAAAACATATATTAATATTAATATTAATATAACCTAAGTCATGATAATTAATTAATTACAAGTCATGTTTAATAATTAATTAATTACTATAGTCTAAATTAAATAATAAAATACTTAGGTTAAAATCATGTATTATTACTTAATAATAATAAACCTAAGTCCATGTTTTAATTAAATTAATTATATAGCATGTCAAATTAATTTAATTAATCTTGAAATTATAAGTCATGTTTTATTAATTTAATTACCTTGTAAACTAATATACATGTAAAGCTAAATAAACTTGTAAAAATAATAACCCGAACCCATGTATTATTTTATTAAAACGTGTCGTAACCCGAACCCGTGAAACCCGTGTCGTGTGTAAAACCTCTGATTTTACCCTTATTGACTTTGGCAACTGTAGTACTATTTATATTTGGAATTTATATAATTTCACTTTTATATGACTTATTAATTATCATATACCTATTGTCATACTACCTTTCATATTTATTTTATATTTATATGAACCTTTAGTCATTTATTGACTACTCTAGCAACTGACTGGCCACTTGATTGAATAATGAAATTCTTCACCTCAATACATATTTTGAGATAAACTGTAACCTTACTTAATTTATCTATTAAGTACTTGAATTATTTTTATATGTACATGTTTACATATATTACTTAAAAGGAATAAATACCTAAACACTTTAAGAACAATGTATATTATTTTACATTGTCACTTATTTACTTTATTTAAGTAAAATAATTCTAGTAATATATTTAATAATACACTTTCACTAAGTTATCTAAAAGCTTCAACAAAAATACCTACAACACAACAAATACCTATAATAATATACAAGGACTATTATTATCATACAACACTTGGCAAAATTTACCAAAACCCTTTTCCCATGCATAAACAAAACGTGTGTATGTATGCATGCACACACTACCATCATTTGATTAACTAGCTTATAAGTAACCTAGTGTAATCATATCACTCTACTAACTCCCTATACTAATGCATGCATAAACCATGCTTTACTTACACCTAAGCATACTTTCTTACATAAACCACTTACACACTCCAAACCCTCATGCCTTCTACTATTCTTGTAAGATCTTGTCCCCTTTTTACTTGTGCAAAACACACGGCTACATCACCAATTTGGGAAGAAAGAAAGTTGCTAGTTTTGCCACATGTGGAAATAAGCCAACCAAATCCCAACTAGATTTATGTGTATCTTGGTGAGATACTAAGTACCAAGTACTAGGATCTGATTGGATCTCTCTCTCTCTCTCTTTGTTATTAGCCGAGACAAACACACACAACACACAACACAAAACATTTCAAATCTCACTTCACTCTCTTCTTCTCTAGCTCACGGCTAAACTCCACTTTCCACCATTTTTGAACTTCCAAGATTTACTACTACTCCTATACTATGTCTTCTACTATCTAAAGGTTAATCCTAAGCTCATCCTACAAGAAACCTTGATCCTTGAAGCAAGAACAAGAACCCTAGAAGCCTACTTAAAGCTCACGACATGTTTATGATCTCCTAGACCTCCATTGTTGAAAGCTTGTCACTTGTTTCTACTCATCCTCATATCATTCCTAAACCTATCTAAACAAGTAAGTCCAAGTTAAAACCTATCTTTTCTAATACATTACCTTTATATATATTAATGTGTACATGGTTATTATTGGTAAAGTTAACTTTTAAACAAGTATTGAAACCCTAAAAACCTAAAGGAAACCCACGGCTTGATTTTTATATATAACATAACATGATGTAAAAACTTGTCAACCTTGAAGAACACATCAACATGATCTTGATTAACTTAAAAAATCATGAAAACCTAACCATGCATATATTTTGGACGTGAGCTATAAGCTCATAATATTATTTTGAGTAATCTTGTAATGTTTAGATATAACTAGAAACATTAGATTTATATTTTTAGGTGCCTTAAAATGATAAGATCACTATTAGGCCTCATAAGATTAGTTTAAGCTCACTATAATACTTTGCCTAGATAAATAATCTTTTTCATTAAATAAATATTTTTATAAAACTTTTAGTGTCAAAAATATGATTTTAAAAAGTTTCATGTTGAAAATGTAAATCTATAATTATTTTAGATTTAAATAAAAGATCTACTAAATTTTTGGATTAAATATAACAAGTATAAACTTTTGGGTTGGATTTATAAATTTACAAAGTAAAAGGGATCTAAATGATTAAGTGTAGAAACTTATATTTCAAAAACATAAACCTTGGATCACTTTTTAATATATTGCCGAGAGTATAAGGGTGTGTTTTGAACATATCCGAAACTTTATAGGGTTAAAAAGGACTAAAAAGAGATTAATAAAATATTAGGGTAAGTTGTGTAAACTTTAGAAAACCTAGGAATTGTTTTGGACACAAGCCGATACCTAATATGAACAATAGGGACCAAATGTGTCAAGATACTAAACTTAATAAAGCCCTAAGTAATCCTAGGGACTAAACTTGCCTTTTGCCGAAACCTATACAAGCCCTAGGGGGCAATAATGAAAATTGTATTAAACTTAAATATGAACCGCAAGTTAGAGGACTAAAACTGCCAATAGGTGACACTTAATTAAGCCCTAATATGAGCCGTATACCTTAGGGACTAGTTTTGCCATTTATGGAAACTTAAAGAAACCCTAGTTACACGTGTAACTAGGGAGGGACCAAAACTATAATTATTAAAAGATTTAGAAACCCTAGGGGTATAAAAGTAATTTAACCGCGAGTATTTATTTAATTAAAAGGACTAAAACGTATTTTTATACAAGTATTACGAACCTTAAAATCTTATACATTTTAAACCTTTATTTAAACGTAAAACTTAAATAAACGTAACAATTGTTAAGTTTCCAAACCTATAACTTAATAAATATAAATCTTACGTAAACATGGATTTTAAATAAAATGTTATACATTTATAAACCTTATTTATATATTAAATATAAATTGAAAATGATTAACATATAAATTAAATATAATAATTATATTTATTTCCTATCACTTTAAATGTGCATAAAACTATATTATATAGATTTTTAAAGTGTTTTATAAATAACGTAAGTACAAAATATTAATTAAATGAATTAATTAATTAAACCTTATTATTTATTTTATACATAAAATAAATACTATTAGAACTGGTACTACGATGAACAAAATACAAGTATTTTAATTAAATGCTTAAAACCAGTTTAAGCATGTACAGATTTATTCTGGAACTTTTATGCATTATGTTATGCATTTACTGAGACCTTATAATTATTTAGGTCGTTGACTGTATCGTGAGCATCCTCATCAGATTTATCTACTGACTTATTGTTGTACTACTGAGGTGAGTTCATGGCCCCACTTTATATATTGACAAACTTTTAAACCTTTTAATGGGGAAGGAAACATGCAACATATTTGATTTTATAGACATGGACTGAACTGTGAAACTTTTGATTACATTGCCTATTGTAGATGAACCCGCATGACCCGTGCATCCGAAACTGTTAGAATTATTGAATTACCTGAATGTTATAAATAGATCTATTTGGTATTGACCATCCCCATCTGGGTGAGTCATGCTCACTGTGCCTAGGCCAGGACAACAAATGTTTCACATGTCAGCACTTATTTTTGTTATGGGTGCCTTGATCAAGATAAGGCGAAGGGTCCTTATCTGTTAAGGACTTAACTGTCAAGTTTCAGTTTCAGGCAATATGGAAATGTAATTACTTTTAAGTATTGATGCTTTGTGCATTACTACTTCTGGGAATATTTAATGTCCAAACTTATTTTAATTAAATCTGTGAATTCACCAACTTTATGTTGACTTTCTAAGCATGTTTTCTCAGGTAACTGAAGCAGGTAATGGTGTGCATGAAGTCAAGCATCATGATAGGCTGCATTTATAGAGCTCATCTGGGGTTTTATAAATTGGGAATAAATTCAAACTTTCAAACAATGTTAAAGACTACTGTAATACTATTTTCACTTTCAATCTTGTAATAAATGTAAGGATAATCTTTTATCTGTTGCTCTACATTCTGTCTACTGTTGATCCACCTACGTGACACCCAAATATTATTTCCGCTGCGTTTGACTCAATTTGGGGGTGTCACATCGTTTTACATTTAAGCCGAACCAAACAACCCCTTAATTCTTTTTACTAAACCTATAGCCAAACAGTCCCTTATGTTGTCTTAAATCAAAAACCAAACACCCCTTTAATCTGCCAGTTACCCCTGGCAGTTATGCTACTGCCACCGACAGTAGCCGATTTCCCTTGCCTGCAATAATTTCCCACCGAGACCACAAAGGTCTCGGTTCCCACTGCTTGACCAACATACACCCCCGCCGCTGCCACTGTTAAGCCAAACATGCCCCTGCTGGCAGCAGGGTTTGCGCTGATGGAGCAAAAAGCCCACCGTGGCTGTTTGATTTGTGGTAGTTCAAAAGGAGACCACCACCGAGAGTCATATAATCTCGGTTTGGTGCAAGCCGAACCAAAACCCAATCAGACCCGACCCCCTATTACGTTTTAAACATTATACCACCATGTTTTTTTAATACTTTATTCTATGGGTTCTAGAATAAAAATAAACAAAAGTAACGGATTTAGATTACCGTAAGCATAATCATTGAAGGACTAGAAGCTCGAATACTGGATCAAACCAACCTTAATCTCCTGGATTCCAAAGTCACATGTGTTCTTGTTTTTGGTGGTGAAAACCGGCGACAGAATGAGCAAAGGAGGAAGCAAGATTGTTAGACTTACTTTTTGGTAAGCTGGCGCCTTTCACGTGAGTTGGACTAGATATACATCATTTACTAAACACAGGGACTTATTATGTAAAGGTTGTATAGTCCTAGTTTGTTAGGCCTATAAATACCCCCATGACTCTCCATGGGGGTGTGGAAGTTTGTTTATTTTTCTTGTTTTCATTTCACTTGGAATAAAACACATAACATTCCTTCACCTCTCTCTAACTTTCTCTCACTAAGAACAACAATGGCGTACATGTTCTTTGATCATTCTCGACCACCCGAACCATGGTGGGTTTTTGATGCCTTTCAATTGGTATCAGAGCTAACCGGGGGTGTTTTGTATCCGTGTGTTTGTGTGGTATCATCAGATTCGTGTTATGTAGTTAAGATTCAAGGTTCGTACTTTTTGGATTCAAATCTTTATCAGATTTTTAACATGTCTTGATTTAATATCTTTTGATTTTGTTAAGTCTTTTGAATCTATCGAAAGTCACGAATCTATTGTCCAATTCTGTTGTGTCTAGTCATGATGCTTATCAAAATCCCTTATCCATTCCTTTATTTTTTACCCGTTTTTCTTTGTTTTTGTCCCTGTATATATCTGCTCCTATTTATGGGGATAAGGACAAAAATTTATGGTCCAACCATTTTTTTCGGGGTACAAAAAATTATGGTTCAAAAACCTTTTAAGATGGGATGTTGCGATGAGAGTCTCGATGGCATTGCGATACTTTTTCAGATGAACACATTGCGATGGGTGCACTTTGCGACGGCTTCTTTTTTCGGATTTATTCCGATGGGGTTTTTTTTTACATTCCGATGGGTTGGGCTGTCCTCATTGCGATGGATGGCCTGATTCATCGGAATGGATGTAGTTAAGTCGTCATGCTACCAAAATTTTGCCGACATTGCGATGGATAGTGGTTTAGTGCGATGTGTCCAGGATTTATTGCGATGGATTGTTAACTATTGCGATGGATGGAAGTAAAGTATTGCGATGGTTTTTATTATGGTGACTCATTGCGATGAAAGACATTGAAAAACATTACGATGGTTTATTTAAATTATTGCGATGGGAGACTATATCATTTAAAATAAACATATCAGATTTAGACTCCTATTCTTTTAAAACCATCAGCTTATTCATTGCTCAAATCCTATAATCTGTAACATTCAAAATTTCGACCCATACAAGCCAGTATATCCAAAACCCATTTTTTCCCACAACATGTAAACCAGTTAATCAAAACCGACAAATCCCAAACCGTGACCAAAACCGTGCTCAAACCCATGACTCATACACAATGTTTCTTTTAATCACAACCTTTTACCTCCACAAATACTCAACCTATCCTAATCCCATCGTCTCCTAATCCCAAACACATCTTGACTCGTTGTCACACTCAGAAAGATCATCTGATTTAATTTGTTAAAACGTTTTTTTTAATCTGTAAAAAAGTTTTTTACGTTTAACAAGTTTCCATCATTGACCATAACTATCTCCTGTAATCACAAACGCCAACCTACCCGAGATCATATGAAATGATCTTGTAGCCGTTTCATTCTCTTCATGTATGGGATTCGGCTCGAGAACAATCTTTGAAAGTCGAATTGTATTGGGTGTATTGGCTTTCTGATTGAGATTTATATGGTTTGCTTAGCAATGATACTTAGATATTGGGATTTGTTCTAGTTTCGATGATTTTTGATGTTCCATGAATGAGACGAGTTTGATTTGAAATGATGGAGATGGAGGAGTTTGTTTTGAGATGAGAATGGTGATGGCTGCTATGGCGATGGGATGAGATGGTCTTGATGATTTGAGTGTAGATGGATGTTAATGGGGGCGGATGTTTTGATATATTTGATGGAGTGAGATTAGTTTTTGTACTGTGAAAGTAATTAGGTGGTTTATATGTATCTCCTTTCTTGCCTCTCACACACGTGGCCTTCAAGAAAAAATGGGGCGGATATATCAACGTAGACCATACACTCTCAACATACACGTGGCCATCTAAACATTACAATTTGTAAAGTGAGTTTGGTCTATTTGGGTAACTGTGTTTTAGTGAAGACTTCCAAGGGGCGGAAATTTCGAGACACTCAAGTGGGTTTGAATGATTTTCTTCAAAAACTAGTGGTTTATACGTGGGATGCACCTCAAAATCATTTTATTTTGGTGCAGTTCATTTAGTTAAGCCCATGAAAACCGGACATAGAGTGTCAAGTGGGCCTCACATTTGTTTTTATTGGGCTTAGGTTGACAATCTTTTGGGCTGTTTGTACCTTAATGTTATGGGCTGCCCATTTTTCAGAATTTGGCCTGTTACACTTGGTTACTAATTGTCGGGCGGATCACTACTTTAACCGAAGGTATATAGTGAGCCGATTAATTTTTGCAATTTAATTCGGGATGACTGATTATATATCCGAATCTTGCAAATTTAATCATGTCGGTTTTGAGTTTTAGGGTTATTGGACTGAGCCGGGTATTTTCGAAAGAACCAAGTGATAAAATTGTTGTCGAGTTAAAGGCTTATGGGACAAGATTTTATTATTTTGGCAGGCCGTTTAAACAGTGACATTCTGGCCGGGTATCCGTTTTCGATCATAACACTTCTTCACGAACAACAATCACAACAAACACATCTAAACACGATACATTACACTAAAACGATCCTTATCAAAAATTCACCTAAATTCCTAACGGCTATTACGGTTTATGTGATTACGAAGATGATTCGATGCTACTTATTTGAGGTTGAAGTGAGATTTTTCAGAGGCGTTCTTATTTTATCTTTAAAGGAGTACTTGCAACTTTATAAGATAACTTGTTCGAGCTTATACGGTTATGAATGAAGACTTGAAGTATCTGGTTTCCAGTGTCAAGGGGAGGATGGTCGACGGCATGGATAACTATCACTTAAAGGAGCTACGTTGTTGTACTCAGTGTCACGCGCATAGTCGACGTGGATATCCTCAAGAGGTGTTGTGCCCATATACTTCGTCAGTAATGTAATGGGTACTCAGAAATTTCTCATGATATTTCTACACCGTTCTTCATTCTACTATAGTGCAAGCTTAAGATCAATTTTGGGGAATTCTACTTCAGTTTCAAGTTTGGATTATCGGGTTATCTTCATCAGTGGTCACTATCAATAGCCAACAGAATTGATAAGGGGATTCAGTTCGGGGTGATCTTGAGAGAATTTTGTTTAGAGAGATATTGTTCACATCTTCTCACATCGTCATGGTTGCTAAGTAAGCGGTTCCAGTTGACATACCATGTACACACATGAAGGATGATTCCCTTAATAGGTATCATCCTGGAGGGACAAATTTGTACATGCGGGGTCACTTGACTTTGGTGTTACAGTTTCTACATAGAGGGATAAGTTGTCTACACTCGGGACTTAATTGACTTTGGTGTGGCGACTTTTTATCATCACTGTCCTGTCAGGAGAAATGTGCATTTCCGGGACTTAATTGACTCTGGTGCTACAATTTGACTTCATATTCGGGATAGAGTGTGTACTTCTGGTAATCTATCATAGAATCAAGACTGGGATTGCTTCAATTTGTGAGAAAATGTTGATGACGTTATCACCTCCCACAGATTTCCTCTGTATGATCTGTTTGGGAGGGAGCAGTCTTTACTGCTTGTTTTATGAAAGGCCTTCTAGTTGGGAGGGAGTAAAACTCAACTAGATTCTACAAAGCTGAAGAAATAGAGCTGGAGTATTCAAGAAGATGAAGGTCGCTGAAGACTGTCTCAAGGAATGCTGGAATTCAAGCTTATCATTTTTCTTTATTTTTGCTTGTAGGAATCATTGTAACCAACTCACGTGAGTCACCATCTTGGAGGGAGATTGTTAGACTTACTTTTTGGTAAGCTGGCGCCTTTCACGTGAGTTGGACTAGATATACATCATTTACTAAACACAGGGACTTATTATGTAAAGGTTGTATAGTCCTAGTTTGTTAGGCCTATAAATACCCCCCATGACTCTCCATGGGGGTGTGGAAGTTTGTTTATTTTTCTTGTTTTCATTTCACTTGGAATAAAACACATAACATTCCTTCACCTCTCTCTAACTTTCTCTCACTAAGAACAACAATGGCATACATGTTCTTTGATCATCCTCGACCACCCGAACCATGGTGGGTTTTTGATGCCTTTCAAAGATGGTGGCATGTTGAATGTTTCTAGGGTTTAGGGTTTTTGTTGTCTAAAATTAATCTACTCCCCCCGTCTGTTTCTTCTTATCACACGGTTTGGAGCCCAAGTGGGCCTTGAGCCCACTTCCCTTCTTTTTGGACGCCAGCCAAACACCACACCCTTATTAATCTTTTTAGTTATTACCGCGACATGTTAAATATTTCGTGTTTTCGTGGTTTAAGTGTCGTGAATTTCATAGTTATCATTATACGTGTTAAACGTAATCATTATGTACGTAATTACTTGTCGTGTTAATTAAATATACGTAATAATAATAATAATCGCGTTAATTATTTGTGTTTACGTGTTACGTAATTATTAATTATTCATGTTATTGTGATTACTTGTACGTAACGACATTGATCGTATTAATAATATACGTAAGCACATAATTATCTGTTCGGGATTTTATGTTCATGATTTGATGTTCGTTATTATAATTATTATCGTGTACGTAATAGTTATCGTGTAATAACACGTACGTAATTCTTGTAATTAATATTCGTGAAACATATTCATGTTATTAAAAGGAAAGTTTTAATCTTGTACGTACGATTATTAATGTACTGTTCATGGTAAAAGCATGCGGGTTTTACATTGGTCTTAATCCGGGTTTACATACAAGAACTAATGGGAAGGCTTGAAAAATAAAACATGGATCACCAAATCACTTGCCAGCTGGGCCACTAGCGTCGTCTCATTTATTAACAAATCTGAAAAGTGGAGCGCACTCACTCCTTTTTCATCCAATAAGAAGACGCCATGCAATAATCATTTTATCCACTTTGGATAATAATCCGTGTGAGAGAAAGAGAGCCAACCAAAGGAAGCCACGTGTCACATTTAAACAAGAACGCGCCCAGAACCGATATTGAGCTACAATGCATTTCAAGCAAAGTGTTCTACATGAATCTTGCTCCAAATGATGAGACGAATATAGCCAAATCATCCAATTAGACTCTAATTAATTCAATTGGAAAATCCCAATTTGGATCATCAACGGCTACTTGCAATTAACTAATTGACAACACTGCAGCTTGTCATTGGCCTGGACACGTCCCCGACTCCAACTAACTCTCACTTCAGCTCTATAAATAGGACATGTTTAGCTCATTTGTGATTGTAGAATGTAGGTGTGATAAACACACACTTCACTTTTTCCTTACATTTTTAGCTTTTCACTTTCAGTTAGAACTACTCTTAGGTGCTTGACACACACCTAAGAGTTAGTTAGTTAGTTAACAACTACTTGTAACCACTTTTCCCTCCAACAAATACAATTCAACTTTCAGTTTCAATCAATCTCATTCTACTTCATTCATTACTTCAATTCCTGTGATATTGTGTTGTTTCTGTTGATCTTCTATGATCAATTGAAGCTTGTTGATGATTTGAAGCCTTGTAGCTGTTCAGTTTTTCATTTGAAGTTCATTTGCAGTCAAGTTCATGCAGTGTATAAGGGTGATGATTGTAGCAGTCTTTTGGTGTTGATATGATGGTGAATTTTGGTTGATTAATGGTGGTTTAGAGTTTGTTAGAAGGCTCAACGCCTCTCTACTCCTACAACGGAGGCTTCAAGCTAAAAAGTTTCGAATTCCAATTTTTGTTCCTATAAAGTGTCCATGCGTTCTACATTCCTAGAATAACCACTATTTGCTGAACTGATTGAGTGTTTAGATTACTTGCAGCTTAATTGTGTAGATTGATAGTTTACTTGTGGTATTACAGCTTTTAATTCACTCTCACTTGGTTAAAATTTGTTCTTACATCAGTAATTGATCATTAGAAGTCACTTAGAGTTTTAATAGGTTAACTAGCTTGTTCTTTGCTCATACAATTTTCAATTCATCACTTTGATAAGTCTCAATAAGTGTTTCAGCTGTCATTCACTAAAACTCAAATAGTATTTGTAAAAATCTCTTGTTCAGATTTTAAGGTGTGTTTGGTTCTGGATCTTTTGTGGTGATTCAGAGTTTAAAAGTTGCTGATTAGTGTTGGTTTACACTTACTGATATAGTGTAAGTATTTTGGTTCAGTCTTATAGTCAAAATAGTTTTCAAACAGGCAATTGGTAGTGAAAAAGTTTGGGTTAGTACTTACCAAAAGTTCATCAGTTAAACTTATGATTTTTGATTCACTAGCACTTACTTGTTTCTTGACCAAATTGCCTGAAATTTGTTTCAATTTGTAGTTTAATATCTGAAGTTTCAGTGTTAAATAGGAAATAATACAGCTTAAGCTTTTCAGAGAGTTATTAGCTTTTTAGTCAGCTTATTAGCAAAATCAAGTTTCTGTGATAAACCTCATTCTATTTTACTGGATCTCCAAATCTACTTCATAAATCTGTTGATTTTCTTTCACAAAATCGCTTGCAAACATGTCTTGAACAAATTCTGAAAGTTTCAGCTTTTTCACTTTTTTGGTCAACTTTGGTCAACTTTGGTCAAATAAGCCAATTTTAGCTTATTCAAGATTCCAGCTTATTCAGTGGATAATTTTCAATTCTAAAAGACATTCCAAGCTTTGTGGAGGTTGATTAATTAGTTTTAACAATAAAATTAGATTGTGTATGTCTAGATTTCATTTTGGCTTATTCTTGGCTTATTGATTTAAGCTAACTTGAGATTTACAAGCTTTTAAGCAAAATCCTGTTACTGGCCTAGCTTATTTTCGATTTTAAGCAGTTTGCAAAAGACTAGACTGATTTTGGTCCATTAATAAGCTCTCACCAGCTTATTCGTTTTGTTTAACCCGTTTTTGTGAAAAGTTCTATTTTAATTGCAAAAAGGTCCTTTGTTTTTGTTAGTTGTTATAATCAGAGCTAATCTTCCATGTTTTTAGGTTTTGCATAAGTAAGTCCCTATAATTTCAGTTGCTAGAATTTCAGTTAGTAGTTTTGGGAATTTGTTAAGTTTGTTTGCAAGTTTGTTACATTTTATATATTTGGTCCTTTTAGTTTCTGATTTTACACTTTCAGTCCTTACACTTTCATTTAGTTTACATTTCAAGCAATTTACCTTTCATGCATTAAATTCTTGTACTTTGTGAATATTAATTGGTACTTGCACTTTGTTTTACGGATACGTAGGCTTAATATTTTTCACTTTTTACGTGTTTGATTGAATTAGACATAGAATCCAAACAGCCCTTAACAACCAAGAACAATTTAAAGCTTGACATTAGAAAGCCTTTCAATTTGTCTAGAATCGAGAATAAACGAACTTACAAATACTCAATTTTAATGACACGTTTGGCCCAAAATGTTTATAGTTTCAAAAATGAAAGTTTTAGTCCCTATACTTGTTAAAAATTACATAACAACCTCAAAAATATACCAAATGATCTAGGAACTTAAGGCGAAGTTTATGAACACTTTTATAATCATAATAACATTAATTTTCCAGAATTATATCTTTTGAAATGGATTTTAAGTCATTATTTCATGTAAATTACAAAACTAGGGTTTTAAGACATTTTTAGCTCATAAATTTCATGTTAGCTTATTATATGAACTAAGGCTTATTATATTAGCTTATTAATATCATATAAAACTTATAACAAGTTTTAGAAAGCATTATAACAAGATCAAAGCTTAGTTAACATAGTGATTACCAAGGTAGCTCCAGAAGGCTCCTTATGACTTCTTATGAACACAACTTGCTACGAAAGCTTCAAGAGCTTTAATGGCTTCTTTATAGACATGTTTTCTTGTCCTCTAAGAGTCCTGTAACTTTTTTAGAAGTTGAATTCAAAATGTGTAAGGAGGTAAAGAGAAAATGGGGTACAAGTTTACATATGGTGTAGTTCGCCCCTATTTATACTTGTTTCAACCATTAGGCTCCAAGTTTTGGCCATGAACGTGTAAAATAGTTAGGTAAGTGACTAAGGGAAGCTTTGGATGTCTATGAAAGTCTAGGAATGGGTAATGGAAGCTAGGAAAAAATATCTAGGGCTTATGGTCTATAATGGGTCACAACATGATTTAGATAAGAATGGTGATGTGTAGCCTTCAAGTAGGTGATGCACCTACTTGTAGACACTCAAATATATCTATATCATCTGATATTAGGTTTTAATTTTGGAGGGACGAAGTTTAAACAAGGTTTTGGAAGGAAAACTAAAGCGGGTTCAATATCTAGGGCTTGTAACTTATGAATTTGTAATTTTGATAATTAAGGACTTAGGAATGTAATTAGTGATTTAATAGGGTGTAATTAGGCTTTAAACATTGTATTTAGAAGTTTTGGGTCCTTGGTTTGAAGATTAATAAAGGTTTGAAGAGAAATTAGGAAGCCAACCTAGGCGGGTTACAGTTTCTAATGATCTAGTGTTAAATCTTTGTTAAAGTTATTATCAATCACTTAGATAATGACTTAAACTCAATTTAGGTCTTAGAAATTGTGTTTTAAGTATCAAAATTGGTTCACACTTGGTTCGATAGGTTATTCTAAGTAAACATGTCTAAAGAGTGAAAATACCTATTTTGACCTAATTTACAAGTTATGCATTGAAATCTTGTACCTTGTGATTTAAAGTACTTGTACATTGTTCTAATATAATGTTTATAACCTCAATGTAATGATATGAGTTTTGTTAGACTTGTTCTAAAAGACTAGGTATTGATTCTAAGTAAAATCCTTAATATGAGTGTTTTTAGGTAATTAAGCATAATGACTTTCTACTTTGGGTAATTAGTGTTTATATCATTACGTAAACTTATTCTAGGTATTATATGATATGTTTAGGAATTCTAATGATCCTACACTTAGTTTAAGGGTTTTAATAAGGTAATCATAACCTAGGTGCAATTAGGTTAACTTATAGTTCTATGTTTTAATAACTTGTACATTGTGCTTTATTAATTTGTAACTTATCTTGGGATAAATGTATGATCTTAGTATGATACTTGGTTGAGTTTTATAATTAGTTGCAAAAGATTAGACTCTATTCAATGTGAAATGGATCTTAGGTTTCTAATCCAAGTTACTAGGTCTTTTACATGTAATTAGCTTTAGATTACTTATAATTAGTATTTTATGATCAATTATCTCTTCTTATATGATAGATTATAACTTGTAAATTTTACTTGATATTCATACATAGATATTGTGTAGTTACATTGCTTGAAATATTGATTTACAAAGGATTTTCTAGGGTTGCTATGGCTCTTTAATGATTTAAGGCATCTTTATTATATTTGAAATGTTATTCTTTATAATATATACATATGATTACTATATAACTCAGACTTGATATATACATATTGTTTACAACATAGAGGCATATGTTGAAGTGGCAATTGAGATAGTGAGAATTCATATATTCCTTAATTTAGTCATATATCATATCAAAATGCAAAAATTTCTTAGTGAGTTTGCCTCTTTATTTATTTAACAAATAGGAAATACACATACATTGATATTACATTAGCAAAATCTACCGGATGTTATACATAAGCTCCCTTATAAGCTCACTTGACAACAGAGTTTATAAGTTTGTTCTTGTTCAAGTGTTAATTTTCAGTCGATTTAACTTTTTCTTGCAAAATCTTTTTATTTTCAAACTGTTTTCAAAAAATCAAGTTTATTGGTTTTTATTTTTTACTCACTGTAGCATTAAGCTATCCCCTAGCTTATCTAACAAATAAGCTAGGGACATAGCTTATATGGTACTTGTAGTTCTTTCTTTGTGGTGTTTCAAGTTGCTTAAGTTAGAAGACATATCTCATTTCATTTCTAGAACCTTTTGGTATATTGTAGACAAACCAACAAATGTTTCATAAGCTCCATTCATAAGTTTTAAACTGTTGTGATAAGCTCAAAAAGGTTTGAGTTTTCTTTGAAGAACGATTAGGTTGAGAAAAAATTTCTTAGACTCAATTCAAGTACATCTCTCACCCTTTCTACTTTTCATAAATCTTTGACTGTATTTGATTGTTGTTTATTTTGGTTTCCTTGCTTATTTGCTTTCTTATATGTTATTTTAAAGTTTTTACCGCTTCTGGTGATGTTATGCTTTTCATTTTCTTTTTTCTGCTTTGAATTTGATTTTGCCTTATCAAAAGTTCATCTATGTGACTTTAAGGGGTGTTTGGGGTTAGACTGTGTAAGCTTGGTTGACCTAGGGTTAGGCTGTTTAACCATTTTCATACCTTAGAGGAACTTAGTGTAGTCTAAATATTGCTTTTAAACTATCTTTGTAGTGTAAAATTTGAATTTTCATGCTCTTTTACTAATCTATCTAAGTAGAATTACTAGGTTTTCTTGTGAATTGTTATTAGTTGTTTGTCTAAGTTATTTTTCCCTTGTCATTTAATATAAAATAATATCTGGTAGGTCTTGAGGTGTTAAAATAGCTTAGGCTTCAGTCCGAGATCATACTTGGTTCTTTTTGACCAAGTTTGAGGGCAAACACATCAGCGGACACATTTGCCTTGATTTAGGCATACTCCCTAGAGGAACTTACTTTGAGTTAAGCTTCGGTTCATGAACTAAACAGCAATAATATTGGTTTCAGACTATGGTTAATGATCATAACCATTTTCTCTATTTACTTGTTTTACAAATGAATGCTTGTGTTCCACACCTTTATTGCTAAACCTATGAATTTCACTCAACTTTGTGTTGACGATTTTACATGTTTAATCTCAGGTATTATTACTTAGCTTTGCTTGGATGGGAGCCCGCAGGATATTATCGCAGCTTGGAGATTTCTGTGATACTTTTAAAAGACTGGTTTTAGTATAAACTGTCAGAAATTTATTATATCTTTTGGGCAACTTTATGTTATAAATCATGATGAAATAATATATCTTTCCGCATATAAAACTATGGGACCTATGTTTAAAACTCTGATCATTTATGATATGATATATATGCTTTTATTATGTCAGCTTTGTGTCAACTGTAATTCATTGTTTCTTGTACTATGACGTGTTACCCCCCTCGTTGCCTAGTTGTTCCCTGTCAGATTTTGGGGGTCTCACAGATTGCTTATCTGTCTTAGGTTAATTTTGGATTTATCAGCCTTTTAGGTGCTTAATATTAAGCCCAAAATTGCCTAGTTTGCTTCTAGTTGCACTAGTACTGTAGCATTAGGCTTAACTTAGGATTATTTGATTTTTGCTTTGTTGAGGTGTTCTGTGAGTTTGAATTGCTTATTTATTGATTTGTTGTTTGTTGATTTTTGCTTTGTTGAGGTGTTCTGTGAGTCCGAATTGCTTATTTATTGATTTGTTGTTTGTTTTAACACCCAAATAAGTCAACTGCTTATTTGGGATTTGTTCAAACCCAAAAATATCAAAAATAGCAAAAATAAAGGTGTGGGACTCGAACCCACCACCTCTCCCTCAACAAACAAACGATATAACTATTTTCCCTTAGGAATTTTTCGAGTTACTAAGGGTTTCTTTTATTTTTGTTGTACCCAAATATTTATCACTTCACCATGATAGATATAAGAAAATAGATAAAAAAATAGATGAAAAGAGATGAAGGTTTAGAGAGAGAAAGTAGAGAGAGAATGGTTGGAAACTTTTTGAAATTAGATTAAGAATGAGAAAATGAAATGAACCAACACCATCCTATTATGCTATGAGGAGAGTATTTATAGCCTTGTTTTGCATGTAGACTAATGGGCTATTGTAGATGGGTCAGGCTTTCCTTTTGGTCTTTAGGACCTAAACATGGCCTATGTAGCTTAAAGTAAATCCCGTGAATCCCGACTAACCTACTACCTATTACAACGTTCTAATATATGATACATAATAAACAACATTCTTGTTTGACTCAATATTTTGAGGCCATCAATCTCCCTCAATGAGAGGTCATTCCTCTACGACATTTGGAGATTTATAGAGATTACTAATCTCAACATAAATGAGTCGAGAACGTGTAATAGTAGTCTTGTTCCTTCATGTTGTGATCTTTGAGCCTTTGTCATTGTCTTTTGACTTTGTCTTTAATCTCGAGATCTTCAAATATGTGACCAAGTCATTCTTGATGATACAATATTTTGAGAATAACATCTCACTCACTGAGAGGTCATTCCTCTACGACATGCGAGTATTTATGGACATAATTAATATTTGGTATGGAGATCTTTAATATGACTGTTTCATGCTTGTTGGTCACCATCCTTGACTTGTCTTTACCATCTTGTGCTCTTGTGTCTTCATCCATATGCTCACACTATGCACCATCTTGAAAGCTTTCTAACAATCTCATTTGAAGAGAGGTCATTCCTCTACATTCATTGTTAAGTAAGATTTGATCATCAGAGTCGCGAAAGTCTTTAGCTTTCTTGATTGTGTGGTTTGGAATCTTCGACTTTGCTAAGTACACCGTAACGCCACCTTCTAGAGACAAAACATAGACATGCTCTAAATGGCTTTGACATTCGTCCTAAATCGGTAGCGGGTTTTACCTCTGGTCGGTGAAGAACGTTAGACGATATTAAATATCGTACCTGTGATTAGGTAGAATCAGTTAAAAATCTCCTTGATAGGGTTTCGCGGCTGAACTAGCTGTTCTCTTTACTCGACCGTCTCAATGCAAGAATGCGAACATAAAGAGTGAATCAATTGGGTAAATATCCGCTTGATTAAATTCGTCAATTCAAGTTTTTGGAACAATTTTGATTCATAAAGAATCTTACCATTGTTGCTTTCCTGTTGACACAAGCTTGATTCATAAAGAATCTTACTATGAATACTGAAGAGTATCACTCTGATTGTTCTCGCAAGACCATAAAGATATTGCGTAGAAACCTGAAACGAGTTTGGATCAATTAAGAATCAAACCACTGTTGCTTTTCAGTTTTGCACATGTTCAATTCATAAAGAATCTTACACATGACCTACCGCAGTGGTGTTTGATGTTAACACCAGAAGGATTTCCACTCATCATTCTGAATACTGAGTAGTATCACTCTGAGTGTTCTAGCAATATCGCAAGGATATAGCGTAGGACTCTCTTCTTCGACATGTAGTGGGTCCTAACGAGATTTGATTGATCTCTATGCTCTAGAATCGATTTGTGCACTTTTAGTGGCCGGAGGCTAGAACAGATGCCACCTATTCAATATCGACTATCTTGGAGGGAGCAAGTCAATAGAAGTCGTTAATATAGATATTTAATTTTGGAAATATGTGTATAATAGATTTAATATTCGTTTCCTCAACACGACTCGAATTGATGTCAAATTTCTCACAAGATTTATCGTTTTTGGTTAAAAATACGTGTTTGGTATCTATGTCTAATTAAACTTACATGGGGATACTATTTTAGGCTTAGGGAATATATAAATAAAAGCGCAAATAGTTCACATAAAATTACTCTAAAATGCAATACAATTGAACTACAATTTAAAATCTAGTTATTAAATCTAAGATGCAACAAAACTATACTATAATTAAAAAAATAATTATTCTCAATGTAACATTAAACTAAATGCAAGAACGTAATAACAAGTAAAATGACAAAAATTAAATCAAAAAGATAAACTTAAGAATAAAGGGTAAAGCTTTAACCTTTATAGCTTATTAATCTTTTTAGATGATAAAGCTTGAAGCTTTATATACCAATAAGCTTAATAATCAAAAAAAGGTGTAAACTTTATACTCAAAATAAGCTTATCTAAATGAAAACTAATTTTTACAATTTTAAATCTATTTTTTTAAAACAACAATAATTTTTAAAACTAATTAAAACGATTTTTATAAAAGAGATATATATTTGAAAACAATTTAAACTAAATTAATCTAATTAATTAAACTAAAACGATTAAGCTAGATATTGAAAAAGGAAATAACTTTAGTACCCATGGTCCGAAGAAAAACGCTCTAAAACCAATCAACTTAACCAACAAAATATGGCCCGTAAAGTACACGGCCTCTCAAATCAAAAACAAGACCCGACCCGTAAAGTACACGGTCTCTCAAATCAAACTCGAACCAAATTTATTAAACCCGTAAGCTCCTCACCAATCGTGATGAATCGATACGCAAAGATCAAAAGAACACAAGAGGTTAGGATGATAAGCAACTAATTAATTTTTGATTACGTTGATTACTAATAGATCTAGACTATTTTTTTAGGTTTTATAAAAGTTTTTTAATTTTTAAATTAAAAACTAATAGATCTACAATATTAAAAGGTGAATCAAAGATAAAAATAAACTTAAACTAAATTAATTAACTATTTTCAATAAACTAAAGAAGTAAATTAAATTGCATAAAAGTAATTAATTAAAAGACTAGCTTATTAATAAGTTGTAAGCCTAAGCTTAAAACTTATGTGATTCGAAAAACTTAAAAAGCTAATTGAAAAAATTCACCCACAATAAGTTAGATCTCGAAATATAAGTCCAATATAAGCTTGAAATAATAACTTATTCCAAACTTTTATATAAATCTAACTTATTTGGAAAAAGTTATAAAAACTAATCCCAAATAATAAGCTAGATTATAAGAAAAACATTAAGACATGTAGAATGAGAATAAGCTAAAAGAGATTAACAATAAGCTAAAACATAAACTTTTATTAATATGAAAGTGCTTAAAAATAAGCTAATACAAAAGCTTGGAAGAAAAATACATTAATAAAACAAGAAATAATATTGACATTATTTAGCTACCTAAAATCTACATACTAAAATGAAAAAAAATGAGGTGCTATTTATAGATGAAGTCAAGGTGCTTGGGGTAGATTAGTCTTTTTATGCTCTTAACCATATTCTCTTCTTTAACTTGAGGGCATCTTGGTCATTTCATATATGATGATGTGTTTCAACCAATAAGATGAAAGATGCTTTTTGGATAGACCAATGAGAGCATTTCACACGGATTACCATCTTCACCTTTTATTATTTTTTCATCCAAAGGCTCTTGATTAATTTTTATTTAATCAACTCCACCAACTTTATTCTTTTAGAAGGATGCACCTAATTACTCACAAACGAAACACATATGCTATTTTCTTTCTTTTTAATATTTTTGTGTTCGTTTAGGTATAGATAAAAATAAATAAAAATAAAACTACTAAAACTAAAAATATTTCAAAATAAAAATTAATTATTTCAATACTAAACTAACAATTATAAAATAAAATAAAAATTATTTATTTAAATTTTACTAAGATTAATAAAATGTTAAAATTAGAAATAAAATAGTAGAATATGCAAAATGCAAACCGAGACGAGTTACGCGGCAAGGCCGGGACCGTTAGCTTCTTAATTTTGTGCTCTTCTATTGGTCCATGTGGTTTGTTATTGGATAACTTTGCAGTATGGCAGAAATAGTCCTTGTTGTTTGCATTTCTTGATTTTGGCACTTTTGGTCCTTTGACTTTATCTTTGACTTTTCTTTGATAAATGTCCATGAAATCCCGTGTTTTCTTCATTTTGTCCTTTTGTACCTGTTTAACAAGAAAACACAAAACCACGCGTAATTCGGATATTTACGTTTATAAATACACGTTTTGGTTTGGTTTTTCCTTGTTTTAAGTGGTAAAAGGATAAGTGTTTTTACACTTATTAAATTCCCCAACACTTGACCATTGCAATGTCTCCATGCAATGCACGATTTTAAAGCACTAATTTACATTTTTCATCATAATTAACCCATCTTGGCCTTTATTACGATATACTATTACTACTACAACAAAAAGAAACTAGACAACGATGAAAAGATTAAAACTTTATTCAAGGCAACTATTCCTACTTAATTTATTTACTTTGAAATTGTTTGATGGAAGAAACTCGGAGAAATCAAAGACTTAAATTAGGGATTTTGGTGTCATGAATATTTATCACCCTCAAGTTTCACCTTCCCCATACTAAGCGTAAAAACGAGATCATTGTTATTATAATTTAGTAAAGCTAACACTTACTCATATGGTTTAATTACCCACTTAGACCCCCTTATTCCTATGGTGTATCTCTTGTATTTTATTTTTTCTTGAATGATCACGAGGATGCATTTTTGACTTATTTCGATTATTTATTAAGGCTGAAAATAAAGTAGGATGATTTAATCAATAGTTAGCTAAAGGAGAAAATCTTTTAAAACGGCTTCTCGAAATACATTAAAGTTCATATCTTGGAATAAATCGTTTCACGATTTGAGACCCTTCTCGAACCGATATTTGGCATGTACTTCAAACTTCAAATCTTGAGAGACAATCTTGAAATTACATCTTCATTTGGGGTGAGAGATGCTTCAAACATTGACCACGACTTCTTCCTTTATCCTAGTCTTTATTTAGGATTTTGATATACAACGATCTGCCTCCTTTTCGAACTTGGATCTATTTATCCTCATGTCTTGTAAGAGCCTTTTTGGATAGACTTTTCTGCAACCTTATGGGAGTAAATTGCTTCTCGCCGTGTGTCTTGATCCTTCATATTGATTTAGATTAATGATCTTCACATCATCTTAGGATCTTTAGAAAAAAAAAGTGAATCCTCGTGCCTTATGAGGGCCTTTTTGGACTTGGATATCCTCATGCCTTGTTAGGGCCTTTTTGCATACGCCAATCTTCGCGTCCCGTTTCAATAAGTTATGCCTTGGCTATGAACCCTAATTAATCCCGAGCAACTTTTACACGATTTTGGGCTAGAAGCTAAGTAATGTTTTAAATCGTACGACCTTATTTATTGCATTTATTTATTTACAAGTGTTGGGAGAAAAAGCTTATAGTTAACTCACATAAATTCATGTAAGAATACGTAACTTATAATTGACTATATCATTTCTCGTTCTCCACAATTTAAAATCTCAAGGAATGAGACTCGTGGATGCTTAGCCTAATAAACCAATTATGGTCCATATGGTTAAGGATACTAGCTAGAGTAAACTCGGATAAGTAAACTCGGGTTGAGTCAAAATATTCATAACGAGCCTAATATATCAAAGACGTCTAAACTCGTTAAAACCATTTTATTTATTCATTTCCTTTTTGACTTTATTCTTGAAATGGAATATATACATATGATGGTGATGACAAAAGGAAATGAGATAAAAGAAAATAAATGGAAAATACTACTAGGCCAAAATAAATCAAAAATTTTGAAAAACGTCGAAAAAATATTAATTTTTCGGTTAAAATGAGGACATATTTATGGAAAAGTCCACTTAACTTCGATAGAAGTCTCCCCTACACTTAATGTAAACATTGTCCTCAATGTTTAAGCATGTGGAAGTAAACTCTCCTACACTTAGTACATTGTGCACATTGTTTAAATCGAGCTAAGGAAGAGACAACTAAAGTGATTACATTTATTCAACTTATTTATATACAAGTATGAATCACAATAGTTTTGATAGAACCGGTATCACGGGTACACGGGATCACGGGTCGCATCAAAAGCACCAAAAGTGGATCATTAAAGCATTTATCCCAATGCAACACCACAAAACAACAACCTACTTGGCTCCCCTACACTTATTGGTGGAAAAGGTGGAAAGGTGGAAAAAAGTAAAATCTAACCTAGTTATTCGATGCTTGATTTTATTACCAGAGTCTCTAGCTTGACTCGATTCCCCGAATATCATCATTCAAATGGGAAAATCATGCAAAACCCGACATTTCCAAGGGAGGATAATCTCTCCATGATAAAGGGTGAAGCACACTCATATAAGGAAAACCCCACGAAGGTCCACCGGGGTCAAACACATAATTTCCATCTCGAAAGGAAATAAACCCCAAGGTGGTAAAATCATATAAGTATAAGAGAAGTGGGGTACTCGTAGTAAATTATTTCTCACAAGGAATGGTATGGTGATATGGCAAAGGTAGCACTAAAGTCTCTATTACCAGATCAAACACCGTTTCCTTAAGAGGAAAATAGCAACAGGTGTTGACATTAAAGCTCAAAATATCATCGTAATCCAAAGTAGGAGACTCTTCCTCGTCCAAACTTGATTTAAAAACATAAGAATCATCGGAGTCATAAGAAAACTCATCCTCGTGAGGAAAATAGGTATTTAGAAAGATATCTAATTCCTCCTCAAATGGAATATCCTCCAAAGTAGGAATGATCTCTAAGAGTGGGGGATCCTCCTCAAAAGTCATGACTTCTAAAATTTGGATGTAGAAGTCAAAAGGAGTCTCCATAATGGAAGGATCACTCATAGAGATGATAGCTGTATTAGCCTCACTAGGTGTTTCGTCAAAACCCATAATAATGTGATCACTTCTAGAAGTGACATCATAATTATCAAAGATTAGGGTATCAAAGATTGGTGGATTTAAAGGTCGGTCCTCTAAATCCAAGATAGTGTGATCACTTAGAAAAGTGTCATCACTATAGGTATCATAAATGGGGGTGTCAAAGATTTGAGGCTCTAAGGGTGGGGATGAAGGTATCACAAAATCATTTTGTTTAGACATTTTAGTTCCAAAAGGATTTATAAAAATCTCTTAATTATCATAGTTAAGCACATCAATCATATTGACCGATTCTTTTCCATTTGATTTATTTGTGATTTTTCCCATTTTAAAATCTTGTTTATCATCCCCAACCCTAAGAATTAATTCCCCTTCGGCTACATCAACTAATGCTTTTCCGGTTCTTAAGAATGGTCGACCAAGTATTAACGAAATACGAGGATCCATCTCATAGTCAACTACGACAAAATCTACGGGAAAAGTGAATTTACCAACCCGAACAAAAGCGTCTTTAGAAATACCAACGGGGTATGCGAGAGTTCTATTGGCTAACTCGAGAGTCATACGAGTCGGTACAAGGTCGGGTAATGATAAATGTTTCCACAAACTTAAAGGAATTAAATTGATACCAGCCCCAAGATATGCTAAAGCTATACAATCCTCAATTTCGAGAAATGAGCAAGGTAACACGAATCGACCGGGATGTCCTAGCTTTTCGGGAAGCTCTTTAAGGAGAATCACAAAACAATTCTCATTTAAACGAGTGTTAACAAGCTCTTCTATTTTTTCTTTCTTATTGAGAAAATCTTTGAACATCTTAACAAATTTGGGCATTTGAGCAAAAGCTTCAACAAGGCTAATGTTAAAATTCACTTGTTTAATAATTTTCAAAAAGTTGAAACGTGAACGTCATCCTTGGTAAGCAACTTAGCCTTGTCCAACCTAAAGGGACATGGGATATTAGGCTTATGAGGTGAAGGTTGAGAAGGAGAAGGACTCTCTTCTTGAACAACCTTAGGGTTAGGCTTATTAGGCAATGGAGAACTAGTACTAGGAGTGGTAGTGGGAGGATACCCGGAGGGGGAGCAGGATTACTAATTGTTACCTCTTGGCCTTGTCTCTCCTTTATGGGCGAAGAGATGGAAGGTCCCACTAAAGTGGCTCCACTTTGAGTAGTAATAGCACTCACATTAGCTCGAGGATTAGTCTCAGTATTAGAAGGTAAGGCTCCTTGGGGTCTAAGGGTTTGCAACATTTGCATGAATTTCCTATCCGTGGACTCTTTCATTTCTTTAAGCTTACGGTCTTGCTCATTAAGTTTTTGAAGAACCAAGTCCATTTGAGGATTAGTAACATTACCTTGATTAAAACCTTGATTACCTTGATTATTAAACCCTTGATTTTGAAAACCTTAGTTCTGAAATTGATTAGCATTTTGAAAGCCTTGATTTTTAAAACCTTGATTGTTGAAGCCTTGATTTTGCCCTTGAAAATTCCCTTGATTTGGATTAAAACTCCTCATATTAGAATTCCCTTGAAAATTACCTCTTTGTAGACCTTGGTTCTTATTTAAGTATTGGGTAATTTGGGTGGTTGGGGGTGGTCTTTGGCGAGCTACAAAACCGGAGGAGCCAAATAGTTAGTAGACTTATAAGACAAATGGTTAACATCAACATTCAGTTTAAAGTGAACCCTCTCATTTTCATTGGTATTATAAGCATAAACTTCTTGTTGGGGTTGATTATAAACTTTATCACAATTGTAGTATGAATGTGGTCCACCACAAGTCTCACAAGTCTCACTTAAAGCATGTACATGTCTAGTAGGAGCGTTATCCACTCTTAAATCAAGATGTTTAAAAATTGTAGCAAGTTCTTTAATTTTATTGTTAACCTCATTATCCCCTCCACTAGCACTAGCCATATTATCCCTTTCACTCTTAGTTTGAACTTTGGCTTTATTTTCAATAATGTCTCAAGCATCGTTCATAGATTTTACAAGCATATTACCCCCCGAAGCACTATTTAGTGAGTCTTGGTCATTCAAAGTTAATCTATTGTAAAAAGTATTAATTTGATGAACTTTAGTAAAACCATATTGAGGACACTTTCTCAAAAGCTCCTTAAATCTACCCTAAGACTCACTAAATGTTTCCCCATATTTTTGTTCAAAGGTGATGGTGGAAAGAATTAGTTAATGAACTTGGTCTCTAAATCAACCCATGTGGTGATACTTTGGGGTGGTTCCTTATCAATCCAAATCCGAGCTTGTCCCTCGAGGGAAAAAGGAAAGAGTAACAAACGAATCGCCTCTTGTGGCACCCCATTGTATTTAACGGTATTGGCCAAATGTAAAAACCTCTTAATATGAGCGTGTGGGTCATCATGAGTACGACCTAAAAATGGTGTAGCAGAAACCATTTGAATAAAACCCGTTTAAAGTTCAAAATTATTCGCTCCAATATCGGGCATCACAATCACGTCATCATTTCCCTCAACGTGAGATTGCAAGATCCCAATCATTGGTCGATTATCCGTTGCCATCGTAGTGTCGAAAGATCGATTCTCGGGATCGGCTTGAGAGACAGTCTTTTTGTTCTTCTTCTTTTTAGAAGAATTAGAAGAATTAGGTACACCACTTGGTATGTGTGTATGCGCGTGACTGCGCATACAACTAAAACCGAGGAGTAAGGGACTTCCCTTTGGTGACTTTGAAAGGGAAGGGATTATCCCTCTCGAGGTTCGATATTAAAATGCTACAAGAAAATATATATGTAATACTACTTGGTGGCAAAACCCTCGATTAGCCTTCCTTCTCAAAATACTCACAAGTGAACGGGGGGAATAAGGTGGCGCGAAGCACTTAACTACCTAGCTTCCCTTAGACGGCCTTTTATAGCACGTCGCCTTTCTATTCACCGTAAGTTCGTATTTTTTTCGAATTCTTGCTTAACGAAAGTATTTATCTATTTTTTCCTTTTATTTGAATTTGATCGATAAACGTATATGGAACTGGAACGCCTCTAAATACGGGGTATCACAAGCAATACTTATGGTATATTGTATATTGGGGTTCTTATAGGTAATATCTATAGTAAAAAGAAACTCTTTTTGTATTTTTATTTTAAAAATAAAATATATTTACAATAAAGACAAGAGAAATCGATATAGGAAAAATAATAATAATACTTAATATTTTTGGTGTAATAATTTAGGAAAATTATTACTTTTTGATTTTTTAATTTTTTGTTGCAATTCTTAGGAAATAATTTGCTTTTAATGATTTTTTTTGTATTTTTAAAGTTTTTTTTTATATTTTTGATTTTTTAACAAGAAAAATAACGTTCAAAGTTGAACGGATCTCGAATCCAAATCGTCTCACGAAAAATCGTCAATCGTAACGTGATCGAAGTGGCAGTGGCGCCAATTTAATATTGGAAATATGTGTATAAGAGATTTAATATTCGTTTCCTCGAATCGACTCGAATTCATATCAAATTTCTCACAAGATTTATCGTTTTTGGTTAATAATACGTGTTTGGTATCTATGTCTAATTAAACTTAAATGGGGATACTATTTTAGGCTTAGGGAATATAGAAATAAAAGCGCAAATAGTTCACATAAAACTACTCTAAAATGCAATACAATTAAACTACAATTTAAAATCTAGATGAAACTTATTAAATCTATGATGCAACAAAACTATACTATAATTAAAAAAAATATTATAAATGCAAAATTAAACTAAATGCAAACACGTAATAACAAGTAAAATGACAAAATTTAAATCAAAAAGATAAATTTAAGAATAAAGCGTAAAGCTTTAACCTTTATAGCTTATTAATCTTTTTAGATGATAAAGCTTGAAGATTTATATACCAATAAGCTTAATACTCACAAAAAGGTGTAAACTTTATACTCGAAATAAGTTTATCTAAATGAAAACTAATTTTTAAAATTTTAGATCAATTTTTTTAAAACAACAATAATTTTTAGAACTAATTAAAACGATTTTAATAAAAGAGATATATATATTTGAAAACCAATTTAAACTATATTAATCTAATTAATTAAACTAAAACGATTAAGCTAGATATTGAAAAAAGAAAGAACTTTAGTATCCGTGGTCCGGAGAAAAACGCTCTAAAAAAATCAAAATAATCAACAAAATATGGCCCGTAAAGTACACGGCCTCTCAAATCAAACTAATCAAAAGCGAAACCCGGCCCGTAAAGTACACGACCTCTCAAATCAAACTCGAACCAAATCTTTTAAACCCGTAAGCTCCTCACCAATCGTGATGAATCGATACGCCGAGATCAAAAGAACACAAGAGGTTAGGATGATAAGCAACAATTAATATTTGATTACGTTGATTACTAATAGATCTAGACTATTTTTTTAGGTTTTATAAAAGTTTTTTAATTTTTAAATTAAAAACTAATATATCTACAATATTAAAAGGTGAATCAAAGATAAAAATAATTTAAACTAAATTAATTAACTACTAGCAATAAATTAAAGAAAAGGCTAGCTTATTAATAAGTTGTAATCCCAAGCTTAAAACTTATGTGATTCAAAAAGCTTAAAAAAGCTAATTGAACAAATTCACCCACAAATAAGCTAGATCTCGAAATATAAGCCCACAATAAGCTTGAAATAAGATAACTTATTTCAAACTTTATATAAATCTAACTTATTTAAAAAAAATTATAAAAACTAATCCCAAATAATAAGCTAGATTATAAGAAAAAAAATTAAGAAAGGTAGAATGAGAATAAACTAAAAGAGATTAACAATAAGCTAAAACATAAACTTTTATTAATATGAAAGTGCTTAAAAATAAGCTAATACAAAAGCTTGAAAAGAAAATACATTAATAAAACAAGAAATAAAATTGATATTATTTAGCTACCTAAAATCTACATATAAAAATGAAGAAAAATGAGGTGCTATTTATAGTTGAAGTTAAGGTGCTTGAGGTAGATTAGTCTTTTTATGCTTTTAACCACATTCTATTCTTTAAATTGAGGGCATCTTGGTCATTTGATATGTGATGATGTGTTTCAACCAATAAGATGAAAGATGTTTTTTGGATAGACGAATGAGAGTAATTCACACGGATTACCATCTTCACCTTTTATTATTTTTTCATCCAAATGCTCTTGATTAATCATTATTTAATCAACTCCATCAACTTTATTCTTCTAGAAGGATGCACCTAATTACTCACAAAAGAAACACACATGCTATTTTTTAAATATTTTTGTGTTAGTTTAAATATAGATAAAAATAAATAAAAATAAACTACTAAAACTAAAAATATTTAAAAATCAAAATTAATTATTTCAATACTAAACTAACAATTATAAAATAAAAAACTTTTATTTATTTAATTTTTACTAAGATTAATAAAATGTTAAAATTAGAAATAAAATAGTAGAATATGCAAAATGCAAACCGAGACGAGTTACGCGGCAAGCCCGAAACTGTTAGCTTCGTAATTTTGTGCTCTTCTATTGGTCCATGTGGTTTGTTAGTGGATAACTTTGCAGTATGGCAGAAATAGTCCTTGTTGTTTGCATTTCTTGATTTTAAGCTTGAAACTTCATTAAATCTTCATCCTTAGCCCTCCAAACTTCATTCTTTTGGCACTTTGACTTTATCTTTGACTTTTTCTTTGATAATGTCCATGAAATCCTTTGGTTTCTTCATTTTTTCCTTTTGTACCTATTTAACAACAAAGCACAAAACCACATGTAATTTTGGACATTTACGTTTATAAATACACGTTTTGGTTTGGTTTTTCCTTGTTTTAAGTGGTAAAAGGATAAGTGTTTTTACAATTATTAGTGGTGTTGTTCTCTGTGACAATAAAACAAACTTCTTTTGAGAGAAGCCTGAGTTAGTTGGGAAAGGGTTGTGCATTACATCACTGGGTCTATGATGTGTTGACTCGGTTTCTTCCTAAGTTGTATGGAGGGCTATTTTCTTTTCACCCTTTATCCTTACATTTCTTTTTCAATCTTCAACCCCTTCAATACTTAACAAGACGTCATCACTAGCACCTTGTTGTGATTGTTCCAGGGCTAGCTTATGTACTTAGTTGACATTTTTCTCTTTTCACATTATAATCCATCTTTCCTAAGGACTTCTAATAATCTATTGGATTGTCCCTAGGAAGATCCCTCCGGTTCTGGTTGGATCATAGGACTTATACCTAACCACCTTTTGACACCAATAACGTCGTGCATTAAAGAGGTTATGGGTATTAGATCGTAACCATAAAACCACTTGAAATACTTTGATTGTCTTTCAGAAAAACTCCCCCTTCACATGTGTTTCGTGTAAGTTTATGGACTTATATTTAATAGTCGTGTGATAGGATTGAACTCGAGATTACGGGATTGCACACAATACGTAAAGAGTTAATTTATTTAATAAATATATTTATTGTATTTATTAATTTATTTAATATATATATATATATATATATATATATATATATATATATATATATATATATATATATATATATATATATATATATATATATATATATATATATATATATATATATATATATATATATATATATATATATATATTTATTAAATTAAACTCAGACATAACTCTAACGATCGTTAAATAATTAAGAGTTAAGCATTAACGAGCGTTCTGGAATAAATAGAAAGAGGAAAGAAGAATGGAAGGTTCCGAAACACCCGACCGTCGACTATAGGGGAGAAAAAGGAAGGGGAAAACATTCCTTTTATTTGTTTATGGATACAAGTCTATGCCTATATAAACAACCCCTCACCTCCATAATTCTTCACCCATTATTTTTCTTTCTCTCCTTTTGCGATCAACAAATCAAACGCAACCTTAGAGTTGTTTGGTTTGTTTGGTTTCTTTCTTGCGAACAACACCAAAGGAAAGACACCTTTTTTAGGGTTCCTTTTATCCTTTGGTTTTGGTTTAGCAATAATCTAGTCCTAGCCCCTATCTAGGGTTGTTGAGTATATTTTCCACTTGAAGTTGAAGCTCGGTTTACACGTGCTAGAATCACGGTTAGTTCGTTGTATTACGTGTGTACAAGAACGTAATATAGTCTTACTTTAGACTATATCTTGGTGATAAGGTTTTATCGATATTTGGTGCTTCGTTCTTTATCTTGTGGATCTTCGCATTCGCTAAAAGGTATGTAACACTAATTCGATTAGTTATAATTGTGTTCTTATGATCTTGTTAAATCGCTTCCGCTATATGTGCTTAGATCTCGTTTAGGGTTTTATATAATTGTTATGATGTTAATAAACTTTTAGTGGCATCGAGTGCCGTTTTAACATGTTATAATTATCGAAAATCTAAAGTTTTTTAACTAATAATTGTTTTGAGTTAAAACTACATGTTTTTTTAGGTTTTTATAAAATTAGGGGTTTGTTTTTTTTTTAATTACGGTTTTTTGGCCGAATTTTTAATAATAAAAAGTTATTGTTTTGAAACCCCAAATTACATGTGGGAAAATTTTAGATTAAGATTGCATGTTTAATTGTGTTGTCATGTATGGTTACGATCCGTAGAGATTTAATTGTTAAGATTTTTGGGGAATCCATGATAACGTGCATGTGTTCATGGATCGTAAAATTATAGGTTTATATGATTTTATGTGCTACGTGATTATTTGATTCAATAAACTTAGAATTAGGGAAGACTTTTATATAAAAATAAAGACCTAGATGTGGTGATTATTGAATAAATCGTATGCCTGTGGCTATTTGATTTATTTGTTGCACATATAAATTGTTATTATGTGTTTATGATTTAGTTTTTTTACTTGTTTATATAAAAAAATTGTTGAATTGTTGTAAACAATGGTTTTCTTGAAAAGAAATAATATGGACTAAGTCATATTAAAATTGTAACACCCCATTTTGGAAATGGAAATATCACAGTAATTATGGCGTGTCATCAAAGCATACAAGGTAAATGTCTAAACATTACTTGATCATATTAAAAAGGAAAAATACCGGAATCAAACATCGGTAGTCCAAAAGTAAGCTCATCACACACAAACATAGTATAGTAAAAGAAAAGGACTGAACAATGTCCAAAGCATAGGTATCATAAAGAAAGGAAATGCATAATGTAAAGAAGGCTAGACAGCTTCCAGTCCATATGCACGTACTCTTAGTGTCTACGAGCGTCCCTGAGTACCTGCCATTTTGGGAACATAGAAAAGGAAAACGGCTGAGCAATACGCTCAGTGCACGGATGTACAATAAAGCATGAATAGGATAAGCATATAACATAATAACAGCGGAAGAAAACTAAGTCCCGAGTAACCTGGTTAAGTCTTAATAAAACTGGTTTTATAGTTTGAAAGTCTTATGTTTATCTTATAAAAACTGTTTGTCATATTTTACCATTTAGCCAATATAGGTCATGAAAATCCACCGTGCATGAATAATTGGAGGGGTGACCTCATCATGCAAATTAGAGGGGCTGCCTCTAATTTAATATACTGGTTTTATGGGTAGGAGGGACCAGCTCCTTGTGAAGGATGCAAGGCACACACCACATTCACCATGTAATCCTGAATAAAACGTGTAACTAGGATGCACCCATACGCCCCACATGATAAATATAAATAAATGGCCAAAATCTGAAGGGACACCACGAGCAATCACTCCGCCGTGGTGAAGTCATAACATCAGTGCCTCTAATGTTATGGTTATGGTACCTCCATAACTAGGTGAAACTGGTCATGCATGTATATGGCTATAGGTAATCATATTTAAACATAAGCAATCAAACTCGTACTTATACTACGGGAAAAACAGTTGGCTGCATACGGGGAAATCCTAATAAGGAAAGAATGTCCATACTGAAAGGACGGGAATCCGTACCTTATGTCCAGTGAACGAGAACGATGAACTGCGAGAATCCTACTTCCGAAACCCTAGTGCTACATAAATACGTACATGAAATAAGTAACTGCTTACTAATACATAGCTGGTTTTATGTCATGTCTTAGCTTATTTTATGTGTTCTTACTATGTTTTACTGTTTAAAGCCTTAAACTGTGTTAAATCGTATATTCTGTTCATTCTGATTAAGTATTTCTGATATTTCATGTGTTATTATACTTACTGTGTAATAATAAGTAACTTTCCAAAAATAGCAGGTTTCCTAAAATAGAAAGTTTCCAAAAATAGAAAGTTTCCAAAAATAGAAAGTTTCCAAAAATAGATTTACTGCTTAAAATAGATAAGTTTCTAAAAATAGAAAGTTTCCATAAATAGATTAGCTGCCTTAATTAAATAAGTTTTCATAAATAGATTAGCTGCCTTAAATAATAAGTTTCTAAAAATAGCTGGTTTCCATAAATAAAATAGCTGCCTTATTTTATTAAGTTTCTAAAAATAGAAAGTTTCCATAATTAGAAATAAGCTGGTTAAATAAGCTAAGTAAATAAGTCTAAGTGTTTTCATGATTATTTTCCAAGTCATATGATATATTGTATAGTTTAATAATTATTTCATGTAATTTAATTAAACTATATGTTATAATATTTAATTAAAGTATAACATGTTTTAATTAAATATATTAAATACTTAGGTTAAAATATGTATTATTAAATATTAATAATATAACCTAAGTCATGTTAATTAATTAATTATATCCATGGTTTTTAAAATAATTAATTAATTATAAGTCTTAATAATATAAATACTTAGGTTAAAATAATTTCATGATTATTAATAATTAATTAACCTAAGTCATGTTATTAAATTAATCTCATCTTTTGTTAATTTAATTTTAACATAAGTTTATAACATAACATAAACTAACATAACCATGATCCGGATCTAAGCTTAAAAACATGAACCGGACATGAATCGACACCGTACCCCGACCCAAATCGGGGTACCCCTTGTTGGAAACTCACTTTATGTGACGACATTTAAGAATTCCCATTAGTTATCATAGTCACACACATTTAGACTAGACTAGGGTCGTTGTAAAGTTTATGTAGTGTGTGTGACTATATATACCCCTCCTTAGCTTCCAAGGAGGGGTGTTGCTTATCAATGGCTTCTGAGCAAAGCAGCTCTGAACCCGCACTTTATGAAATGGGACCCAGTAACATTAGTTCTGGTCTTGTCCCAAACAACCCTACTTCATCATCATTTACACCACCTTCTAGGACTGAATGGGATACGTTGTTTCAACCGTTCTTTGATGAATTCTTTACTCCTCCAAGTATTGTGGCTCCAGAACCTGAGGTAATAGCTCCGGTAACCGAAGTTGTCGCTCCAGCAACCGAAGCACAATCAGATACGTCTGCACCTACAATTGGTCTAGATATACCATCAACAAGTAATTCTCAACCAACACTTATTTCAACTACCCATGTCATGCCTATTGATGATGAAGAGGATGATGATGATCACGATTTGGAATTCGCTCAAATGCGTGAACTTCCATTCTTTGGTGTACCAATTCCCGACCCTAATCAAGTCGGGTCGTCCACCTCAGAGGAAGCTCCTTCTACAGTTTACTCTAATCCACGGATTTGTGAACATGACAGCAAGTGGACAAAGGATCATCCTATAGATTCTATTATTGGTGACCCTAATCGTCCGGTATCCACACAAAGTAAGTTACAAGAAAGTGCAATGTTTTGTCAGTTTGATGCTTTTCTCACTGAAGTTAAACCTAAGACATGGCAACAAGCTTTTACTCAATCATGTTGGATAGAAGCTATGCAAAAAGAACTTAATGAATTTATACGTCTTGAAGTTTGGGAACTTGTCCCATGCCCGGATCAAGTGCAGTTACTCACTTTGAAATGGGTTTACAAGGTGAAACTCGATGAGTTAGGCGGAATATTGAAGAACAAAGCTCGACTAGTAGCTCGTGGATACAAGCAATTATTGGGCATTGACTTTATGGAATCCTTCGCACCTGTTGCCCGTTTGGAAGCTATTAGACTATTCCTCGCTTATGCAGCCCACATGAATATGATCGTATATCAGATGGATGTGAAGACGACATTTCTTAATGGTGAACTAAAGGAAGAGGTCTATGTTCAACAACCGGATGGTTTTGTGAATCCTAATTATCCTAATCATGTGTACAAGCTTAAGAAGGCTCTCTATGGGTTGAAGCAAGCTCCTCGCGCATGGTATGATCTATTATCACAATTCCTCATTACGCAAGGCTTCACAAAAGGCAAGGTGGATCCCACGCTGTTCATTCAGAAACGATGTAAAGATATGATTATGGTACAAATATATGTTGATGATATTATATTTGCAGCCTCGACCCAAACCTTATCCGACGAGTTTGGGACACTCATGTCTTCCAAGTTTAAGATGTCAATGATGGGCAAGGTATCATTCTTCTTAGGTCTTCAGATATCTTAGAGTCCCAGAGGCATCTTTATCAATCAATCCAAGTATGCCCTTGAATCGCTTAAGAAGTATAAGATGGAATCTTGCGACCCCGTGGATACTCCAATGGTGGAACGAACTAAGCTTGATGCAGATCCACATGGAGTTGCCGTTGATCTGACGCTTTATCGTGGAATGATCGGTACTCTTCTGTATATCACAGCTAGTCGACCTGATCTTCAATTTGCTATATGTATGTGTGCTCGGTATCAAACTAGGCCTACTGAGTTTCACTTAGCTACTGTTAAACGGATCTTTCGATATCTTAAAGGAACCATTAATCGGGGACTTTGGTATTCGAAGGACTCTTCTATTGCACTAATGGCATATGCAGATGCGGATCACGCGGGTTGTCAAGATACAAGGCGTAGCACGAGTGGAACTTTGCAACTACTAGGAGATCGACTAATCAGTTGGGCATCGAAAAGGCAGAAAAGCGCTGCAATTTCAAGTACAGAAGCAGAATACATAGCTATGTCCGGTTGCTGTGCTCAAATTCTTTGGATGAGATCGCAATTAACCGACTATGGTCTAGGTTTCAACAAAATTCCGATGTATTGTGACAACAAGAGTGCAATTGCCTTATGCTGCAACAATGTTCAATTCTCCCGGTCGAAGCATATTGACATTCGCTACCACTTCATCAAGGAGCAAGTGGAAAATAGAGTGATCAAGCTTTACTTTGTCCGATCTGAGTATCAATTGGCGGATATTTTCACGAAGGCTTTAGATCGCGCTCGAATTGAATTTTTGGCTGACAAGCTAGGAATGAGAACTTTCTCGCCTGAGACTCTAAAGTAACTGGCAGATGAAGAGAAAGAATAGTGGTGGTAAAACTATTCTCCGTATCCTTGGTGATCATCTGTATATATTGTTTATATTTTTATCCACAAAAGCAAAATACAAAAATATAAAACCATATAAAAACCCTAAAAATTGCAAAATCAAGAAAAATTCAAAAATATTTTTTACTCTATTTTTCAAAGGAATGTCTTTTGGTACGATAATATTTACGGCCTTAGAAATGTTGATTAATATTGACACGGCGCCATAAATAGAGTTCGTACAAAAGTTGTAAATATTTCATAAAACATGCCTAAATGGCTTGTAGTTATTTCAGAATGCAACCCGGTTTTCATATTAAAGTCAAGTATTTCTTATGAAAGCTTTGGCTGACAACGGGAATTATTTTCTCGGGCAAGGTTTACTTTAAAACCTTGTAAGGAATCATGTTTACTTTATAACTTGGTCTAACACAAATCAATGTACGCCTCAGTGCATTTATTTGTTAAAACAAGAGAAGTCTTGTTTTTATGAAGCCATCATCTCTACAACCATAGCAATCTACAATTGGTATCTACATACTCGACGATGCGACTACTCAACCGACGACTACAGCTCTTTCAATAGAACACGGGTCAACAATTGAGGGGGAGCAATTGTCAAGCATTCAGAATCTTCGACGCCGAACGTGCCGAGTTCACAAGTTGGTGTCAAGACAACAATACCAATCGTACATGTGGTGTCAAGAGATGACTTCAGACGTGACGAGGCGACCAACATATGCTGACAAGAACCATTTGATCTTATCATATGATGTTCTCATCAATCAGGTCAAACCTTGTCGATTATTTTTAATATGGTGAATATGTGATCGTGCTACAATTCGATATCATATCTCATGCATTTGATATCATGAAGATAATATGGACTTGCATTTTTCTTCCCAAAACCTTTGTTAAAACTTCATTAAATCAATTGATATTAAAAACATCGATTGGGTTAATATTTTTAATATGGCGGAGAAAATGTGATTTAATATGGGATATTATCACAAATGGTTTGACTTAATGTGCTGGCTCATCCCGACATATGCGAAATGTTTTCGAATATCGTGGCATATGTTAAGGGGGAGCAAAAAGGATTTGCATATCAAAATGGATTTTCATGGTGACATATACTTACCCAAAACCTATTTATCTCACGACGATAAAGATTGTGGTGACATAAGGATGGTAGGATAGGTTAAGTCCAATGATTCTTCTAGAACCGGAGGAATCTTCCCAAGGACATTCCATAGCTAGAAATAGTAGTCCTTAGGAAAGTTGGAGAAAGATTGTGAACGCAGCTGAATGCCGACCAAGTACTTAAGCTAGCACTGGAACAATCACAACAAGGTGCTAGTTATGACGTATTGGTAAGCATTGAAGGGGTTGAAGAATGAAAAAGAATTGTAAAGATAAAGGGTGTAAAGAAAGAAGCCCTCCTTACAACTTTAGGCAGAAACCGGGTCAATACATATGCTATTGAGATCATTTTTAATGATGCTTGATATTGAAGATAGACATCATGGACCCAGTGATGCAATGCACAACCCATCTCAGCTAACTCAGATATCTCTCAAAAGGTATTTGTTTTAATCACACGGAGACAACACGTTATCTATCGATTTATTCACTCTGAATAAATTGGTATTGAAAAGGTGGCACTCCTCTCCAGCCTCCGATCACTAAAATCCAAAATGCACAATCGAGTCTAGAGCCATTTGAGATCATCAAATATCTCATTAGGACACACTTTCATATTTCCTTGCTTCTTCACACACTGTGAAAAGTAAGAAAGATTTTAAGAGTCCTACGCAAAATCTTCATGATCTTGCCTGAACATCCGAGTAATACGAAAGTATTTACAATGAAGATGGAAATCCTTCTTGAGCGAATATCAAAAAGCTCATGGTAGGTGACTTGTGCGATTCTTTATGAATCAAACTTGTGATAACTGGAAAGCAACAGTTGTTTAATTCTTAACTGAATTTAACCACGTTCCAGGCCTCTACGCAATATCTTAGTGATCTTGCCAGAACACCCAGAGTGATACCTTAGTGTTCAAAGTGATGAGTGGAACTCCTTCTAGTGTTAACCTCAAACAGCACTTGGTAGGTAACTTGCAAGATTCTATACGAATCAAGCTCGTGACAACTGGAAAGCAACGATGGTGCGGTTCTTAATTCAATTTCATTTGTTCCAGGAACATGAATTGACGGCTTCAAATCATGCGGATAATTTTATCCAAATGATTCACTCTTTATGTTCGCAGTCAGCTTTGGACGGTCGAATAAAGAGAACGGGTTTACCCGCGAAATCCTGTCAGGAAGTTACTTAATTGAAACTTTCCGTCACGGGTACGATATCTAATATCGTCCAACGGTCTTCACCGGTCGGAGGTAAAATGCTACCGATTTAGAATGAAATGTTCAAAGCCATTTCATTCGTGTCTACTTATGTTGCGGCATTTGAAGACGGTGGCGTTGCGGAATCCGAGAAGAAGTCGTCCCCGCATGCTTATACTTTATGCACTTAATACCTCATCTAATACAAGAAAGACTAAAAGTTATGTCTTCCGCTGCATCGAACTCTGAAGCTTTCAAGAATTACGAAGGTATAAGTATGGGGGACATGGTGTCACGAAGAGGCAAAGATCACAAGTGATGGATGCACGATATCAAGGCAAGAGATTAACGCTCAAAGATTGATATCAAAGATCACATCAGCATGTTCACCAGAAAAGAAAAAGAAAAAGAAAGACGAAGACTACGAGCTCAAGACAAGCATAGTATGCTAGGTTTATTTTATTATTGTAACTTGGGTAACGGCCTTGTTTGGAGTGACCTCCCCATGGGGGAAGATTGTTGGAAACTCACTTTATGTGACGACATTTATAAATTCCCATTAGTTATCATAGTCACACACATTTAGACTAGACTAGGTTCGTTGTATAGTTTATGTTGTGTGTGTGGCTATATATACCCCTCCTTAGCTTCCAAGGAGGGGTGTTGCTTGTCATTTTTACCATTTCAATACATTTTATCTTTCACATTCAACCTCTCTTCTCTCTCTCTAAACCAACAATGACTACCACCACCATATTCCACCATGTTAGACCACCGGATCCTATTTAGCAAATCTACAATTGGCATCAGAGCCTTGGTTCATTCCTTGGATCATGTTTTTTTTGTTTCGATTTGGTGGTCTAAACATTTTTTAGAGTCTCGTTCTATAATATTTTTGGTCCATTTTGTCACAATTTTTTGTCACGTCTATTTTTGTCCAATCTGTCCAAACTGTCACAATGTTTTGTGGTATCCATTTATTAATCTGTTCTCATTCTCGGTTTCTTCAAATCTTTATCCATTTTTACACGTTTTTTGCTCCTTTCATCTATCAGATCTAATTTCTTGGGAAAAGGACAAAACACAAAATAATTGGGCAGATCCACCATTTTCGGTTCTTCAAAACCCTTTTCCGATTGGGTTTCCGACAGCTTTTCCGATGGGGATTCAGATGGGGATTCCGATTGGGATTCAGATGGGGATACAGATTACGCTCATTCCGATGAGGGTGTTTGTTTGATTCCGATGAGACCATATTCACAATTATTCCGATGAGACCATATTCACAAAAACATTCCGATGAGACCATATTTCACATTCATTCCAATGGACTCTTTTGAAAATCATTCCGATGGGATTTATAAAAACATTCCGATGGGACTTCTATTTGAAGTTCTGATGGACTGTAAATGAATTCATTGCAATGGACATTGTTTTAGACTGAGATGGTTAAAAATATTCTTAACTTTTGACCGAAACCATCAGTACCGAGTCAACTCGGTAATTACCGAGTTGACTCAGTTAATCACCGAGTCTAATTTAAATCATTCCATCCTTATACCTCCACAACACCACAATCTATCCTAATCCCATCGACTCCTATATCCCATCTATGACTGCCTCTTTCATCAGACTCTACAAACTTAAATCATCTCAGATTCGTTCAACACGTTTTTAGATCTTTAGATCTTAAAGTGTTTAAACATATATCATCACTGAGTCGTGTTTGGTCTTTTAAACCAATTTTTTAATATACGAAATTAAATAAAGCTTTATAACAAACTTGTTACAAACTTTATTTTTTTCGATTTATTCAATCTAAAGCCAACATGCAATCAATTTAACAGACCCTACCCGAGATCTTTATTCAAGATCTTGAAGCCACGTCTTATACTGTGAGTTTCATTCGGCTGACATGGAAGAAGTTGCATATTTATGATTCAGATTCTGTATGATAACAAGATCAGTGAGGAATTAGTATGAGAAGTAAAATATTGTTTAAGGAGCAGATGAGTTTTTGTGATTGAGATTAGATGATTAATGGAGGTTAGAATCGTCATCTAGATGGGGGAGGAGATGGAGTTTTGTGGGAGTAAGATGAGTGATGGTAGGTGTAAGACGAAGGGGAGTAGTGAGAGGATTTTGGGGATGGAGTTTTAGCTGTCTGTTGGGAAAGTTTGGTGAGGGACGGAGATTACAAGAAAGGGAGGCGGAGGATTTGAGGATATGAGTTTAGGGATTAAGTCAACTGTGTGAGATTATTTTAGGATTGTGATGTGTTATAACCGGGTGTTGATGGACCGGGTTTCAAAAAAAAAATTTGGGCCTCATTTATTTTGGTTATAATCACATCAATGGGCCATGATGTTGTGAATTGGGCCGAATATGGTCAATCTTGAAAATTTGTTATTTCAAAATTTGATTTATCATTTCATTATGATAAATGTTAACAATTTTTTTATTTACCTATTTTTAAAAGTGACAAAAAGTCGAGACGAAAGTGACGTGACAACGTGACGAGACAAATGTGACGAGAATTTATTTGAGACGAGACCAAGAAAAAATGGGCGATTTTTAGTGGCTACGGATTCGTTTGATCGGGTATTAATTACGTGACGTTGAAGACGGATTTTTCGAAGGCGTGTATTTATTTTATCTTTTAAAAGATAACTTGCTCGGGCTTAATCCTAGAATGAAGACTTGGTTATCTGGTTTCTGGGTTCGGGGTGGATGGTTGATGACTCGGATAACTATCACTTAAAGGGGTTACATTGTTGTACTCAGTGTCACGCGCTTAGTCGACGTGGATAATTTCAAGAGGTGTTGTGCTTATAGACTTCTTCAGTGATGCATTGAGTACTTAGAGATTTCTCCACCGTTCTTCATTCAACAATAGTGCAAGCTTAAGTCACAAGATCGAAGGATTCTTATTCAGTTTCCCGTTTGATGTATCCGGTTCATTCTTTCAGTGGTCACTTCAAATTGCTTTCACGTGGGTTGGTAAAGGTGTCCATGGAGAGTTTATGAGAAGAGATTTTCGATCAACATCTGATTCTCACAAAATATATAATTCAGCTTATTTATTATTCTCACGAAATTTCAGGTTTATGTGCGTACGATTTGTTGATGAATCCGAATTCGAAACCATCAAGGGGGAAGAAGAAGACACATTGAACGCACAACGAGTACACGTGATGAACTTCATACATTCTTTTAATTTGAAGACATTCCGTGATGACATTTGTCATAGCCGCAGAGAAAATCAGTGTTTTAACTCGTGTCGTTATCAATCTCCAAACGGTACACTACTGATTCGAGGTTTAATTGTTTGATTGTCGCAATTAAACATCATCATTATCCTATATGCATTCCCGGGACTTAATTGACTCTGTTGCATCTCCGGAAGAAGATATGTGCATTTCCGGGACTTAATTGACTCTGGTGTTACGATGTCAACTTCATGAATGGAATAAAGTGTCCACTTCAGTACTTGAGCTTCATAATAGGGATTGATTTACATTCTTCAACTATGTGGGGGAAGAAATGTCTTGATTCTTTCTGGTATGCATAACTTGAACTCTCAGGGGGAAGAAAAATTCAGAAGAATTATTCAAGCGTGAGAAGAAAAGTTGTTGATCTACTTGGTGTACCCCTTACTTTCAATCCCTCTTAGCAACGTTATCATGTTATATGATGGGATTTGCTTGTTAGATTCCGCTGTGCGTTTAATCATTCTAAGATTTATTGAAAGCTTTGAAGTTGCTTACGAGGATTGTCGGTTTAGGGGGAAGCTATTCAAAAGCTTCTACATCAAGTTTATGTGTCATGAATTAGGGGGAAGCTATTTCAGAAGCTTCTCCTTAACCAGAAGTGTATGGGTTACTTAGCTCGTGCCGTTACAGTATTTCTACTACAAGTTAAAGATGAGCCGTTTGAAGTCAAAGGCCTCAGAAGACATCATCAGCATTGGACGCTTCATGAAAACTCTTGTTCTTATCATTATGTACTTGTTAGGAAAAATATTGTAAGGAATTCTACACGTTGTCCCATGGGGGAAGATTGTTGGAAACTCACTTTATGTGACGAGATTTAAGAATTCCCATTAGTTATCATAGTCACACACATTTAGACTAGACTAGGGTCGTTGTAAAGTTTATGTAGTGTGTGTGACTATATATACCCCTCCTTAGCTTCCAAGGAGGTGTGTTGCTTGTCATGTTATTATTTTCAATACATTTTATCTTTCACATTCAACCTCTCTTCTCTCTCTCTAAACCAACAATGGCTACCACCACCATATTCCACCATGTTAGACCACCGGATCCTATTTAGCAAATCTACACCCCTTGCTGCCGTGGGACCCACACGCACCAACCAAGACCAAAAGGTCTTGGTGGTGGTCGGCTAAAACAAACCGGACCCCCTTGGGGTCGGTTGCATCTTGTGGCCCAAAAACAAACACCCCTTAATCGACCCTCTGATTTAATTAATGATCAAAACATCTTAGATCTATGTTTAATTAATGTGTTTTTATAAAAACATCCTGTGTTCATAATTAAATAAAAGATGAATTAAAAAGAAAGGTTTAAAAGGTTTTACCGTATTCGTGGATCAAGAGGGTGAAGAACAAACACGAACAAACAATAAATCAACAAGATCCAAGATCAAGAATCACCTTGATTGGTGATCTATAGGTGGCGGCACCAAGAGGAGGAGAAAGAGAGATTTTAGGTTTTCTTGAAATCTTCTGTAAAAGTGATTTTTTAGTAGTAAAAATCTATTTAACCCCCTGTTAGTAAAAATGGTAATGGGCTTGGCCCATTACCCTTGTTTGGCCGCGGGTAGGGACCCCCCCCCCCCCCCCCCCCCCCCCGCCCGTGGGGTTCCCGTACCTCGTTTCGTGTCTTGTTATTTAATACTCGTTTATGTTTAATTATGTTCGTGTTTTAAATGTTCTCGTTACGTAAATACCATACTATTATATATTTAATTACGCTCGTATTAAATATATATACGTAATTAATAATAGCTCGTGTTTTAATTACGCTCGTGATTTTGTGATCGTATGTTCGTGATTAATTATTGCTAAATAATTATTACGTGATCGTGCATATAAAATACTTATCGTGTTCTAACACGTACGTAATACATAAACTCCTAACACGTAATCGTAATCATGCTATATTAGGAAAGTTTTTAACTAGTACGTACGATCCTACGGGTACTAATGCATGGTAAAAGCATGCGGGTTTTACAAAAATAATGATTTGTTAGAGATTTAAATTACATATGATTACGTTGATTGGTGAATTGCAATAATAATCTAACGGCCTACTCCTTTTGACAAACTATAAAGTGGGTGTAACGCACCGCTGGTCATGTACCTGGTTAAGGAAGGAGGTGATATGCCATTAGTCGCTGACCAAATTCCTGGCTCGCCTGTGCGTCAAATTGAAATTACCTATGATTATTAATTGAATTGTACCTTAAGGGCGATTTATCACAAATTCACATCCGAAACACAATGAATAAGGGTATTGGTTTGTGCGTAACCGAGTTCTAGCAAAAGTACGTTGTGAATAGTTGTGAGTAAATTCTTTAATTGGTTTAACCAATACCGCAACATAATTTATGAAGAAATTTAATCTCGTGAAAAAGTTTACTAAATGTTTTATTAAACTTATGCTATGGAGTTGTATGCATGCTTCTCCATACATTTATTTTGACATCAGAAATTTATACCCTTAAAATTTAAGTCGAATGCTCCTAATTGACGAACACTTAAAATTACTACGTCATCAAATGAGATTTTTGGAGGATGTTGTAATGGAGAGAAAACTTTCATAGAATGAGAATTTGTATGATGGTTTTACGTTACTCATATTAGACGACTTAATTAAATTACTCAGTGAGATCTGGAAACTTAAGGAATTCAGAAGGGATGAAACATGTTTACAGTGCAAAACTTTCTTTTGGCAATTTAGATCCCTTAAAAATCTAGAAATTGAAAATTGTTTGTCAATTGAATTGTTCGACAAGTCGATATGTTGAGTACACTCATTACTAGCAGATTAACTGATGAATGGATTTATGTCAATATAGTTCTAGGATTCAAGGAAAATACTATGGTTATTTTTACCGGGGTAATTTTATTTTCTTGTAAGTATTTTTTTTATCAAAAATACTAAAATTGAATTTTGTAAATTCTTTTACAATGTATTAATGCAACGTTACACCGTAAATGTGGTTTAGTCATTCATTTATTGATCTACAAGCCATATGGTTGAGGATAGAGTCAATTTACAATGAAAAGATAAACCTAAACTCTTTTTCATGAGTGAAGAAGGAGTAATTAGAATTTTAGAAATGTCTAATTCTATACATAACTCATAGCAAACTTTAATGGTAAAAAAAGTGCATATTTTGAGTTATTACATTTTAAGAATAGTTACCGCTAATTGGTGTAAAGGAAAATTGTTGGGTCAAAAAGTTGATGTGGCAGAAACTCAAAATCGAAGAACATTTACTCAAGCGTTGACAAGAGTAATACAAGAGTTGACAAGAGCAATGTAAGCGTTGACAGAAGTCAATAAAAGTCAAACGCAGTCAACAAAAGTCAACGCTGATGGATTTGATGGAGAATTCTATTTACAGAATATATTGGATATATTCTAAATAATATATTCAGTATATATCTATAGAAATAGAATATTTAGTTGTTTATTTGATTTAATTTCTTGTAAACCCTAATCCTTACACTATAAAAGGAACCAAGGGTCATAGGTTTTATTCATTCAATTCATTCACAATGTAAACCTAAAGTGTGTGTCGACTAGACGTGGGATTCAATGTATACACGTCTAGTGATTGTTCGTTATTAATATAATGGGCAATCCAATTGTTTTAATTCATGTTATTCGTGCCTAAACACCTTGTTAATGGTTGTTGTTCTAATTCCGCTTTGATTTGTTAATCATATGAACAATGATCATTCCTAGTAGCTTAAAAGATCCGGAAACCAAGGTTTCCACAATTGGTATCAGAGCCTCGTGGCTCGTGATGCTAGGACCAACAAGGTGTTCGTAATGTTGAAGAAAAGAAAAATCCGTCTAGGGTTTTTCTGGACGTTTTTGTGTGCGCAGCAGTATTCAGAAGGTCATAACTTTTGATTGAACCGTTGGATCGTCACGAAATTTTATATGTGTGTTCTACATACATAGATCTAAACATCCACCGGAGGGATTGTCGAGTTTTATCCCCAGGCAAAAGTTATTAAGCGTCGAAGTTGGCTGATGGTTGATTTTAAGTTTTCTGCTTTTACATAAAATCATGAACTAGGGTTCCTCAAACCCTAGATCTACTTAAAAGCAGGAAGAATTACAGTTTGTGGCTGTTATGATTCAAGGGAACACTTGATCTAAGGTTTATTTACAAACCCTAATTAGGGTTTCGATGCTCAAAGTCTAAACCCTAGATCGATATTGAAATCTGAAGAGAACGTGTTGTGTTCGTGATCGTGATCGTGATTGGATTGGTGTAACATTGCTATATGAATTAAGATTCAAGAAGGTCACATAATTATCATGAACACATATAGCAGATTGTGCATTCTTTGTCCAAGGATGTCTATCTGTGTCTCGTACTATAGCAGATATGAACGTGGGTGAGTTTTGTCTTATTGGAACGTGATTATGTGATTATTGAAACAAACGAAGAAATTTTTCTTATTGGAAAACAAGTTGCATTCACACGGCTATAAGAAGAAGAATAGTATATTAATGGTTTAAAGCGTTCACACGATCATTGAACTGTGATTGGACAAAGCAAGTGATGTTTAATGAAGCTTTCTGTTCACACGGCCAAAGGAAGACTTTCTGTTCACACGCTCAAAAGTTTGTGTTCACACGGTTCTTGGATTATGATTGGTCTAAATCTTTTGTGTTCACACGGTTTGGCATGGGTGGTTCGTAAATTTGGACGTCGATTGCTAATTGGCTAAAATATCACGTGGGTTTTTGGAAAGATAATTCTCAGTTACTGATTTTCAGGGATGTTCTATATCTCATATTATGTTATTAGGGAATGAAGATTGAGTCAACATTATATTCTGCTGATCTTTTGGAGAATTACGTTTGGAAAGTACATATTATATCTAGTTACTATCTTAAGTAACTCAGATAGTAATGTGTGTGTTGGACGTTGATGTTTGAAATTTCGACGCTGACAAAGTATGGAATTGACGCTGACAAGAAGAAACGTAACGCTGACAGAACCGACATTGTTACGTGTTGTCCGAGATATGTAAATCCAAACACTGATAGGTATTGTTCGATATCGGATAAAGCATCTGATAATGATATTGGATAAGAGAGGTTCTTGGACAACAAAAGGTTTGCTGCTGTTTGAGAAAATTGTGACGTTTTAAGCACACAAAAAGGAGGAAAATACACACAAAGGTACATGGAATCTCCGTTTTTATTTAGAATATCAAGGTGATATTTATGGCTCAGATATTTTTAAACGGAATTAATGATTTTAAGGCGAGTTAGCAACGATTCATGAAGTAATTTATTGGAGTATGTAATCAGAATAGCCTTGTGAAAGAGTTATTCGTTAAACCTCTTTTACATATGAAGATATTGACTTGTCATGAAGAGATGTTGGCTTAAGGGGAAGAATTCTTATGGTAAGTTTGATGATTGAAGAAGATTTTCGCGAGTTTGTGTTCTATCATATCTTAAAGTCATGCACTTCCAGTCATAGACTTTAAAGGTAACTTGTTCGTGCTTTACAAGATTGGTGATGAAGACTTGTCATAACACTTGAAGGAGTTACATTATCGTGCTCAGTGTCTCACAAAGGATGAGAATATTGACAAGGGATCGAGGTCTACTTATATCCTCCGCTATAAGTTCTTAGTCACGTGGATAGTACAAGACATGGAACACAAGGTTGGGTTATTCTACTTCTACATCAAAAATATTATATTAATTGTTCTTCAAGGTCATGACACAGAGCCTACATATGGAGAATCTTCAACACCTTGAGTGGTGCATGTAAATGAATCACGAACCATGTAGACTCTAATTGTAGATTACGAATGAAGAAAAACGAATATAACCTATTTGTTGAAGAAGTAGAATCTCCCAAGCTTGTACCTTATATCTTGCACTATCCATGTGACGTCGAACTTATATAATGCAGGAAACTATAAGCAGACCTCGATCTCTGGTCAAAATCCTCATCCTTTTGTGAGATACTGATCACGATAATGTAACTCCTTCAAGTGATAGCAAGGTATCTAGTTGCTAGATTTGACAAGTCTTCGTCACCAACATTTAAACGAACAAGCAAGTTATCTCAAAAGAGAGGAGAGTCTTTTGGGATATGATAAAATACAAACCTGCAAAAAACAACTCCAACACCAAAGAAGCAATAATCAAACCTCTTCATCGAAACCTCCAATTTGCAATGAAAATCATCTAGGTACAATAGCATCTTCTTCTTTTATGCAACTGCTGCCTCTGTCGGCGTTCTGCTTCTAATCCAAGTCGGTACGTAACCGCAAGGTTAGCCTTGTCACATAATCAAATAAAACTTCATTGCACCAAACACAATCTTCCAAAACGAGCCATAAAATTTTAAACAGTCAGTTCTGTCTGAGATCCTTTGTCATCCAATATATCATCAGTATGTACTGTCCTATATCGGACAATACGTGTCAGCGTTTGAAAACCATATATCGGACAACACGCTATCAGCGTCCAAATTACAACGTGTCAGCGTTTCCTCAGTCAGCGTGTGTTTTATTCTTGTCAGCGGCTCGATCAACCACTGACACCATCTGTAGCTACAACCTCACTGTATACCACTTTCTTTTACCTCGTCTTCGTACACATCTTTCTTGGTTCACGTCAAAACCAACCAGACGTCCCTATAACTTCACTTTTCCTCACATAACGTATACCCATTGCATCTTATGATAGCCAACACTCCTCCTCACGTGATTCCTTTTCTTTTGATCAAAAGAAACACTAATAGTAGCATGTATTTGAAACAATTAATTAAATAATGCTTTACCTTGAACCTTGCCATTGTAATGTAAAAATCACATACCATCTTTGGCTTTCACTTTTATCAGCATGTACAAATAATAAGAACAGTGTGCTACTTTTCTTTTGTACAGCTGCCCATGTGATCCCTTTTCTTTACTTCTTTTCTTATTGAATACGTCACAACAATTAGATTAATTAGTATCATCAAGCCTTCGTGGACCAACACTGTCTATGATAGCAACACATCAAATACCCTTTCCTTGTAAAGAATAAACTTTGTCATGTCCCACTTATTTGTCATGTCCCACTTGATCACAAATTATCATAATCATACGTCCCTTTTAAACAGTAGACAATGTAAAACATCATGGACCACAAACATAATTATTCTTTTGAGCTCTTTCTCGTCCCTTTGATAGCAACAATACACACGCTTTTACCTTATAAACTTGAGACAACACAGATTGAGCATCACACCACTGGCAACGTCTTGTCCTATCTGCTCAAAATTTTGGATCTGAAGAATACTTCTTTTTATAAACTTCAAACGTCTATACTGTCTGTGCTCCTTTTCCTTGCTTTTCTTTGCTGCTACTTTGCTTGAAACCTAGACATACTTTTTGCTCGAACAGTACCTTAATTTATGCACTTCATAACCGACATATCTCTGGACCTTTACAAACCACCAAGTCCATTTTTCATTTACAAACGAACTGTACTTAATCACTGCCCAACAGTGAGCACCATATAATCTTGATCCCCCAAATAAACAAGTTATCATCGTGGGTACATAACCTGCTACCATACTTTCTTGCTGATCACAAACAACAAATATGTACCTATGAAATCATCGTTAAACCCAGGAAAGTCGCGAATAATCTTTCTGCTTGCGTCCAAGCACCAAGAACAATACTTACCAAGACTCTTTTATGATCAGATCTAGGGTTTATAAATTTATCCATCGAAACCCTAACTTAGTGTTTGAAAATAAACCTTAAATCATGTATCATTACGAATTAAAACAGCCTTCAAAACCGATACTTTTCTGCTTTAAAATCGATCTAGGGTTTAGGGGAAGAAACCCTAAATCTTTTTCAATAAAAAAAACACAAAGATTAAACCTTATTCTGCAGTGAATTTCGACGGACTGTATCTTTTTCTTGAGAGCTTAACTCGGAGATCTCTCCGGTGAGATCCAAGATACCTATACTGAGAACCTCCAGAAAAAATTTCGCGACGATCCAACGGTTAACGAAGGAGTTATCGCAATTTGAAAACGGCTGCGCAGTGAGATCCAAACATAAAACCCTAGACGGGTTTTTCTTCTTTTTCGCCATTTTTCGACTCGAACACCTTGTTGATCCTAGCATCGAGAGCCACCCGCTCTGATACCAATTGTGGAAACCATTATTTATGGATCGATTAAGCTTACTAGGATAATCAACGTTCATATGATAAACATAGCGGAATTAGAACATTGATTACGAACAAGGTGTTTCTTTTCCAACGATTACTTGTATTAAATGATTAAAACAAATAACCCTAGACGTCTTACAAACACTAGACGCCTAGAACACGACACACGCTTTATGACTACATTGTGAATAATGAGATAATAAAATTGTTTTAAAAAGTGATGGAAGATATAAGCTACACGTTTATTATATTCTAGAATACTTCTAGTAAGGATAGAAACGACAATGTATTTTCTATGTTTATCTTTACCTAGAATAGTTGATACGTAGCTTATTGTACAAGGCTTCTTAGTCTATAAAAGAAGGCCTTTAGGTTAATGTTTAGTATCAAGTTTTATATAAGTTTTCATTCGTAAACATCTTTCATTGTAAGCAAGTTCGACATTCATAATCAAAGTGAAAGTTTTGTTTACATCTTGTGTTCTTGTTTAAGTGTTAAATTCCGCATAACACTTAGATTCACAAAGCATATAACAAAGGTTTCTCTACGTGTTATACTTGATCTAATCTCGTATACACAAAGCTAATCGATCTAAGTTTGGGATCAACAAGTGGTATCAGAGCTTGTTGAGGAACTTTTGATCTTTGAAGAACACCAGAACGATACACGAACACCAAAACCCTAATTTTCTCAAAACCCTAAAAACATCATGTCTGAAGCAATAACCTCCTCCTCTTCACTATTACCAAACATCAATATTCCCATGCTTGATGCAACCAACTTTGACTTATGGAAGTTCAACTTTAAACAATATCTGGGGATCTTTGATTACACACTCTGGGAGATTATTGAATATGGAAACTCATTCAATAAGGCTCAAAAGATTCAGGATGCCATTACAGCAAGATCAGCTGTTGAAGGATGTCCTGATGAAGATAAGAAAGAAAAACCTGGAGATGGTAGAGCTGTAGGTGCTGAAGATATTGCAAAGAAAAGGGTTGACATGAAAGCCCTAAATATTCTGAAAGTCTCTTTGGGACAAGAAAATCAGCACAAATATAGAGGCTATGAATCTGCTAAGGATCTTTGGGAAGCAATTGAAGTTGCATATGGTGGTAATGCAGACACTAAGGAAGAAAAGAAAAAGCAACTTCTGCATGATTATGCTGTCTTCAAAGCTCAGCCCAATGAGAAACTGAGTAGTGTGAGAAGAAGATTGCTTGACATCACAAGCAAGTTGTCCTTCATGGGGACACAAGTTGGTGATGTTGACACCAATGCTACCTTTCTGAAAAGTCTTGGTGAGGCATGGAAGATTGAGGCAAGATCTATTCTTGCCAATAATACTTACAAGAGCTCCTCGTTTGATGACATCTACAACAAACTAAGACTGTTGGAAGATGAAACTCTTTCAGCACATGGAAGCAAAGCTAGCACCAGCAACATGGCCTTCTTCTCTCATAGTGAAGGTCAATTCATTCAGAAGGACTCTTTTATGCATCCAGTTACTGGATCATCATTTGTCAGCGCTGGAACAAGTCCTGTCAACGTCTCCTTTTCAGACGCTGACACATTCATGAATGACTCCCCAAGAGTTAAACCTGCTGGTTTGGATTTAGATACTGTGTGTGCTTACATTGCTTCTTTTCCCAATGGTTCAGTAATTACATATGAGGACCTTGAGCAGATAAGTGATGAACACTTGGAAGAGATGGACATCAAGTGGAACATGGCTCTTGCTAGTATAAGAGCAAATAGGTGTAATAGAAGGTTCAAGAAGAAGATGACCTTCAATGCTAAAGACACTGCTGGATTTGATAAATCCAAAGTTGAATGCTACAACTGTCATCGTATGGGGCACTTCATGAGGGAATGCAGATCTCCTAGAAGATCTGATGCTGGTAAACCCTCAAGTCAGGTTGTTAAAGCTCAAGATTCCAAAGCCATGGTTGCAGTTCAAGGAATTGATGGTACTGGATGGGATTAGAGCTATCTGGCTAAGGATGCTGAAGAGGACAAAGCCTTGATTGCTGATATTGAAGAAGAAGAGCATGTTGAATATGCTCTCATGGCACACTCCTCCTCTTCATCTCATAATGAGGTATATGATGATGCTTTTTGTAGCAAAGGTTGTAGGTTAAACACTGATAGACTTAACAAAGAGGTGTTAAAACTAAAAGATGATATGAGCATTGAAAGGTGTAAATTGTCCAATTACCAACTAGCTCTTACTGAAACAGAGAAAACCGTTTCTGAATACAAGAAAATGGAATTTGATTTAAAAGATAAGATAAATATCTTAAAACATGAGCTAGAGGGTAGTATGGATATTAGAAATATCATGACAAAGGTCAATAGAGACCTTCAGGCTAAGTTAGATGAGGCCATTAAGAATAAAGATAATGTTGACCTCAAGATTCAAAGATTTGATAAAGCCACCCAAGCCCTAGGAGACTGTGTAGCTAAACAAAGGGATCCTAAGGACATGACTGGGATTGGGATGAATGATTACTCTCTGGTTCCACCACCAGCTGGTGACTTCTATGGTGACCTTAGAAAGGATTTATCTTGGACTGGTATACCAGAATGCCAGGAAGAGGAATTCATTCCTCCACCAAGAGTTGTCACTCCAGTGGAAGAGTATCAACAAAAACTGACTGACCTAAATGAGTGGAAGAAAGCTAACCCTACTTTATTTGTTAAGGGAGGTTTGCTATGTGAAAGTCCCAATGAATCACCACCCATTAAGGTTACTCACCCAGTTACTGGTAAAGCTGTTGACCTAGCCTCAGACACTGTTAGAAGACCTACCATTAAATATGCAGAGATGTATAGAAATAATAGGTCACCCAAGAGCCAAGTTAACAATCATGGAACAGGTTTCTTCGCTTCTAGACCTAAGAGTGTGTCTAAGAAAGCCTGTTATACTTGTGGTAGCTTTTCACATTTGGCATACAAGTGTGTCAACGCTCCCAAAGCCAGCGCTGATAGGAACAATTTCAGCGCTATTAGAAAGAAAGTCAACGTTGTTAGGAAGTCAAACGTTGTCAGACCCAGACCTTGTGTGCAGCAAAGTCCACAAGTGATTAGACCTGCCCCATTCTTCTCTAGAAGGTCTAACACTCATGGACAAAGACCTTTTCAAAAGACAAACACCTGGTCAAATAGGCAATGGGTTCCTGTAGCAAACCCTAGGTTCAACGCTGACAAGGGTAATTTCAGCGTTGACAGGACAAAATCCAACACTGACAGAAACGTGACCAGACCTAAATATTTGCAGCCACAAGGTAAGGGGTCTAAAGCTTCTTCAAGCTTAACATGGAGACCCAAGAAAGATCAAAACCCTAATAATAATGGAATTTCAATGACTTGCAATAGGTTTAATTACATTTCAAAGGTCATTACAAAACCAATTGGGGTTAACTGGGTTTTTCATCCTAAAAAGGATGAGAATGGGGTTGTTGTGAGAACTAAGTCTGTTCTTATTGAACAACCAGATGAATCCAAGTCTTCTAAGACTTGGGTTCCCAAAGAAAACTAATTTTTTTTCTTTATGTGCAGGGCATTCAGAGGCAGATCAATGATTATGGATATTGGGATAGTGGATGCTCAAGGCACATGACAGGAAAGGAAGACTATCTGACGAACTTCACTCCTATTCAAGATGGTGATAAGGTATACTTTGGAGGGGGATATGGCACCATTATAGGCAAAGGAACCCTTCTCACCAATAATCTACGTTTTGAAAACGTCTTCCGGGTAAAAGAACTGGACTATAATCTGTTTAGTGTATCACAAGTGTGTGATAACAAAAATAAGGTTCTTTTCACTGATACTGAGTGTTTGGTGTTAAGCAAGGATTTTAAGATCCCTGATGAGAAGTACATTGAGTATAGAACACCTAGGCATAAGGACATATATAATGTGAATTTAAATGGGATTAAAGTGAATGCAAATATGTCTTGTTTTTATGCTAAGGCCTCAGTAGATGAAAGTAATTTGTGGTACAGGAGACTAGGGCACATAAATTTTAAAAATATAAATAGACTTGTGAGGCTTGGTTTAGTTGATGGTTTGCCTGAGAAGGCCTTCCACAATGACCACTCTTGTGTTGCATGTCTTAAAGGCAAGCAGCACAAGGTCTCATTCAAGTCCAAGCAGGTGCATACTAGTTCCAGACCTCTTCATATGCTTCACATGGACCTCTTTGGTCCAACTAATATAGAAAGTTTGAATGGCAAGTCATATTGTTTTGTTGTCACTGATGACTTTTCTAGGTTTACTTGGACATTCTTTCTTGCTATGAAGAGTGACACAACTGATGTTCTTATTAAATTTATCACTCAAATTGAGAAAAGGTCTGGCAATGAGGTTAAGATGCTTAGGAGTGATAATGGTGGAGAATTTAGGAACAAGAAGCTAGATGATTTTTGTGCCAGGAAGGGAATTACTAGGCAATTTAGTATTGCTAGAACCCCACAACAAAATGGGGTTGCTGAAAGAAAAAATAGAACCCTAATTGAAGCAGCCAGAACAATGTTGGCTGATGCTCACTTTCCCATAGCCTTTTGGGCTGAGGCTGTTAATACAGCATGCTATGTGCAAAATAGAGCATTGTTTAACAAAATTCAGAACAAGACACCTTATGAGTTACTTTGGGGAAGAAAACCTAATATTGGTTTTCTCAGACCTTTTGGATGTCATGTAGTGGTCTTAGACACTAGTGATGCCTTAGGGAAATTTAGTGCAAAAGGTGATGAAGGTTACTTCATGGGGTATTCAGTCCAGAGCAAGGGTTATAGGGTTTATCTTAAAGAGGACAAACAGATTGTTGAAAGAGTACATGTTAGGTTCTTAGAGAATAAACCTAGTGATCCTGAGAGTGGTCCTAATTGGTTGTTTGATTTGGAACCCTTATCTAGAACTTTAAATTATATGCCTGTCACTAATCCAGACATTGTGAAGGTAACTTCAAATGTTGTGGAAGAACAAATTGTTGATGTTTCAGGTACACAGGTTAATGAGAGGGTTGGATCACAAGCAGAAAAGGCATCTCCTACATTTGAATATGTCACAATTCCCATTTGGACAGATGCTTTTGCTGCTGCTGCTGCTGCTGGACAAGGTAATGGTGGTCTCCAAATACCACCAGATACAAACATGCATGGTTCTTCAGGCGCTGACAAAGGCAAATCTAGCGCTGACAAGACCAATTCAGACGTTGATGGCTCAGACGTTGACAACAACAGTTCAAGCGTTGTTAGCCCAAGCGCTGACAAACAAGGTTCAGACGTTGACAACACCTTTGCACATCTTTTCTCTTCCACTTTTGAACAAGGAGGACCTTCCAGAGTTTATGAAGAGATTCCTGTTGATCAAAGAGCGTCTGATGAAGAAGACATTGGCAATATGGAGCATGAGGTTGAGGACACCAGACTTTTTGAAGGAGGGGTTCTCACTTCTACAATGAAGAATCACCCCCATCTCAGATCATTGGTGATGTTATGACTCCAATCCAGACAAGAAGATCCCATCAAGGTCTTGGTGGGTTTATTGCCAATATACACAAGAAGGTTGATACCCCTCTTGTGCAAGCATGTTTGTTTGCATGTTTTCTGTCACAAGAAGAACCCAAGAAGATATTTGATGCTCTCAAAGAACCAAGTTGGGTGGAAGCAATGCAGGATGAGCTTCACCAATTTGAAATTCAGGATGTTTGGGAGCTGGTTGATTGTCCTAGATATGTCAGACCTATAGGGACAAGATGGGTTCTCAGGAACAAAAGAGATGAAAGAGGTATTGTGGTCAGAAACAAGGCAAGGTTAGTGGCTCAAGGTTATACACAAGAGGAGGGGATAGACTATGAGGAAGTCTTTGCACCAGTTGCAAGGATTGAAGCTATTAGGATTTTTCTAGCCTATGCATCTTGCATGGGCTTCACAGTCTATCAAATGGATGTGAAGAGAGCATTCTTGTATGGCACCATTGTTGAGGAAGTTTATGTCATGCAACCTCCTGGTTTTGAGGATCCTGAGCATCCAGATAAAGTGTATAGAGTCAAAAAGGCTATGTATGGCCTTCATCAAGCCCCTAGAGCATGGTATGGTACTTTGTCTACATATTTGGTGGACAATAGATTCAAGAAGGGCACCATAGATCAGACACTATTTACAAAGAAGAAAGGCAAAGATGTGTTGCTTGTGCAGGTCTATGTTGATGATATCATTTTTGGGTCTACTGATCCAAAGATGAGTGAGGATTTCTCCAAGCTTATGACAGACAAATTCAAGATGAGTGCTATGGGGGAGATGAGCTTCTTTCTTGGTTTACAAGTTCAGCAGAAAGAAGATGGTATCTTCATCTCCCAGGACAAATATGTTGCTGAAATCTTGAAGAAGTTTGGATTTTCTCCACATGAAAAGAGGGCTTCTACTCCTATGGATAGAGAACACCCTTGGGGAAAGACTGGAGATGGGAAAGATGTTGATGTCAGGCATTATAGATCCATGATTGGATCTTTGATGTATCTTACTACTTCCAGACCTGATATCATGTTTGCTGTATGTGCTTGTGCACGTCATCAAGTGACTCCCAAAGAATGTCACCTTTATGCTGTGAAGAGGATCTTTAGGTACCTAAGATGTTTCCCTAATCTTGGTTTGTGGTACCCAAAGGATTCACCATTGGAGCTGATTGCATATTCAGATAGTGATTATGGAGGTGATAAGTTTGATAGGAAATCCACAACTGGTGGATGTCAATTTCTTGGGAGCAGATTAATATCTTGGTAATGCAAGAAACAAACAGTGGTGGCTAACTCTACAACTGAAGCAGAGTATGTGGCTGCAGCAGCATGTTGTGGTCAAGTGTTGTGGATTCAGAACCAGCTGTTGGATTATGGGTATAATTTCATGCATACTAAGATATTTGTTGACAATAATAGTACTTTATGCATCATTAAGAATCCTGTGCATCATTCTAAAACTAAACACATAGAAATTAGACACCATTTTATAAGAGATTGCTTTGAGAAAGGTTTAATACAACCAGATAGGGTTGACACTGAGGAAAATGTGTCAGATTTATTAACTAAACCTTTTGATACTGGAAGATTTCAATACTTGGTAACAAGTATTGGAATGGTTAATCTCACTTAAATATGTGTTTTGGATTCTTTTTGTAAAAGTATGTACAGGATGATGCATTATTATTATTGGTCTTATTGATAATTTAGATTTTCCACTATATTTTTCTAACACTGACAAAGGTTGTTTGAACACTGATAAAGGTTGTTTGAACACTGATCAGTGTTTTTGCAACGTTGTCAGCAATATAATTGTCTAACGCTGACAAAGCTTCCTTCAACGCTGTTGTGTGTTATCGGGGCGTTGTCAGCAACAATGTTAGTTTTGTGGTTTTTAATCTAAATGTGCAGATGGTGTTAGCAGTATACCATTGGATACAGAGTTGCTTATGGATCAATGGAGAAGCATTTGGACAAGTTTTTATTTATGGATGATGGTTGGAATGTTTCATTCCTATCTTGACATAAAATTTTTTATGTTCATGCATGATTTTAGCAAACTTTTTGTATCATAGTTTAAGGGGAGGTTTTAGGAACCTTTAGGATTTTTGGGTATCCATATGATACTCTTATCACAATTCTAGATTGTGTCAGCAGGTGAGTATGGGTTAGTTTTACTAAACCATGAGGCACTGTAGCATGCATAGTATATCAACTTTGCATGCTGCCAAGACATTTTTGGCCTAGAATTAGTTGTGGTCTGTTGGGAGACTTGGGAATGATTTTGCTATGGAATTTACCTGGGAGTAACAAGGATTTTATAAGGTAACTTGGTTGTTAAGAATTTTGGTTAGCAAGGGACACTAGAGGACTGTTATGTCTATCTTGCTTATGCAAGTGTGCATAACTGGACAGTGCTTGCCGCCCTATAATAATTATCAGCTTTTGGTTATCTTCTCTAGGATAAATTACTTGTTAAGGTCATTTTTCACTTTTTAAAACAATTTTATTTTTGGACGCTGACAAGAAATTTCCAAGCGTTGTTGTGACCAAATTGGTCATTTTTCACTTTCAATGTGTATCTCTTGTAAGTTGTACATGATCTTCAAGTTGCTTCCCCTCAAGTGTAGCATGTATATTATATTCTACTTCTACATCAAGAATATCTTATTTATTTTTCGTCAAAGTCATTACATAGAGCCTACATATGGAGAATCTTCAAAGATTGCAACATTGTTTACTTTCCTGTTGATGTGACAAAAAGGGGAAGAAATACATGCTACACTTGAGGGGAAGCAATTTGAAGATCATGTACAACTTACAAGAGATACACATAGAAGTTTTGACACCATCAACTAGGGGAAGATTGTTGGGTCAAAAAGTTGATGTGGCAGAAACTTAAAATCGAAGAACATTTACTCAAGCGTTGACAAGAGTAATACAAGAGTTGACAAGAGCAATGTAGGCGTTGACAGAAGTCAACAAAAGTCAAACGCAGTCAACAAAAGTCAACGCTGATGGATTTGATGGAGAATTCTATTTACAGAATATATTGGATATATTCTAAATAATATATTCAGTATATATCTATAGAAATAGAATATTTAGTTGTTTATTTGATTTGATCTCTTGTAAACCCAAATCCTTACACTATAAAAGGAACCAAGGGTCATAGGTTTTATTCATTCAATTCATTCACAATGTAAACCTAAAGTGTGTGTCGACTAGACGTGGGATTCAATGTATACACGTCTAGTGATTGTTGATTATTAATATAATTAGCAATCCATGTGTTTTAATTCATGTTTCGTGCCTAAACACCTTGTTAATGGTTGTTGTTCTAATTCCGCTTTGATTGTTTAAATCATATGAACAATGATCATTCCTAGTAGCTTAAAAGATCCGGAAACCAAGGTTTCCACAAAAATTAGCATATTTTATCTAGTAGTTGTGCTTTCACTATTTATAGGCACTACATACCATTGTGGTGTTGGTGGACCTATATAAGGAAGAAATTGCATGTCAAGTTTTTCAAGTTAAAAGCAATTGATGGATAAGTCATCATTTACAAAGTAGAGTACACTATTAAACACTACAAGTAAATTGTTACGAATGTGTAAGTAATTGTTACGAATGTATTTTTCAAAAGTGTAAGAAAGTAAACACTACATGTAAATTGTTACGAATGTGTAAGTAATTGTTACGAATGTGTTTTTCAAAAGTGTAAAAAAGTAAACACAACACTAGTTTTTTTTTCACCGATTATGAAACATTTTCAATGTTGTCAAATTCAGTGGGTGAATTGTGTTGTATTACTGAGTTCGAGGTCGTTTAAACATTCTCTAATTCAGTGGGAGTTACAACTTTGTTGTCTTGGTAATAACCTATGTTATCTTTAGTATGTCCTAATATAATTACTTTCGTACTGTTGACACTATTATCTTCAAAGGATTGTCATGTATTGATTCTTGTTGATTAAGTGGTTCTACATCTACTTGTAAAAAGCTAGTATAAAGCTAGTATATATGACACAATCATATGTTGTATAGACAAACGTTGGACGTGATGTTTATCTATTATATGAGGTTGTTCCATGCACGAGTGGGAGAAATGAATATTATGTGCAAGAAACAACTCATAAAGATATGATTCTCTTGACTTCAAGATAAGAGACTAACGATCTAATTAATAATTAGATGAAAGTTAGATCATGTGTCAATATGATTATTAAAGACTACTTAAAAGTATATATATCATTCACATTAAGAAATACTTGTTGTTTTGTTTTAGTCATGTGAGAGCTTGGATTAATTGTAAAAATAAGGGTAAAATATCCACATGATGTGAGATCGGGCGTACTTTATTTTGGGGTTTCATAAAATGGATAATTACCGGAATGACATAAGATACATAGAGTAATCTTATACTACTAAACTAAAATATTTGTGTATTTTGGAATTACATAAATAGAAATAGTAGTGAATTAACTTGAAAAGATTAATGAAACCTGGTGGTGTTCATGATTACTTTAGTTATACATGTTCCTGATTTATTGTATAAAGTCACAAACATAAAAGTCTTGAAAGACGTATAATATAAAGTAAGACGTTAATGTATTGTCTCTTTTATTAAGACATATACATGGAGTCATTTTCAAATGACTTAAAACGTATGATGGAATTATAACTTTATGTTTTAAAGACATGTAAATGAAGTGACTTTGTATTAGAAGTACTTGAGTTATAAAGCATGCAAAATGGTTAGGAAACCTATTTTACTATTAAGATGATTTAGTTGGCATATAGATAAACCTAAAGATATTTATATTTATCTTAATGTTGTTAAGATTGACTTATAATATTTCCCTAAATGAAATACAACATTATTATGGTATGTTCATTGGGAGAATCAAACTCTCAATATGATGGTGATGTTTGATTCAAGATAACTATATCTTCTTTTCTTCCAAAAGATATCAAGGTTAGAAAGTTTAGTATAACTTGAGCTAAGAAGATTAATAAGATATCATTATATATGGAGTGTGATGAATCACATTATGTCATAAATGAAGTGAGTTGTTAGAAAATAAAGAGATTGGAACTGTCATTCTGTTATGTAAAGTCCCAAAATAGATAACATTGAAGTGTTGATCTATTTGCTATATATTTAAAGATTAACGTTAAGTTACTAAAAGCAAGTGGGAGTTTTGATCTTGAAAAATAAAATTACAAAATACATAATCTTCTTAAATACGCTAGTAATTGTCATGAGGTAGGTTGTTAATGCTAACTCTCAAGATAAGGAATTTAAGTCATAGGTCCGCAAGGATATCTCAGATATATGAGTAATATGCTGAGAATTATGAGTTGCAAATAATCGTTATGATTTGTTACCAAATATTGACTTAGGTAAACTACTCATACTAAGAATGTTATAGATGTTGTCCAAACAAGATAATCAATTTAGATTTGGTTTATCTTAAATAGTTTGACTAGAAATTAAACATAAGTTTCATCAAAGAAAGGTGGAAACGGCCATAGTGGTGGTTTAAATCCTTGTGTCAAAATTGTATGGACAAGACTGTACACATATTTAATGTATGTATTATGAATAGATTATTAATCACACTTAAGTAAATTAATTGTGATTGAGTATTCTTTCTTAAATGCATTAAATATATAAATATTTTGGTGGTCATATTTTAATTGACAAAATTGAATTTGTGTAAACTCTTTCTTGAATGACTACTTGAGAACGGACTTAAGTAATCGAAAGAAGTTTATTAATTCAAATAAATCCTTGGAAAAGTACAAATTGCAATTATTCATAAATGAATAAAATGCAGGCATCTAGGAAATTATTCTTATGTTTAATTTAAAATCAAGATTTGATTTAAATTTGAATAAGATGATTTCTAACTATTCCTAAAAGCTAGTGTGAGTATTATGGCTATTTTATTAAATTATATATGTTGGATAGACATATAAGAAAGTAAATTTCATTCAAATTAAATATTGATTTGGTTTAGATTTGAACTGAAACTTTGCTTTGGTGATTTAGAAAATAAGATACATAACCTTGGAAAAACAAAATTTATTTATTTATGCGGTGGAAATACAACATAATATGCCATGTAGTAAGTTTATATGGATATTTAGAACATGAAGAAATGTAAATCTGTTTTGAGAAATTTTCATGTGTATCACGTTGTATTTGTATCATGCTTAAAATGCAAGATGGTTTGAATATATTAATCTATTTGAAAGTTATGAAATAACTTGTGTAATGAATAATCTGAAGGAATATGTTTGGATATAGAATGACATCCTTGTCTTGGATCAGCTTCCATATTCTATAGATGAGTAATTTGTCAATAGTTGTGCAAATTATCATAGCCAACAAACTTGGATTTTTGGATAGAATCCAACATTACATAAATAGATATTAGAGGTAACGTATTTATATCTTTAAATGACAAGTTATCAAAAACTTGAAAAGGTATAATTGAGGTAACACTCAATATTAATCACGTGATCTTTGGAGATGACATGTTGATTAAAGTTGCATTATACATTAAAGAATTAGAATACTTTGAACTTCAAATGTGATTTTGGAAGTTTAGTATAATAAATTGGTGATCAAGGATGTTTCACAATTTTGAACCATGTGGCAATATCAAACTATTTGAATGCACATGTTCAAGAACTTCAGTAATTGAATGATTGAAGAAAGTATTCTCAAAATTCTAATAGGTCAAGATTGGTTGTTTTATGCTTTTCCAAACAAGTGTGATTGTCACTACTAGAAGCATGATGCATCAACCATGTTTTTCATGCATTGATATATTTAGTATTTGGATAAAGGATGTTAAGACATTATTATTTAATGGAATAAAGGTTGGGTTTCATTTATTCTTGTTATTTAATTGTGTATCCTATTTTGCATATTTTAATCCATGAATAAATTTTTATGTTAAATGTTTGTTGTCGATTAATAATATGGGAATATTATTAAAGTAAGACAATTTTAAATTACGATAGAGTATACTTGAAAATATATTGATCGATTTTGGATGATATTCGATGAATCGAATATTGGACTTATCCTAACTATATGATTACACTTTATGGATCTTTGTCATTAAGTATATCATAAATAGTTATCCTCAGACCTGAGATACTAGGAAACTGATGTGAATCTAGTGCATTTGTGTGGAATAATTTAACGCTAAACGTAACTGGTAGCTATAAGGGTTATTTTTATAAGTGTTGCAAAATTAATAAGTTTTGCTTGTAGTCAATATAGATTTTGTTTCCTTCAAATTTATTTTGAAGTTTTATACATCTGGGCCCCTCGTAGGATTAGTAAAATGTTTGTATGGTCGTACCCAAAGTCTTTCTAAACTTAGTTTAGAAGTTTTGGTAATCTTACTTGAATCTGATGAACGAGAAACAGAATGGTTAATGAAAGGAATGACTAATATCCATATCCTTATTAACGTTGTATTAGAAACGAAAGGATACTAATAATAATGATGAATCATTAAAAGGTTTTATCCAGGAAACCTTACTCGAGTTGTACTAGAGACATTGCTAGTGTAACTAGACGCTAGTCAATGTAATCACGATATTCAAAATATGTCCAAGTGCTTCGTGTAAGTATATGGTCTTATATTTAATAGTCGTGTGATAGGATCGAAATCGAGATTACGGGATTTCACACAATACGTGAAGAGTTAATTTATTTAATAAATATATTTATTTTATTTATTAATTTATTTAATAAATATATATATTTATGTATTTATTAAATTAAACCAAGACATAACTTTAACGATCATTAAATAATTAAGAGCTAAGTATTAACGAGCGTTGTGGAATAAATAGAAAGAGGAAAGAAGAATGGAATGTTCCGGAACACCCCAAAGGGGTGTATAGGCCGTCGACTATAGGGGAGAAAAAGGAAGGGGAAAACTTTCCTTTTATTTGGTTATGGATACAAGTCTACGCCTATATAAACAACCCCTCACCTCCATAATTCTTCACCCATTATTTTTCTTTCTCTCCTTTTACGATCAACAAATCAAACGCAACCTTAGGGTTGTTTGGTTTGTTTGGTTTCTTTCTTACGAACAACACCAAAGGAAAAACACCTTTTTAGGGTTCCTTTTATCATTTGGTTTTGGTTTAGCAATAATCTAGTCCTATCCCTTATCTAGGGTTGTTGGGTATATTTTCCACTTGATGTTGAAGCTTGGTTTACACGTGCTAGAATCACGGTTAGCTCGTTGTATTACGTGCGTATAAGAACGTAATATAGTATTACATTAGACTATATCTTGGTGATAAGGTATTATCGATATTTGGTGCTTCGTTCTTTATCTTGTGGATCTTCGCATTGTCTAAAAGGTATGTAACCCTAATTCGGTTAGTTATAATTGTGTTATTATGATCTTGTTAAATTGCTTCCGCTATATGTGCTTTGATATCGTTTAGGGTTTTATATAATTGTTATGTTGTTAATAAACTTTCACTTGGATAATCAAAAATGTTTCGCACATGTGGGTAAGAGTTGAAGTGCTTGAGTCTTATATGTATGTTTCATATATTTAGATCACATTTTAATCACTTTTCTCCCTTTATCTCTAATATATAAAAAAATTTGATATTAGAGATACCAAATTTGATTAAAATATATCACGAAAAAATAGTCTTGAAAGTGTTTCGGGAGAAAAATGCGTCTTACTAAGTATGAATTATTAGAACATTTTATGTAGTGTCTAGCACACAATTTTTGAAAGATTTTGAATAATCATTGAAAAACTCTTGAAAAAGTTGTACTCGCACACTACATGTTCATGAATACATAAAATATTGTCGTTGAAGAATGTCCTCACGAACATCAAAGCTTTTTCTTGTTTATAATACCAAATGATACTTACGCACAATGTGTTGGATATATAAAATTGTTTTGACATAAAATATCCAACAACATTAAAACTTTGATTTTGAAACCCCCCCCCCCCCCCCTCCTCAAAAAATGATTCAATTAAATTTTCATTACGAGGATGTGATCCACATTTAACTTTTGAGGATAGGAGTTGTTGAACACACATTTTTTTGAAAGATTTTGAATAATTATTGAAAAACTCTTGAAATAAATTGTGTTCAACGCTTTTTGAATACCATTTCTTTTTGGTGACATGGTATTTCTAAAGCATAAACTTGAGTTCATAGACATTGAATGTCTTGACGAATCCACTCAAGTGTAAGAAGATTTCTCTTCTTTTGCTGAGGGTAAGCGCACTGATTCGTACACTCCCCCGTGAATATAGATCCGGGTAGCAATCTGAAAGTGATTACAAGCCATTGTGTTGAGCTCAAAACTTTGAATGTTTTGTGACAAGCTTAACCCGTGATAGATTTCTCTACCCGTTGTTGGAAATATTGCCTAAAAGAGACATTTTCCTTTATTAAAAATAGAAATGACATGTTTTGAAAAATATTTACAACTTTCATTCGAGCTTTATGTACACATCCGTGTCATTATTGAGCTACATTTCTAGGCACGTCCATATTATCGATACTGAAAGACATGCCGAGAAGAATATTTTGGATATTCAAATATTTCTAATTTTGTATTTTGTTTTTATATGTTTTATATTCTTGTATTTTTCTTTTTCAATGATATGTACAAGTAGATATTTGATAGATGAATCAAGCAGGCACCTTTTCCAGAATCTCCAGTTCTAGCGGAGTCAAACATCTCATAGCAATTTGCCTAACGAGGTACTCAAACCTATCTTTCGACAGAGGTTTTGTAAACTAGTCGGCTAATTGGTAATCCGTTCCAACAAACTATAATTCAACGATACCGCGTTCAACTTGTTCCCTTTATGAAGTGATATCTGACGTCAATATGCTTCGTGCGGGAATGTTGTACCGGATTGCAGGAGATGGCTATGGCCGTCTTTGAGTCACAGTACATAGGTACTTTATCAAAGTAGAAGCCATAATCCGTGAGTTGTGTTCTCATTAAAAGAACTTGAGCACAACACACAGATAGAGACACATACTCTGCTTTGGCTGATGATAGTGACGTGCAATCCTGCTTCTTGGAAGACCATCCCACGAGATTATCTGTCCTAGAAATTCTGCACCACCAGAAGTACTTTTTCGAGTATCAAGACACCGTGCGTGATCAGAATCTGAATAGGTCGTTAGAAAGAAACCGGTTTTCTTCAGATACCAGTCCCAAATGAATGGTATTCTTTAGGTACTAAAAGATCCATTTAACCTCCTTGAGGTAGTTTTTAGTAGGCCGGGTTCGATATCGTGCACAATAGCATGTTGCATTTACAATATCTGGTCTGCTTGTTGTCAAGTACATGATGGACCTGATCATGGAATGATATTTTATTTAATCTATAGGTAATCCCTCCAAGTCAGCATCTAGGGATGTGGTTGATAATGTTGTCCCAACGGGGTCATATGAGGTCATACCATGCTTTTTGATTATCTCTTGACAATACTTATGTTGGTTAACGAAGATACCACTTGGGGATTGGTGAACTTGAATTCCCAGAAAGAAATTTAGTTCGCCCATCATTGACATTTCAAATTTGTTGTGCATTAGTTTTCAAACCATTTTGAAAGTTTTAGGTTTGTAGACCCGAAAATAATGTATTTAACGTAAATCTGCACAAGCAAAATGTCATCCCCATATTTATATATGAACAAAGTTAGATCAATGAAACCTTTTGAGAAACCTTTGGATACCAGAAATTTCAAGAGCTCATCGTACCACGCCCTTGGAGCTTGCTTGAGGTCATAAACTGCCTTGCGGACACGATACACCTTGTTAGAATAATGTGGATTAACGAATCCTTCTGGTTGCGTGGCATAGAATTCTTCTTACAAAGGACCATTAAGAAATGTCGTCTTCACGTCCATTTGATAAACGATGAATCCCTTATGTGCACCATAAGCAAGGAAAATCCTGACCGCTTCTATACGAGCTAATGGTGCAAATGATTCTTCAAAATCAATGCCCTCTCTCTGGCCATACCCCTTAGCCACTAGCCTAAATTTGTTCTTGATGATCATATTTTCTTCATCCATCTTGTTTTCAGATTCATCGAAGGTTTAATGGTGTTACATCGTATGGTCTGTCAACAAGTTCCGAGACTTTGAGTCTTTCAAATTGTTGAAGTTCATCCGTCATCGATTTAATCTAAGCCTGATCAGTCATGACTTCTTTGATGTTTTTCGGTTCAGCTCTACTCACGGCGAGTGCGAACATACAAACATCACCATCGGTTTCTAGTTGTCGTCTTGTACGAACAGGCTGTGAAGGATTTCCAATTACTTGAACCAAAGTATGATCTCGGGTCCAATGATGTGTTGAAGGATGTCGTTGGTAGAACGTATGCATATTTAACAGATCAAAATGGCAAGTGTAGAAACTAGAAGGGGGGGGGGTTGAATAGTTTCTTATATTTACTTGTTAAATGATGGTTTCAAAAAAATCTTTTTTCTCAAAAACTTAGACTTAAGGAAATAAGTGAAATCTTCTTATGCACAATATGAACAATGATAGTGTAATTTAAGCTAATACTAACTAATATATATGCACAAAGAATAAAGAATGTAAAGAGTTAAGGGTAAAGAAAGATCAAACCAAACACCAAGGATTTATAGTGGTTCGGCAACGAAGCTCACTCCTCGTTCCTACTCCACTCCTCGAGTACTCTGTAGATTTGTAAATCTATGCTTATGTTTTTAGAGAGAGAAAGAGATAGAGAGATGGTGGATTTCACATTTTAGAGAGAGAAAGTTAAAAGGAACTATGTGTAAAATAATGAAAAACCACACCCTCTCCATCAAAGGAGAGGGTTTATATACCCAAGCCCTTGTCATGGGCTTGGGCTTACATTTGGGCCGGCCTACACATGTTGTAGGCTAGGCTTGGTGTTGTTTGTTAAGTAAAGACATGTAACTAAACTACGAGCTATTACATGGACTATCGTTGGAGTGACCGATCCTTCTTAATACGTAAAACGTATTTCCAACAATCTCCCCCTAAGGGAGGTCACTCCAAACAAGGGCGTTACCCAAGTTACAATAATAAAATAAACCTAGCATACTATGCTTGTCTTGAGCTCGTAGTCTTCGTCTTTCTTTTTCTTTTTCTTTCCTGGTGAACATGCTGATGTGATCTTTGATATCAATCTTTGAGCATTAATCTCTTGCCTTGATCTCGTGCATCCATCACTTGTGATCTTCGCCTCTTTGTGACCTCACGTCCCACATACTTATACCTTTGTAATTCTTGAAAGCTTCAGAGTTTGATACAGCGGAAGACTTCACTTTTAGGCTTTCTTGAATTAGATGAGGTATTAAGTGCCTAAAGTATAAGCATGCGGGGACGACTTCTTCTTGGATCCCGCAACGCCACCGTCTTCAAATGCCGCAACATAAGTAGACACGAACGAAATGGCTTTGAACATTTCATTCTAATTCGGTAGCATTTTACCTCCGGTCGGTGAAGACCGTTGGACGATATTAGATATCGTACCTGTGACGGATAGTTTCAATTAAGTAACTTCCTGACAGGATTTCGCGGGTAAACCCGTTCTCTTTATGCGACCGTCCAAAGCTGACTGCGAACATAAAGAGTGAATCATTTGGATAATAATATCCGCATGATTTGAAGCCGTCAATTCATGTTCCTGGAACAAGTGAAATTCAATTAAGAACCGCACCATCGTTGCTTTCCAGTTGTCACGAGCTTGATTCGTATAGAATCTTGTAAGTTACCTACCAAGTGCTGTTTGAGGTTAACACTAGAAGGATTTCCACTCATCACTGTGAACACTAAGGTATCACTCTGAGTGTTCTGGCAAGATCACAAAGATATTGCGTAGAGGCCTGGAACGTGTTTAAATTCAATTAAGAATTAAACAGCTGTTGCTTTCCAGTTATCACAAGTTTGATTCATAAAGAATCGCACAAGTCACCTACCATGAGCTTTTTGATATTCGCTCAAGAAGGATTTCCATCTTCATTGTAAATACTTTCGTATTACTCGGATGTTCAAGCAATATCATGAAGATTTTGCGTAGGACTCTTAAAATCTTTCTTACTTTTCACAGTGTGTGAAGAAGCAAGGAAATATGAAAGTGTGTCCTAATGAGATATTTGATGATCTCAAATGGCTCTAGACTCGATCGTGCACTTTGGATTTTAGTGATCGGAGGCTGGAGAGGAGTGCCACCATTTCAAAACCAATTTATTCAGAGTGAATAAACCGATAGATAACGTGTTATCTCCATGTGATTAAAACAAATACCTTTTAAGAGATATCTGAGTTAGCTGGGATGGGTTGTGTATTGCATCACTGGGTCCATGATGTCTGTCTTCAATATCAAGAATCATTAAAATGATCTCAATAGCATATGTGTTGACCCGGTTTCTACCTAAAGTTGTAGGGAGGGCTTCTTTCTTTACACCATTTATCTTTACAATTCTTTTTCATTCTTCAACCCCTTCAATGCTTACCAATACGTCATAACTAGCACCTTGTTGTGATTTTTCCAGTGCTAACTTAAGTACTTGGTCGGCATTTAACTACGTTCACAATCTTTCTCCAACTTTCCTAAGGACTACTATTTCTAGCTATGGAATGTCCTTGGGAAGATTACTCCGGTTCTGAAAGAATCATAGGACTTAACCTATCCTACCATCCTTATGTCACCACAATCTTCATCGTCGTGAAATAAATGGGTTTTGGGTAAGTAAATGTCACCAAGAAAATCTATTTTGATATGCAAATCCGTTTTGCTCCCCCTTAACATATGCCACGATATTCGAAAATATTTCGCACATGTAGGGATGAGCCAGCACATTAAGTCAAACCATTTGTGATAATATCCCATATTAAATCACATTTTCTTCCCCATATTAAAAATATTAACCCAATCGATGTTTTTAATATCAATTGATTTAATGAAGTTTTAACAAAGGTTTTGGGAAGAAAAATGCAAGTCCATTTAATCTTCATGATATCAAACGTATGAGATATGATACCGATTTGTAACATGATCACATATTCACCATATTAGAAAGAATTGACAAGGTTGGACCTGATTGATGAGAACATCATATGATAAGATCAAATGGTTCTTGTCAGTATATGTTGGTCGCCTCGTCACGTCTGAAGTCATCTCTTGACACCACATGTACGATTGGTATTGTTGTCTTGACACCAAATTGTGAACTTGGCACGTTCGGCATCGAAGATTCTGAATGCTTGACAGTTGCTCCCCCTCAATTGTTGACCCGTGTTCTATCGAAAGAGCTGTAGTCGTCGGTTGAGTAGTTGCATCGTCGAGTATGAAGATACCAATTGTAGATAGCATGGTTGTACATATGATAGCTTCATAAAAACAAGACTTCTCTTGTTTTAACAAATAAATGCACTGAAACGTACATATATTTGTGTTAGACCAAGTTATAAAGTAAACTTGATCCCGTACAAGGTTTTAAAGTAAACCTTGCCCGAGAAAATTAATTCCCGTTGAGAGCCAAAGCTTTCATAAGAAATACTTGACTTTAATGTGAAAACCGGGTTGCAGTCTGAAATAACTACAAGCCATATAGGCATGTTTTATGAAATATTTACAACTTTTGTACCAACTCTATTTATGGCGCCGTGTCGATATTAATCAACATTTCTAAGGCCGTAAATATTATCGTACCAAAAGACATGCCTTTGAAAAATAAAGTAAAAATATTTTTGGATTTTTCTAGATTTTTCAATTTTTATGGTTTTTATATGGTTTTATATTTTTGTATTTTGCTTTTGTGTATAAAAATATAAACAATATATACAAATGATCACCAAGGATACGGAGAATAGTTTTACCACCACTATTCTTTCGCTTCATCTGCGAGTTCCTTTAGAGTCTCAGGCGAGAAAGTTCTCATTCCTAGCTTATCGGCCAAAAATTCAATTCGAGCGCGATCTAAAGCCTTCGTGAAAATATCCGCCAATTGATACTCAGATCGGACAAAGTAAAGCTCGATTACTCCATTTTCCACTTGCTCCTTGATGAAGTGGTAGCGAATGTCAATATGCTTCGACCGGGAGAATTGAACGTTGTTGCAGCAGAAGGCAATTGCACTCTTGTTGTCGCAGTACATCGGATTCTTGTTGAAACCTAGACCATAGTCGGTTAATTGCGATCTCATCCAAAGAATTTGAGCACAGCAACCGGACATAGCTATGTATTCTGCTTCCGTACTTGAAATTGCAGCGCTTTTCTGCCTTTTTGATGCCCAACTGATTAGTCGATCTCCTAATAGTTGCAAAGTTCCACTCGTGCTACGCCTTGTATCTTGACAACCCGCGTGATCCGCATCTGCATATGCCATTAGTGCAATAAAAGAGTCCTTCGAATACCAAAGTCCCCGATTAATGGTTCCTTTAAGATATCGAAAGATCCTTTTAACAGTAGCTAAGTGTAACTCAGTAGGCCTAGTTTGATACCTGGCACACATACATATAGCAAACTGAAGATCAGGTCGACTGGCTGTGATATACAGAAGAGTACCGATCATTCCACGATAAAGTGTCGGATCAACGGAAACTCCATGTGGATCTGCATCAAGCTTAGATTTCTCCACCATTGGAGTGTCCACGGGGTCGCAAGATTCCATCTTATATTTCTTAAGCGATTCAAGGGCATATTTGGATTGATTAATAAAGATGCCTCTGGGACTCTGAGATATCTGAAGACCTTAGAAGAATGATACCTTGCCCATCATTGACATATTAAACTTGGAAGACATGAGTGTCCCAAACTCATCCGATAAGGTTTGGGTCGAGGCTGCAAATATAATATCATCAACATATATTTGTACCATAATCATATCTTTACCTCGTTTCTGAATGAACAGCGTGGGATCCACCTTGCCTTTTGCGAAGCCTTGAGTAATGAGGAATTATGACAATAGATCATACCATGCGCGTGGAGCTTGCTTCAACCCATAGAGAGCCTTCTTAAGCTTGTACACATGATTAGGATAATTAGGATTCACAAAACCATCCGGTTGTTGAACATAGACTTCTTCCTTGATTTCACCATTAAGAAATGCCATCTTCACATCCATCTGATAGACGATCATATTCATATGGGCTGCATAAGCGAGAAATATTCTAATAGCTTCCAAACGGGCAACAGGTGCAAAGGATTCCATAAAGTCGACGCCCAATAATTGCTTGTATCCACGAGCTACTAGTCGAGCTTTGTTTTTCAATATTCCGCCTAACTCATCGAGTTTTACCTTGTAAACCCATTTCAAAGTGAGTAACTGCACTTGATCCGGGCATGGGACAAGTTCCCATACTTCAAGACGTATAAACTCATTAATTTCTTCTTGCATAGCTTCTATCCAACAGGATTGAGTAAAAGCTTCTTTCCATGTCTTAGGTTCAACTTCAGTGAGAAAAGCATCAAAGTGACAAAACATTGCATTTTCTTGTAACTGACTTCGTGTGGATACCAGACGATTAGGGTCACCAATAATAGAATTTATAGGATGATCCTTTGTCCACTTGATGTCATGTTCACGAATCCGTGGATTGGAGTAAACTGTAGAAGGAGCTTCCTCTGAGGTGGACGACCCGGCTTGATTAGGGTCGGGAATAGATACACCAAAGAATGGAAGTTCACGCATTTGAGCGAATTCCAAATCGTGATCATCGTCATCCTCTTCATCATCAATAGGCATGACATGGGTAGTTGTTACTTGTGTTGGTTGAGAATTACTCGTTGTTGGTATATCTTGACCAATTGTTGGTGCAGATGTGTCTGATTGTGCTTCGGTTGCTGGAGCGACAACTTCGGTTACCGGAGCTATTACCTCAGGTTCTGGAGCAACAATACTTGGAGGAGTAAAGAATTCATCAAAGAACGGTTGAAACAACTTATCCCATTCATTCCTAGTAGGTGGTATAAATGATGAAGTAGGGTTGTTTGGGACAAGACCAGAACTAATATTACTGGGTCCCATTTCATGAAGTGCGAGTTCAGAGCTGCTTTGCTCAGAAGCCATTGCTGTCAGCTCATCAAAATCAACATTCATAGTTTCAAGGATTTTGCGAGAGTTACGGTTGTAGATTCAGAATGCCTTCTTTGCGGGTGCGTAACCAATGAAAATACCAATATCAGCCTTTGGTTGAAGTTTTCCCAAATTGTCACCATCATTATTTGGATAGCAAAGAGAACCAAATACATGAAGATAGGATAAATCTGGTACTTTTCCATGGAGAAGCTCATAAGGTGTTTTACCAAGGCGTTTACGAATTAGTGACCGGTTTTGGGTGTACACTGCTGTAGATACTGCTTCTGCCCATAAAAACAATGGAGCCTTTGCATAAATTAACATCGTTCGAGCAGCTTCCATAAGTGTGCGATTTCGCCTTTCAACGACACCGTTTTGTTGTGGAGTGCGTGCAACGGATGTTTCATGAGATATGCCAACTTCTTCATAATAATCACGCAAAATTTGATTCACAAATTCGGTTCCATTATCTGTACGAATGCGTCGGACAGTAGTGTTGAGACGCACTTGAATCATCTTGAGAAATCTGATGATGAATTTAGGTGCCTCATTTTTTGCTTTAAGAAATTTCACCCATATAAACCGAGAGTAATCATCGACAATGACGAGGATGTACTTTTTGCCACTAAGACTCTCAACACGCATTGGTCCACAAAGATCCATATGCAACAGATAAAGTTTCTCTTGGTTGGTGTCTTCAGTCTTGGGTTTGTATGACTTCTTAGTGCTTTTCCCCATTTTAGACGCGGAACACAAATGATCCTTGTGAAATGATAGTTTAGGAAGACCACGAACAAGTTCGTTTTTCGCCAAGTGATTAATAGCGTCAAAGTTAAGATGAGATAACCGTCGATGCCATAACCATGACTTAGTCTTCGATGCTTTGGAGAGAAGACATACGGGAGAAGCGGCCATCATGTCTTGTAGAGACAAAGTATACAAATTATTCCCTCGAGTACCTTTCAATAAATCAACCCCTTCCAAATTACGAATGAAGCAGGTATGCTCTCGAAAAGCAACTTCTAGGTTTGCATCACAAAATTGTCCCACAGAAAATAAGTTGTGACCGAGACCTTCCACGTAATACACTCTTGAAATTATAACATTCCCAATATGATATTCACCATAACCCATTATCTTTGCAATATGATCATTTCCAAATCGAACCGTACCAAGAAACTTGCTGAGAGCGATCTCCGGTCATATGCTTGGAGCAACCAGAGTCCAAATACCAGAGAACAATTTGGACCACCTGTTTTCAATAACAACAGTAGACAATGCATTGGAAACTATTGGTTCCGGAGTGTTAGCAGATACAGATATAGAATTATCAGAATTGCTAACATTTTTGAGACCCTTAGATTTCCTACGTTTTCTAATATGAGTTTTAGCACTAACAAGTTTTACTGTTCCAATTTTCTTAGGTTTTGGATTATTCGCGGGCACTACAGTGGGAGTAGACCTATTTAAAGGGCACTTGGTTCCTACGGTAGTGTCGGTGTTCCTAGTTAAAGGACACGCTTGTGTTTTGGTAGCCTTGGTACTCCTAGTTAAAAGGCACGCTTTCTTCGCTGTAGTGGGAGTGATCCTAGTCAAAGGGCACATTTTTCCTACTATAGTGAAAGTTCTACCAGTGGGGCGCCACATCCAACCAACTTGGGTTAACACTTTCCCAGTCGGTTTCCATTCTAATCCATTTTTCCGGGCCTGCATCTCATTCACATGGTCAATAAGGTAAGAATCATGACGACTAGAAAACATACATTCATTGCAATTCCAACATTTCAAATTAGAATTCACAGTAGGCTTAGAACGCTGCACAACTGCAGATCCTTTAGGTTTAGTTACATGATTCTTTTTATTCAAAACAGAAATAACATTCCTAGGATGGGCTTCTACTTTCTTCTTCACTTGACTACTAGATGGGGGCAAGATCCTATCATTCTTCTTGTTTCTCTTAAGCTTAGATCTTTGAGCCTTAGTAGTGGTGCTTACTCATGTAGAAGGCAACACGGGAATATTAGAAGCTGGTTTTGATTCCGCCTTATCTTTAGTGACCAAAGTTTGAGATGGTTTAGTCCTAGGGCCCTTTTTAAGTGGTGTGACGGCTATTAGGTTCCTTTTAATTGCACTAGAGGACGAAGCTGAGATAGAGGCTGCGTTATCCACAACATTCTTACCTTTTAGAGTACGAAGTGTTTCCTTTAACTCAGCCAAGACCAGGTTCTTATCGCAAATTTGTTCCCTCAAATCAGATATTTCCATCGACTTTTGATTCAATTGTTCAATCAATGATTGATTTTGTACAGTGGTATCAACACATGCGGGCTGTACTGAATCGAAGAGTCGTGTATTTTTCTGTTTTAAGTTATCAACTTTGGACAAAATCTTGGAAACTCGATTATCTAGATCCAGTTTAAGATTCTCAGCAGCCTCAAGTACGTTCACACAGTTAAGCTCCTTAGATTTCTCTATTTCCATCGGCAAAGAGTTAGCAACTTTGTCACTTGGCTGACGCTGTTTTGATTGTAAATCCAATCGAAAATTCTTTTCAAAATTTGCATCATCGATATTAACACCTTCGAATGACGTTTCAAAGATTTCTTGAATAAATTGTTGCTTGCATTCAAGCGAAATACAATGTGTTTGAATCTCATCAAAACGTTTTGAAAGCGATGAATATGAATCTTGAAGCTTTAAAAATTCAGCGTCAGATTCGTGACAAGTACTATCTACCACAGTATCCACAGATTCAACATTATGCACAATAGAATCATTATCAACAATTGTATTCACACAGACAGAAACTATATCATGATACATCACTTGATTCAGAAGCAGATCATTATGGCGTGAAACTCGTTCTATTTCAAGCAAACTGTTTTCATAAGCATCTTCCATTTCATTGAAAACACGTGTAACTTCTTTTATTTCCAAAAACAAATCTTGATCAGTATTACGAAGACAAGCTTTAACATTGTTTACAAACGGAACAATTTCATCTCGAAATGCAGCTCTAGTGTGCTCAAAGTTCCATTCACCTTCCGTTATGGCCGTGGCCGTCGTACGTTCCAAAATGACCTTATCAAAATCGGCTAAGTGTTGGTGAACCGTATTTAAGTTAACGGACGCCTTACTTACCGGTGGAATTAACTTCGTTAAATCCTTTTTGACGAGTGTAGGAGACGTACTAGGAAGATTTTCATTTGACAAACTTTGGGGCACAAGAGCTGTTAATTCTGCTAATTCCTTTTGTAAGCGAATGCGTGTCTTTTACGAAAATTGATCTTTGTTATGTTGATCATAATCAATTGTATGGAATTTTGAAAGCATTTTAGAATGAGTTTCATCCCCAAGTGATTGTGTCTCCTCAGTACTACGAACAAAAGGTGCTTCTTTCGATTTGCCAATTATGGTCATATCATAGAGACCGGGAATATATTCCTGAGCTTGTTTTGCATAACCGGGATTTGGTGGTAAATCTTGAAGACGCTTAAGTTCGAATTCTTTAAATGATTTAGTTAAAAGATGAACCTTTTCTGTGGAAGCGTATTGTTTTAAAAGCTGTTGTTCTTTGAATTTAAGAAGTTTGGTAGCATTAATTTCCGATTCAACCTTTTTAGACTCGAGAGTTTCGAAATCCATTTTAAGTTTCTGAAAATCATTGACAACCGACTCTTTTTCTTTTAATTCATTGGAAAGATTAGCTTTTAATGATTCTATTTCTTTCAAGTGTTCAATCTTTTCAAAACGAAATTGGTCAAATTCAGAACATGTTATTTTCTCTTCTTGAGGGACCATTTCAAAAGTTTTGACCTTTTCTTTATGCAACGCAAGCTCAGCAGTTAGGATGGAATTCGTATCTACGGATTGTCTGAGGGCCATATGCATTTGATCAATAATATGTTTAGGCACCATTACCAAATCATGTTGAGCATAAGATTCCATACCCGTCGCAGCATTTGGTTGAGGTTCACTCAAATGTGTAGAATTGGGTACCACATCATTTGTGTTACTAGTTCCCGAATGCTGTTCGAGGTTGTCATTTTCATGCCCAACTTGATGTTGGTTATCATCAATATTATTAGATGTGGTTGGTACCTCACTGATGACATCAGAACTGTAGTGAGAGAGATTAGCAACGAGAGCAGCTTGGGCAGAGTGAATGTCATCACAATCCGAATTGTATGCATCAAGATCGTCCGCTTGATAAGCTGCATTAGAAGTAGAAACGACTGCAATGCCTTCAGTATCTGCTGCCCCTGGGTCTGCAAGAAATGCTAACTCCTCTGAATCCAAAATCTTCCCCTTAGACTGAGCATCAACCAAATACATCTTCTCACGAAACCATGCATCATCCCTTCTCCTTTTCGGCTGAGTGCATTCCCTAGCCATATGACCTTGTCCTCGGCAATTGTAACAAGTCCATACCTTCTTAGGACCAATAGGACTCCCATTTCCACTAGCTTGAGAATTCACAGCTTGATTGTTCCCAGTCCTTGTAGGAGGTCCATATGAATTTTGCCTTCCCTGAATAGGTTGCACCGTCACTTGACCATCTTGAACAGTGGCTTGTTGTCGAGGATTTGATGATGTGCGGAGCTGATTGTTTGTTGGTGGAAATCCTCTAGTTGCAACAAGTTTTGACAAGTAGGCGGTGAGATGGTTTAGAACATCAGCTGGCGTATCATTTGGAGTAAAGACCGGTGCTTGGATTGGTGGAAGTTCATTAGAGTAGAAAGCTTGTGCTGGTTGTGCTTCTATTGGAAAATATCCTTGCTGAGGAGTATATCCCAATGGAGAAGTGTTGGCTTGTGATGGTGATGTTTGATATGGTGGTTGTTGTTGAAAAGATTGTTGATGAACACTTTGTTGATATTCTTTCTGTGGCATCATTGGTGGTTGATAAGATGGTTGATGTGGTTGCTGATAGATGTGTGGTGGTGGCTGCTGCAAGTATGATGGTTGTTGATAAGTATAAGCCATGTTTTGTTGAGAAGCATACATTGCAAGTGGATCATGAACTTGAGGTGTAGACAACCGAGCCTCGATCACATGGCATTCGTGTTGTTGAAGAAAAGCTTGAAGTTGATCCACATTGGTGTTATGCAAGTCCTTAGCCAATTTAACATCCGTCACGTATTTTTTCCATTCTGGAGGAAGAGTGTTCAAATACTTGGTGTTCAATTGAAAGGTAGGGATTGCCATGCTATAGATATTAAGCTCATTCAACAATAGGGTAAATCTCAGATAGTAATCATTGAGAGTCTCCCCTGGCACATATGCAAACTTATCAAAAGTATCATAAAGCTTACACTCTCGTTCTTGTTTAGTTAACGAGGTGCCTTGCATTAGAACACGAATTCTATCCCATAGCTCTTTCGCAACTTTATGTTTGCTGACGAGTTTGTAGACATCTGGAGGAAGGGCTTGGAGAATGATGTTTGTTGCATACTTATCACATTTGTCTTGAATCTTCATATCTCCAGTCAACTCACCCGTTGTGCGAGGACGAGTGGTCGTACCTTCCGTCACAGTACCATAATCTAATGGTCCATTGAGCACCGATGCCCAAATTAGATGTCCATTCTCCTTGTTCAACATATAAAGTTCCATTCGGGAAGCCCATTCCTCATACATAGTCTTCACCAACATTGGTGGACGATTATCCGTACCCGAGAGGATGGACTTATCCGTAAGAGATGTATACTCCATTTCAATAAGTTAAGATTTACAAAGTTGATCGAACAATGAAATAAGGTTAAGTGTTTTTGTGTTGAAGTCGAGAAACAATGTTAAAATCCCTTAAAATATGTTCTCGGTAAACCAAAAATCCCAAGACAAAATTACACACGGTTCAAAATTTTTTATGGAATAATTTTTAGATTGTCGGAATGTCTAGATCGGAATACCAGATCGGAATGTTAGATCGCAAAGTCCAGATCGCAAAGCAAGGCTGTCGAAATGTTTAGATCGCAAAGTCCAGATCGTAATGTAACTTGGTCGGAATGATGGAGGTATCGGAATGCCTAGATCGAAATGCAATGCTATCGAAATGTTCAGAACGCAAAGCCCTATCGTAAAGATTCAGATCGCAATGAACTATCGGAATACTCAGATCGCAATACCCAGATCGCAAAGTAGCTGACAAAATTCGAGCAGAGTAACGACTTAAAATACTTCCTTATACCCGTCGGAATCCCAGATCGCAAAGTACGATCGAAATGTCCAGATCGGAATAAGTAAGAAAATCCAACGATCGCTATGTAGAACCAAACCCTTTCCGATGGTAAGGTTATTGCGATGGAACCCCACGTACAAATTGTACTTTCCGATGGATGTTTCTGCTAGAATTTCGGAATGAAGAACACCAACTTTTTTGCACTTTGGATCCAAGAAAACTGATGTTTTAATGAAAACCAAGATACCAAGAACACTATTAAGCATGAATCCCTATGTTACACTACTTTAAACTTCGATCCAACACAAAAAAATTTGAAGATTCGGCTCAAAACAAACCAACAATCTACGAAATGTTTAGAACACAAAAACAAACCTATATTTCATCCCAAGCTCTTGATACCATTTGTAGATTGGTAAATCTATGCTTATGTTTTTAGAGAGAGAAAGAGATAGAGAGATGGTGGATTTCACACTTTAGAGAGAGAAAGTTAAAAGGAACTATGTGTAAAATAATGAAAAACCACACCCTCTCCATCAAAGGAGAGGGTTTATATACCCAAGCCCTTGTCATGGGCTTGGGCTTACATTTGGGCCGGCCTACACATGTTGTAGGCTAGGCTTGGTGTTGTTTGTTAAGTAAAGACATGTAACTAAACTACGAGCTATTACATGGACTATCGTTGGAGTGACCGATCCTTCTTAATACGTAAAACGTATTTCCAACATACTCCTTACTCGAGAGTTCACTACACAACAAGCTCCTTATGGTGGAGAAAACCGTACACGTCGCTTAACCAATTTCCGACTCTAAGCTAAAAGTCGAGCCCTAATCGTAGCTAGGACCAATCTACACAACTATACTTAGTACATACACAACTTCTAAATAGACACAACTACATGGATCTTCACAACTATTACACGACAACAAATTTATAAAGTTTGATCTTCAAAGGATCTTTGGTGGTGGACTCAACACTTCACAATGATAGTGTTCTTCTCTTTGCACTTGAAGAGGAAGGGATGGATGAGATAGATTCACTCCTAAACAAGTAGTAATCAATCAAATAATCAAGGATTTGAGTGATTTAAGAAGTATGTTTAAATCTGGAAATTTGAGTGCAAAAGAGGTGAATTGAAAATCTGAGAAAGGTCCACTATTTATAAGACAAAGGGCCAATGGCTATATCTGCCCGCGGTTCCTTATCTCAGCCGACGGTACCTTATCGATAAGGAACCGCCTAGGCGCTAGGGAGCCGCCGGGCTAGACTCCGCTTCCTTTTTGTCCTTTAGTGGTGGAGGTCATATCTGGTTATAAAAATATCCAGAAAGGATATTCCAAATCAAAAGGGAATATGGCATTTTCAAATTTTCAAATATTTAATTTAATAAAACATTTTCTTAAAAAGAAAGTTTAATTAAAAACTTGTCACACTTAATAAAAAGTGAGTTTTAAGAAAAGATTAAATCACTTGATCACTTGATTAAGGTTAGTACTTGTTTATTCATACCTTAAGTGAAAATAGGTAAAATGAAAAATACTTGAACTCAAGAATTCGTTTTTCGTTGTTTTTGTAAATGCTTGTTTTTACATATTGTCGTAATCAAAACTAAGCGAGACCGAAAAATGCAAGTAACGTTTTTAGGCATTATTGCATTAACAATCTCCCCCTTTTTTATTCCGACAATATATAAACTCAATCACACAAAACACAAGATTTTCGAAGACGAGTTTATTCATTTCTCCCCTTTTGTCGAAGCAAAAAGGTTGCACAAGTCGGTGTTGAAGAGACGGACTTTGCAAAGACTCCCCCTTGGTGCTTACTCCCATAGCTTGGGGCACCGAGGAATCGAGATATGGTGACAAGCTACATAGAAGGGTTAGTTGAACAAAAGAAACAACCAACAAGACATATCTAAAGGTCACACTAAAAGAATAAAAGAGAAGAAAACACAAAGACTAAGATCCAAGTGAAGTCATATAAAAATAAGAAAAGAGTCATACAAAGATGTATGAAATAGAAAACAAGCCAAAATCATAAATCTAATCCTAGTTAATCTAGAATTCTAAGATTTGCTTAAAAAAATGTCTTGTGGATAAGCAACAATTGCTTATATGAAAGACAAGGTAGTGGCGCAATGTGGTGGTGGTGGCTTGGTGGAGATCTCATAATTAAAGTGAAGAGGAGGCTTGATTAAGAGACTCTTGATGTAGCTCAACTCCTCATAGATGTGTGCCATAGCAAGATGTTGATATTGACAACAATGAAAATATGTCCCATGGTGCATGACATTATCATGAGAAGGAGGAAGAACACTAAAGGGTGGTGGTGGTGGAAGAAAAGATGTTCCACAATCAACATTCTTGGTAGGAGAGATGTGATTTAGAGTGTTCTTGGGTGAATTTGGATTGAAAGTGTTCTTGGGTGAGTTGGGATTGAAAGAAATTGGCGAGAATGAAGGAGAATCAAGGCTTTCATTAGGAGAGTAAGACATTTTGGGATGTCAAGTAAGGCAAAATGCTTATGGTTTAATAGGGAAGGCTCAAGGTATTTTTGGGGTGGTCAAAGGGTTGAAGCAAAGATTCTCAAAAATGTTGGAACAAATTTGGAATTTCAGACATACCCGAAAAAATAAGGAACCATTGTCCGCGGTTCCTTATTGCTTCCGGCGGTTCCTTATTGATAAGGAACCGCGGTTCATAAATGGAACCGCCTACAGTGGTTGAGTTTTGGTGGTGAAGGAAGATTTTTCAGCAAATCTTATTTTTCTAGTCTAACTTATCATAGGGATATACTTAAAAGCAAAGATAGACAAAGAGAACACATACTAACTCACCAAATAGAGATTGACCAAAATACATGGATTTTAAAAATCGATGTAGGAGGTGTGTAAGACAGGACCTTAAGTCATGACACAATGATCCTCCATGATTCTATCTTGTTCTTGCTATGTTTGAGAGAAACATACATATGACTTATGTAAGCTCGATATTAATAACAAGAATCTATGAAAAATGTTTTTAGATTGAATTAACAATGTCAAAACATTTCTCAACCATTTTCGAAAGAGACTTTGAGGATTTTGAAAAGGAGAAGAGAAGTTTTTCAAGAAGAGTTTAGGAGACTCAAAGACTCAAAGTGATACAAGACTCAAAGTAAAGAAAGAGACTCAATAAAGGAAAGCAATTAAGGAATATGTTCCATTAATCCTAGACCTAGACGCAAGTAATTAAAAGGTTCCCTCTTAAGTGGCTTAGTGAAGATGTCGGCTAAGTTATCCTCGGAGGGTACCTTCTCAATTGAAATGTTCCCCTTTTTAACATTATCCCTAAGAAAATGGTGACGAATTTCTATGTACTTGGTTCGCGAATGTTGCACGGGATTCTTGCTAAGGTCTATAGCACCGTTATTGTCACACATGATGGGAACATCATCAAGAAAAATTCTGTAATCAACAAGCGCTTGCTTCATCCATAGAGCTTGTTGGCATGCTTTTCCGGCACTCACATACTCGGCTTCCGTGGTGGATATCGCAAGAGCGGTTTGTTTCTTGGAGAACCAAGAAGTTAAACAACAACCCATGAAGGTACAAACACCACTAGTGCTTTTCCGGTCCACATAGTCTCCCGCATGATCCGAGTTCGCATAGACAATGGTTTCTACGCCGGTCCCTTTAGGATACCATAATCCTAAATGTATAGTGCCCTTAATGTATCAGAAGACACGCTTAACCGCTTCAAGGTGAGAGGTTTTGGGAGCCTCTTGGAAGCGAGCACAAAGGCAAACACTAAACATGATATCCGGTCGACTTGCCGTTAGGTACAACAAACTACCAATCATACCTCTATATTTGGTGTTTTCTACCGACTCACAATCATCATCTATGGTGATATTAGTATCCGAGGCCATAGGGGTCTTCATTGGTCTAGATTCTTTTAATCCAAATTTCTTTAGCATTTCTTTAGCGTACTTAGATTGACTAAAGAAAATACCATCGTCCATTTGTTTAATTTGGAGTCCTAAAAAGAAGTTAAGTTCTCCCATCATACTCATTTCGAACTCATCATGCATGATTTTGGCAAAGTCATCACACAATTCTTGACAAGTTGAGCCAAATATAATGTCATCAACATATATTTGCACGATTATGAGGTGACAACCTTTCTTCTTTGTAAAGAGAGTGTTGTCTACCATTCTCATGGTATACTCATGTTTAACAAGAAATGCTTTAAGTCTATCATACCAAGCTTTGGGTGCTTGTTTAAGACCATAAAGTGCCTTCTTAAGCTTGTAAACATGATCCGGTTTCTCAAAATCAATGAAGCCGGGAGGTTGAGCCACATATACCTCCTCATTGATCAAACCGTTAAGAAATACACTCTTTACATCCATTTCTTGAAGCTTAATATCTAAGGCAAAAGCGTAGGCTAAAAGGATTCTAATGGATTCTAATCTAGCTACCGGTGCATATGTCTCGTCATAATCAATCCCTTCTTGTTGATTATAGCCTTGTGCTACAAGTCTAGCTTTGTTACGAGACACAAAACCATTCTCATCTAGCTTATTCCTATATACCCATTTGGTTCCTATAATGGTAGAACTTCTAGGTGGAGGAACAAGTTCCCAAACATCATTAGCAACGAATTGATTCAATTCTTCTTGCATCGCAATGACCCAACTCTTATCCGTCAAAACTTCTTTAACATTATTTGGTTCAATCAAGGAGACGAAACAAAATAAGTTACTTTGGTTTTGGACTTGAGATCTTAGGGTCCTTTGATTTAAGTCACCAATGATATTATTGAGAGTATGATCCTTAGACTCCTTAATGTTTACTTACTTTTCAACACTAAGGTCTTCAACTCCTATTTTTCTAACCTCTTTGGCTCTAACTACTTCTAATTCATCCAAGTCATCATCAACCAATGGTGGTGTCTTAGTTAAAGGAGGGGTTTCATCAAAAGTCACGTTAAGTGATTTTCAATTACGCCTGAGGTTCTATTAAGGACTATGTAGGCTTTGCTAGTTTGGGAATAACCTAAAAAGATACCTTCGTAACACTTTGGGTCAAACTTGGTAAGGTAGTCTTTGGTGTTGAGAATAAAGCACTTGCTTCCAAACACCCTAATGTATTCCAATGAGGGTTTCTTACCTTTAAGAATCTCATAGGGGGTCTTTCCTAGGAAGGGTCGAATAAGAATTCGGTTGAGAATATAAGTTGATGTGTCCACGACATTGCACCAAAACTTTTGAGGCAAAGGTTGCTCGTTTAACATCGTCCTACTCATCTCTTGGATGGTCCTATTCTTCCTTTCAACTACCCCATTTGATTGTGGAGTGCGAGGAGCCGAGAAGTTATGGGTAATACCATGAGCTTCACAAAAGGCACCAAATTGCACTTCATTATCAAATTCCCTACCATGATCCGTCCTAATAGAGGCAATTGGACATCCTAGTTGATTTTGAATTCTTCGACTAAAGATTTCGAAATGATCGAAAGCTTCATTCTTAGATGCCAAAAATCTAGTCCAAGTGAATCTAGAGTAGTCATCAACTATAACTAAGGTATAAAGGTTACCTCCATAACTCCGTATGGCGGTAGGTCCAAAGAGATCCATATGTAGGAATTCTAAGCACCGAGAGGTTGAAACCAAATTATTGCCTTTGTGACTTGAGTGAACTTGCTTTCCAACTTTGCAAGAATCACAAAAGTGACTATCAAACTTCATCTTGGGGAGGTGTCTTACCAACTCCTTAGAGACTAAAGATTGAATTAGACGCATATTAGCGTGACCTAATCTCCTATGCCAAAGAGTAGAACTATCATCTATAGTCGCAAGACATATGTTGTCTTTTGACTTCTTATTGACCTTCATGACATAAAGCCCATGCTTTCTAACATATTTTCCAATAACCTTTCCATCTTTTACGATTTCACTATCATTTTCCGAAAAGATGACCTTACACTTATTGTCACAAATTTGACCTATGCTTAAAAGGTTAAACCCTAAATTATCTACGTGCTCAACATTTTCAATAGTCATGGAGTCAAGAGAAACCGTACCTTTGCTAATGATATTACCACGTAGACTACTAGCGAATGTGACGTTACCTCCATCATATGCTTTGTACCGTGAGAACAAACTTCGATTACCCGTCATGTGTTTAGAACAACCACTATCCTTAATCCACTCGTCGGGTTCCAAATCAATTCCCAAGCATATCTAGGTAACAACATACACGATCAAACATTTGGTCCCCAATATCTCATTGGTCCAAAATTGTTAGTTCCAAACATCCCTTGCATTTGGTTGGGATGCATGAATTGAGGAGGGTTTCCCCATGGGAACAAAAGGGAGGAGGATAAAAATTCATATAACTATTTTGTTGTTTATTATTTCTCCTAGATGTATTTGATCTTGGTTTAGAGTTATGGTCATTCCTTCTAGGTGTTGGAGTTTTACTTCTAGGTCGTGAATTGTTTTGACTATCTCTTCTAGGTGTTGTCGTTCTATTCTAGGCCTAGACTCACTGCGTACTCTTGGTGGAGTAGAAGATGGTCTTGATAAACTTCTATTTCCCATTAGAGGTTTACTCAAAGGCTTATAGAGCTTATCAATGGCATTGTCGTCAAGTATGGGTAATTTCACTTTGTTTACAATAGGATGCTTAGGATGTTCACCTAAATTTCATTTTTCAGAAAGTTCAGGATTTTCATCAAAAACGTTTTCTGGCCGCGGTACCTTATCTATGGCAGCGGTTCGATATCGATAAGGAACCGCCCCATACAGTTTGGGACCGCGTACAGCAGATAGTTTTTCTGAAAATCGGACTTGTTTACGTTCACTGGTTGATGCTTCATCTGAGTTAAAACCTACACCAAGTCTTTCCTCAGAATGAATTTGTTTGTTTAACATATCATCAAGAGCACTAGTACTTTTCACGAACTTTTCCAGTTTAATGGAGGTGCTCTTGAGATCCTCATTCTCTAACCTAAGTTTCTCACAACTTAAGCAACCTATATCAACTTCTTTATTTTTCTCAAGCTTGCCTAATTTTTCCCTAAGTTCATTAATCTCATTTTCAAGCTTAGTTTTAGTTGATTTTAGTGTTTTGTTCTTTTCTATGAATTTATGGCTAAGTTTGTGTAAACTGTCATATTGGCCTTCTAGTTCAATATCATCTAAGGTGGAGCTATCATTGCTATAATATTCGGTTTCGGAATGTACCTCTTTAGAAGTGTGAGCCATGAGACATTTCTCCTCTTTGGGGTTGTCGTCAACATCTTCGCCGCTATCGCTCCAAGAACAACTAACGAATGCCGTGTGATTCTTATCGCGTGAAGCCTTTGGACACTCATTAATGAAATGATCTGGATCAGCACATCTAAAGCAATTCCTATCACCCTTTTCGTTCTTGGCAAACCGATTCTTTAAGAATGGTTTCTTGTCATTGTTTGGTTGCCTCACGTGTTGACCTCGTCTTTTGAAGAACCTCTTGAAATCTCTCACCACCAATGCATACTCCTCGTCATCACTATCCGAGGAACTATCATGATCGCTTTGTGCCTTCTTGGCTTTGAGTGCAAGAGACTTCCTTTCACTCTTGGTCTTTACCAATTCCGAGTCCTTCAAAATTATCATCTCATGAACCTTCAAGTTGCCTATGAGTTCATCGAGTGATAAAGTTGAGAGATCTTTCGATTCTTCGATCGTCGTGACTTTTGCTCTCCACTTCAGATGTAAGGCCCTTAGAAACTTCCTAACATTGTTCTTGCTTGAAAAACCTTCATCAAGTGCTTTTAGACTAGTAATAATAGTGTTAAATCTAGCAAAAGCACTATCAATAGCTTCATCTTCTAAGATGAAAAATTGTTCATATTGTTGGACAAGAAGATCGATTTTGCTTTCTTTGACTTGGCTATTACCTTGGTGGGTTACTAAAAGAGTGTTCCAAATATCTTTAGCGGTTTCACACATAAAAATCCTTTCATACTCTTTCTTAGGTAAAGCATTAAAAATCACCATTTTAGCCTCATTATTTTTCGAAAGTTTCTTTTTAATATCATCATTAGCTTTGTCAAAAGTGACCAATTCCTTTGTTTTAGAAACTTCATTAAATTGATAAGGTAAAAAATCACCATTGGTAATAACATGCCAAAGATCTAAATCTTTTGATTTCACATAAGTCTCAAATCTATTTTTCCAATAAATAAAACTATCGGTTTCAAAAAGTGGTGGTCTTTGCATAGATTGCCCTTCTTGATACTTGTTGGAATCCATAGATTGATTCGAGTTTTAAAATAAAATATACTTTAAAAATACTTGAGCAACCCACTCTAATACCAATTGTAGAAACTAGAAGGGGGGGGGGGGGGTTTGAATAGTTTCTTATATTTACTTGTTATATGATGGTTTCAAAAAAATCCTTTTTCTCAAAAACTTAGACATAAGGAAATAAGTGAAATCTTCTTATGCACAATATGAACAATGATAGTGTAATTTAAACTAATACTAACTAATATATATGCGCAAAGAATAAAGAATGTACAGAGTTAAGGGTAAAGAAATATCAAACCAAACACCAAGGATTTATAGTGGTTCGGCAACGAAGCTCACTCCTCGTTCCTACTCCACTCCTCGAGTACTCCTTACTCGAGAGTTCACTACACAACAAGCTCCTTATGGTGGAGAAAACCGTACACGTCGCTTAACCAATTTCCGACTCTAAGCTAAAAGTCGAGCCCTAATCGTAGCTAGGACCAATATACACAACTATACTTAGTACATACACAACTTCCAAATAGAAACAACTACTTGGATCTTCACAACTATTACACAACAACAAATGTATAAAGTTTGATCTTCAAATGATCTTTGGTGGACTCAACACTTCACAATGATAGTGTTCTTCTCTTTTCACTTAAAGAGGAAGGGATGGATGAGATAGATTCACTTCTAAACAAGTAGTAATCAATCAAATAATCAAGGATTTTAGTGATTTAAGAAGTATGTTTGAATCTGGAAATTTGTGTGCAAAAGAGGTGAATTGAAAATCTGAGAAAGGTCCACTATTTATAAGACAAAGGGCCAACGGCTATATCTGCCCGCGGTTCCTTATCTCAGTCGGCGGTACCTTATCGATAAGGAACCGCCTAGGCGCTAAGGAGCCACCGGGCTAGACTCCGCTCCCTTTTTGTCCTTTTATGGTGGAGGTCATATATGGTTATAAAAATATCCAGAAAGGATATTCCAAATCAAAAGGGAATATGCCATTTTCAAATTTTCAAATATTTAATTTAATAAAACATTTTCTTAAAAAGAAAGTTTAATTAAAAACATGTCACACTTAATAAAAAGTGAGTTTTAAGAAAAGATTAAATCACTTGATCACTTGATTAAGGTTAGTACTTATTTATTCATACCTTAAGTGAAAACGGGTAAAATGAAAAATACTTGAACTCAAGAATTCGTTTTTCGTTGTTTTTGTAAATGCTTGTTTTTACATATTGTCGTAATCAAAACTAAGCGAGACCAAAAAAATGCAAGTAACGTTTTTAGGCATTATTGCATTAACAGCAAGTAGAAGACTCTCCAATTTCGTGTACCGATGTATCGAATAGGTTGTGAAAATCGTCATCGACAGATAATGCATTGTTTGCTTCATTTGTGTTCTCCGGAGCAGTGACAATAGTTGTGGATATTGTAGGATCGGTTGTTGATGTGATATTCTAAGGAGGTAAATCTGCAGCAACCCGTGTTGAAGTAGATGAGGTTGTATCCTTTTGTTGATGATGATCGGTATCATCATTCTTATCATGAGTGACAGCAAAAGACTTCGAAACAACATGTTTTTCTCCGGTGAAATATTCATCACACATTGGTCCATATAACATTTCTAACTCTCCAATTGTCGTGTCCACTATCATATATGCTCTTGGAACAATTTCTTGACCAGCTTTGAACTTGAAGGTTCATTATTGTGGTCATGAGTTCTGAGTTTCGTGCGGTTGTATACAGAAGTCTTTTGTCGTTGTGGATCACGAATTAAACTGTTTTGTTCAAGTGTCATTTCTTGCAATTCATCGAATCTGACAAGAATAGTCTCGACTATCAATTTTGTTCTCTTGTTGTAAACTCTATATCCCTTAGACTGAGTTGCATATCCCACTAAAATGCATGCATCACCTTTCTCTTTCATCTTATCCAGATTTTCACCATCTCGTATTATGTAACACGTACATCCAAAAAGTTGAAGGTGTTTGAGTGAAGGTTTTCGATCATGAATTATGTGATATGGTGTTTTTTTATGTCTTGGTATAATTAAGGAACGGTTTTGTGTGTAGCATGCGGTTGAAACGGCTTTGGCCAAAAAGAATAGTGGTAGTTTTGAAGCAGATAACAATGTTCTAGCAGCCTCAACCAAAGTACGGTTTCTTCTTTCAACAACATCATTTTGTTCAGGTGTTCGAGCAATAAATGTTTCATGTTCAATCCCTTCGTCTTCAAAATATTTCTTTAGAGTTGAATTCAAAAATTTTGTGCCTGTGTCTGTACAAACTACTCTTACTTGAGCTTGAAGAAGACGTTGTATCTACTTTAGGAAGTTAATGAGAACATCAGGTGTTTCATCCTTGAACCTCAAGAAGTGAGTCCACGTATACCTTGAGTAGTCATCAACAATTACCCAAATGTATTTCTTCCATTGATACTTTGAACACGCATGGGATCAAACAAATCTATATGAAGAAGATCTAACCGTCCTTTCGAGCTTAGTGTAGTCTTGGTTTTGAAACTACTCTGTTTAGCTTTACAAATCTCACAAGAAGAACAAAGATGATCTTTGATGAATTTCAAGTTGGAAGGCCTCTCACAATATATTTCTTGGAAAGAAAGTTGATGGTATCAAAGTTGAGATGAGATAGACGTTGATGCCATAACCATGCTTGAGTCGTTGAAGCTTTAGCCATGAAGCAAATTGGATTTGTGGAAGTTGTGTCTTGAAGTGAAATTGTGTAAAGATCTGTACCCCGTAAACTGGTGAGTAAATCATTCCCATCATAATCATGAACAAAACATGTCTTCTTTTGAAAAGTAACCTCCAAATCCGCACCACATAATTGACCAACCGAGAAAAGATTGTGATTGAGCCCTTCGACGTAGTATACCCTTTTGATTATGATATTCCCTTGAACCAAATCTCCATATCCTAGGATTGGTGCAAATTGATCATTTGTGAATCGGACCGTACCTAGGAACTTCTCCACGAAGTTAATTAGAAGCTTGAGATTCCCCGTCATGTGCTTGGTGCACCCGAAGTCCAGTATAAATAGAATTATCTCTATGACCTGCAGAAGAGTTAGAACACGATGGAGAATTTCTAAATTGGATTCCATGTTAGTTGTGATTTCCGAATCATTAGTTTCCCTAGTTTCAACACTTAAAGGAACACTAACGCTCATTGTCACATTTTCTGTTCTAACTTTAGGCACCTATTTATATCATGGAGGACATTGATTAGCAAACCACCATTTCCAAGACTTGCTAGCAGAATCATATAATTCCCTAATTATGCTTCTATAGTTCTCACTAGTGGAGTCTGATGCTATACATTTCTTGGGGGGGGGGGGGGGGGGTTGTACCAGAATGGTTCACTTTCCATTAAGGTTTACTAGCACTTATAGGCATCGCAATTTGCTTCTTAATTCTAGTATTTACGTCTTTGACATTATTCGAAACACACATAACATGATTAGCATTAGCACATTTTCCATATTTCACACAAACAAACTTAGCATTCAAAGCAGTGGAATCATTCAAATCGTCGTTACATGCAATTACAAACGTTTTATTCTTGGAAACATTAAAATTCCTAGGGTGGTCTTCTACTTTCTGCATCTTCCCTGGACTCTTGTTTTTCCATGCCTTATCATTCATTTTGAGTGCTCTTAAGCTGAGTTCGGCTAAATCTAGCAGTGGTGACTACTCTTGTAGTAAAAGTCACATGTCTATTAGTGTTTCTAGAAATCTGAGGCGATTGATTATCTTTGTTGTGTGTAGGTTTAGTGGCCAATCTATACATCACTGGTTTGATCACATTTGTGTTCTTAATTCTTTGTGCTCTAATATCCGTTTTGAGATTAATCTGTGGTAAGCTATCCTTCCCATCCGTCTTGGGGGCAAACCCGGTTTTTACAAATGAAGAATTTGAGAAAACAGATGGTTTTCCCAAGACAAAGGGTTTAGTCTCTTTGTACGCATTAGGTTGTCTCACAACGAGTCTCTTAATTCTAGGTTCCACAATTTTCCCACCCATCTTAGCAACGAGTTTCTTCAACTCTTCTATCGTTATGTCCCTGTCTTGTAACTGAGCTTTCAAACCCGTAATTTCCAAACTCTTTTCATTCATTTCCCGACACGATACAGAAAGTTTTACTTACAAGTTATTATCACCTAGAAAATTGCCGATTTGGTTTTGTAAAGCAAGTTCCAGAGAATGACAATGTTTTTGAAGGAAATCACATCGGTGTTGAATTAACGTAAAAACATTTTTATCAGCATTTTCTTTGTTTTTCGAAAGCTTAGTTTCAAGGCGTTCACACTCTTTGTTCTTATCAAGATATTTTCATGCAACATCAGAATGTTCATGTATAGCAACACAAGATTTAAGAGCTAAAAACAAAATATCGTTGGAGAGACATTCTTGTAAGAGTAGATCATATTCGTTTGAAAACTCTGATTTTTCAGTTTGAAGGTCATCAATTTCTTTTTCAATAGACTCAACATATTTCAAATCATCAAACATTTCATACCGAATTAATCTTTCAAATTCAAGATCATTTACTTTTATTATCATCGTATTCGGTATTAAAAGTTCTTTCACAACCATAGTTATACCGTGAGGAATCTTTTTTTTTCACTTGTCATTTTCACATTTTTGCCAGTCTCTTTTAACGATTGATTGAATATTATCAATATGATGATTAAGAATACCAAGTGTTTGCCTACTCTTTCTTTTAGAAGCATCAAGAGACACATAGTTAATATATTTAGAAATGTTAGATTTTTTTGTGGCAAAAATTTCTTCCATTGAATTTTTCTTTGTTTGCTTTCAAAAAACAATTATTCACGAGACTTCTGTGTTTGTTTAGTGAAAATACCATAAAGACTGTTTTCATAAGCATAATTATATGGTTTCACAAAATCCTTATTAACCGATGATCTACTCTCCTCCTCCCAAAGGTGTGTCTCATCACTATCAGGCCTAACTACAGGGCAATCATGATCGGTCCATTTGAACTCTTCAAGACATAAGTGCGGATTCTCAGCTTGAGCTTGGTCAAGGTACTTAGGACTTGCAAAACTACCTTTACCCTTAAAAAAGGACAACGGTGCTATCATTCTCATGGTTTGAATAGACTGATTCATTTTATAAACAATTTTATTCAAAAAGTCGACTTGTTCTTCTAGTTTTGTTACTTTTGCAGTATCTTTTCCATGTCTACTTTTGAAATCTTGTTTTAACTTTTCAACCTCTTGTTTCTTAACATCAAGAATTTTAGCAGAATCAGTGTTATTCATTGAAAGCCTTTGTTCAAGTTCATTAACTTTAGTTGTAGCAAGGTACGTTTTTTGACGTTCATCGATTAAGAAAGCATCATATTTACGTTTCTCTTTGGATAATAACTCAAGAATTGTATTATATTTGTTTTCAAAATCGTCCTTTTTGATGTTAAGAACACACCCTTTGTACCCCTCAAGTTCTTTGGACTTTTGAAGAAGCTCAGCTCTATAAATCTCAACGGTTTCACTAGACTTAATTAGAGCAGCTTTGCATTCTTTAAAATTTTGAGTGAGTGTTGCGTTTGCCTTCTTTAATTGCTTTTGACTCTTTCTAGTTTCACTGACATCGTTTTGTAACGTATCAATTAATTTAGCAAGCACAACACGCTCCTCATCATCATACTCATTTACATGTGGATCATCCTCAAACTCATTATTACACATGTCTGATGAATCAGGTGTGGTATTGCTATAAACCATTTCCATCATACATGTGTCAGTAATTATTGTTTTTAGATCACTATGCTCATGAGTATCACCAAACACATTATATTCATCATCATTTTTTACCTTATCAGTTGGCTCGGCATCAAAGATAGGATCATTATGATCTTCAGTGATGTTGAGGACCTCCTGGATCTTTGCCATGTACGAATAATGTGCCTCGAGTTCTTGGTCGAAGATTTCATCATTTGTGTCATCAAGCATTTCTCCTTCCTCATCTGATAATTTAATCACATCTTCCATTTTCTTGCATAGCAGCATCTTTTCCTTACGATAAGCATAATCCATAACCTTTTTTGGTTGCCTGCATTCCTTTGCCATATGCCCATATCCTTTGCAGTTAAAACACTGAATCCCACTTTGATGAACCACTTAAGTGCCAATGTTTCCCTACTCCCACCAATAGTAGCACCCCTCTGATTATCATACTTTATAGTGCGATGATCATACTTTGGAGGACTCTCAACCCGCCTTCGTGTGTCATAACTTGGAGGACTTTGAACATAGTCATTCCTCGTGTTTGATGAGCTTCTAATGTTGTTGTTGGTATGTTTGTAGATTTTCTTGTATGACTTCATTATGAAATCCTTTTGTTGTTTAAATTACCTATCCTTTTGAGCTTGTTCTTCATCACTGTATTCTTCGGATGATTGCTCAGGTGATGGTGATGGTGATCTTGAAATCTCTTTGCCTCTTGATCTTGTTGGAGCTGATGACTTGGAGACAATGAAAGAGCGTGGTGATGATGATTGAGTAGAGTAAGTCTTTGGAGCACGAGAGCGGTGATCTGGGTAATTTTGAGTAGTAGACACCAAAGCAAGGGGATTAGAAACCTTTCCTAGCCGTTCAGCTCGAAGTTCATTTGCCTCATTCTGAAATTGTTTCAAAATAGCAAAGAGCCTGTGATATGAGACCTCGTCTAACTTTTCTTGTTATTTCACTAAAGTGACGAACCGTGTCCACTCTGGTTGAAGTTGCTGTAGAAATTGAACATTGACTTGCATGGTGGAGACTTGTAAATTATTTCTTGTCATGTCATTCATGATTTTGTAGAAGCTGGAGAAGTACGATTCAATTGATTCTCCATCAATGAGGTAAACTTGGCCAAGTTCCAAAATATATTTGTTTTAACATATTGCTTATTCAGTGATTCACCTTGTTGCAATCGTTCAATAGCCGTCCACATTTCTTTAGTAGTAGGACATGCATCAACCATTGAGTAGATATCATGTCCTATTCCACTTAGAATCATATAAATTTCTTCCTTCTCTACATCATGCCAAGCATGCTTCTCGGATGTGAGCTTAGATAGAGTTTCTTCTCGTGTAATGGCTGGTGCTCTATCACTAGTTTTTGTGGCCGGTTCAGCAGGAACGATGATTTTCTGGAAGACATACGGTCCATGGGTAATACATTGCCTCAAGGAATCACCATTAGGTCTTGTATCAAGATATCGAATAAAACATGATTTCCATTGAGCGTATCGACCAGCCACAAGCATTGGTGGTCTTTCTTTGTTGCCCGCCACCATTATGTTGTTATTTGTCACACGATACTCTAAAGTAGAATCCATCTCGATAATCTCTGAAACGATGAAGTAAATTCGGATCTTAAGTAGATGTGTTGTGATTAGGTTATGGTTAAAATTATGAAAATTCCGATTTTTCCTTCAGTCCGACAATAAATTCTTCAGTCCGATATAAAATTGTCTGAAAATTTTGTAATTGCCAAAATTTGAAATTGAAGTAGAAATAGCCTAAAACTAGTATAGGAAAAATTCGAACTAGTCTACAAAGTTGTCGAACTAAAAATTGGCTAAATTCAAAATAATTATCCCAACTCGAAATATTTCTCAACTCGCAATATAGCTAATTTTCCCAACTCGCAATAATTTCTTGCTTAAATCGCAATATTACTCAACTCGCAATAATTACTCAACTCGCAAACTCGCAATACTCAAGTTGCAATACGCTTTAACCCCAATTCGCAATAATGAAGAACTTTCTCAACTCGCAATAATGAAAAATGCCCCAACTCGCAATAATTTAGAAGTCTCAACTCGCAATAAAATTAAGACCTCAACTCGAAATAATATAAGACCTCAACTCGTAATTTTGAAAATTTCCCAACTCACAATAAGCCTGATCTCGGAATAAATTAGGTTTCTTATCTCACAATAATCTGAACTCGCAATAAATAGGGTTTCTTATCTCGCAAAAAACTGAACTCGCAGTAATAGGGTTTGTGAACTCGTAATAAGCTGATTTTTCGAGAAATTTCAACAAAAACGAGCCAAATGCCAATAAAATTTGTGTTTTTCACCAAAACAAAAATCCCAAATCACTAATCAAAGATAGGAGAAGGTTTTAGCAAGATTTAGAACACAAAAACATGAAGAAAAAAATTGAACGAAATCTTATCGCTCCTTAATACACACAAAATGAATGAATAATCACAAACCAATCACTAATCTACCCCATGACGAATGATACCAATTATTTTACCCAAATATTTATCACTTCATCATGATAGATCTAAGAAAATAGATGAAAAGAGATGAAGGTTTAGAGAGAGAATGTAGAGAGAGAATGATTGGAAACTTTTTAAAATTAGATTAAGAATGAGAAATGAAATGAACCAACACCCTCCTAACATGCTAGGAGAGAAGTATGTATAGCCTTGTCTTGCATGTAGACTAATGGGCTATTATAGATGGGTCGAGCTTTCCTTTTTGACTTTAGGACCCAAACGTGGCCTATGTAGCTTAAAGTACAGCCTGTGAGTCCCTACTAGCCTACTACCTATTACAACGTTCTAATATACGATACATAATAAACCTATGACCGAACATTCTTGTTTGACTCAATATTTTGAGGCTAACAATTTTTAACATATTTTTTTTTCATAAATGGCCAAATAAGCTACTTTGCGCTTATTCATTTTTTTGGCTTATTGGCCTTAGCAACAACTTTTATTTTATACGCAGTATTACTATTTACCTTATTTAACTTATTTCCAGCTTTGTGCAATCTTTAGTTTAGCTTTCGTAGGAAACGTAACTTATTACTTTTAATTTTTTGCTTATTGGTTATTTTAGCTTATTGTACTTAGATTATCCTAGATTTTGTTCTTCCATTCTCTTATTAAGCTCAAACACGCCTCTCTGCCAATTTTCATGCAAAATAGTCAAGTTTTAACAAATCCGACTATTTTGTCATTTAGTGAAAATCAATAAAAGTTTATTTGAGCTTATTAGTCAACCATTTCAAAAAATTCATTTTGCATTTTCTTTTTATATTTACATAAGTGATCCTTGTTGAATTTCAGCTCATAAGGTCTAGTAATAATCTTTTTGACTTATTGCATAGAGCTTATTGCTTATTTTTATAAGCTCACTTGGATTTTTGAAAATTTCTATCCTGTTTTAGCTTAGTTAGGCCAAAAAATTGATCTCTGCTTAAAAATATCTTATAAGCTTAGGAATTGAGCTTATTGTGCTTATTAGGCCCAATAAGCTACCTTATATCTTTTTTAGGGTGTTAAGTGTTGATTCAGCTTTGCGTCAGTTGAAAGAGTTGCTTAGAATTTGATTTGAGTCAAGAAGGCCTTTTACATTTCTGTTTTTGTAAAAAATTTCTTATTGGGCCAAAAAGCCCAATAAGCCATTTATGTTTTTAGTTTTAGCCCATTTAGAGGCTCATTTAGCATTATTCTTAAATTTTAATTTTGTTTTTTATTTTGTTTAGTTAAAATAAATTAGTTTTGAAATTTTAAATTTTTTAAGTTTTTTGATTATTTTAATATTATATTTTTCGATTTGTATGACAGCATAATTCGTCTTAGTTTTTAATCGTTGTGGTGTAGAATCGTCTTTTATTTTCGAATCTTCTCTTGCTATTTATGTAACTAATCAAAGAACGTACATAATTGACCATTTTCTCCTCGTTAGGAACGATCTCACTTTCGGTTCTCATTTACGATTTTACGTCTTCCTTAACTAATACTTTACCAACGTGTAAAAATACTACATCAATTATGGCGTCGTTGTCGGGGAAGAGATTGTGCTATTGAAACATTATTTGTTGAGTAGTCACGTTTTTTGCCCATCTATTTTTGGAAGTGTACAATTTGTGCATATTTATCTTATTTATTATCTATATAAATTAATAGTGTAATTTGAACTTAAATTACACCAAAATTGTTTTCGTTTTTCTTTGTTAGTATATAGCATTACGTAGAACAGTCACTTTTAAATATCTCCAAAATAACTTCTTGGAATTCACCGTACTTATTATCGATAAGATAACTTTTACGTGTATCAATCAAAGAAAATTAAAGGAAAAATAGATAAATACTCTTAAGAGGTTTAATATCGATTAGTACAAACTATAAGGTGGATATAAGGCGGTTGTTATAAAATACAACATAAAGAAAAAGGCTCTTAATTTTTTCGCGCCGCCTCGTTTCTCTGCTTGCTTTCACGTACTTTGAAAGAAAGGACTAATTAAGGGTTTGCCACACAAAGTATTACTGTATTTATTATTTGCTTTTGATTAATTATTGAACCCTCTAGTGTTATATGTTATAAGTATTTAAAGTGATGGTCATATAATATACCGTTGCGAAGCTCTTGGAAAATGCTTACATAATGGTGTTGAGAGTTCTAGTATAATGTTATGTATGTAACGGGAATTAGTCCCGAACACTCAAATGAGGAAGGCCTTCTATACATTACACTTGTAGTATAAAAGGCCCCTAGCACCTCATTTGAGTGTGTGTGTCTTCCATGTTCATTGTTGGTAGAGAGACAAACTTATGTCTTTCTCTCACTAGGAATTCACAACCTTTGTTTTTCTCTTTTTCTTCATCTAATCTAATCTTTCTTTTTTGGTTTAAACCATGATGGTATTCGTATTTGGTTAAGTCGTGTGAATAAGTCCAACAAGTGGTATCATTCGCTAAGTGATTCGTAGATTGCTACTTGGTGTTGTTTTTGGTTATTGGTTTTCGTGAGTTTTGGACCAAAAACCTCATGTTTTTAAAGTTCTTGTGTTTTTTATTGATCTTTACCCAAGATTCAATTTTTTTCGTGCTTTTGTGAGTCCAAGTGATCCATATATCTTCTACATAGTTGTGGTAGAGTTTGGGTGCTTTGGGTTGGTTAAAATCACGGATTTCTTGTCAAAAATCTCATTTTTTACCAAAAATCTCGGAACAGTACCGTATTGCGATCAGAACCCATCGCAAAGAAAAAGGGTTTATCTTTGCGATTGATATTGCGATTGGTAACATTGTGATTTATATTGCGATTGGTAACATTGCGGTTGATATTATGATTGGGGTCTTTGATGAGACTGCTTTTATACATAGTCTCATCGTCCAAAACGGGCTTAAAATGCATTAAATATCATTAAAAATGCCAAATATATGCTCGTGTTTGTTGCTTGTGTATTTTAGGTACGGATATTGAGGAAATGACAAAAAGATCACAAGAATCAATCAAAAACGAACACGGGAAACGAAGCCGCACAAAAAACCGGGCCCAAATATGAATTTTGCAAAAATGCCCTTGAAGTTTGAAGTTTGTACAAGTTTGGTCCCTCAACTTTTGAAGAATGACATTTTATACCCCTCAAATATCCATAAATATGAATAGGGTCCCTAAAGTTTGAAGACTTTACAAATCAAGCCCTTGGAGATTGGATAAAGTTACAAGTTAAATGCTTTGTTAATTAAAGGACTAATGGAGAAAATGGCAAAGGATTAACTATGAAAGGGATGAAGGACTGTTATTGCAAAAGCCATAAAGGAACCACTTAACCAGGGGGCTAAAACTGCCACATTTCCAAACCTTTTAACCACTAATACTTAACTGGCCGACATCATTAAACCCATCCTCCACTCTCACGTTGCCACCTCACCATCCACTCTCCCATCCTCCAAATAAAACACAGCCTCACTCCACATCAGCTATCCACCCAACCTAAATAATCATTATTAAACTGATTATTTATTTTCCATCCTTAACACAATTTTAAAACTAACCTACCCCCTAATCAGATTAAACTTCTCCCTTAATCTCCCTTAAACCCTAAATAAACCCAGGATGAACCGAGATTAAATCAAAGGGTTAATGGGCAATAATTTCCAGATTGGTAATTAACCACCATATTAACTAAACCCCACACCCATATTCTTCAACCCGTGACCCAAAAGGGTCCCACGTTGGTCCCCTGCACCCCTGTTTGGACAAAAATGGCAATTAACGAATCCTGCAGTCCATCCAACGACCCAAAATCACTCCTTGGTACCTAAGGAGCCCATTGAACGTCCAAGATCAAAAGATGACAACTGGTATTCATCAACAACATCACATGGGTTTGAAATTCGAATTTGAAGACTTTGACCAAGGGCTTTTAGGGAAATCCATGTATTAGGGTTTTAGCATTCTATTATCTTCCTTTGTAGCCTATAAAAGGCCTAGACTAGTTTACATTCATTTCGTTCCAGATTTTTTCTCAAGTTCTGTAATCCCTTTTTAAGATTTATAAAGTTGGTATTTTTGTTGAAATCGTAATTCCTTTTATTGTTTAAAAGTTGGTAGTTGCTTGAGATTAATCTGAGTTCCATTTTCATTTGGTATAACATTTTGTGTTTTGAGTTTTCGAAAAGAAAGGTTTCAAGAAGTTTCAGTTTTGAAAAAGTTTCAAAAAGATTATATATATTCAGAAATTTCAAAAGTTTAATGAAGTGAAAGTGGATTCGAACCTTTGTTTTTCTAAAATTGTGATTTCAGTATTATTTAAAAAATGTGTGTTTCAAACAGGATTGAGGTCCAAAGTATTTTTTTGGTTTCAAAAATCTGATTTTCTCATTTTGATTAAAAGTTACTGTAGCAAAAGCTACAAGCCAACAGCTTGTAGCCTTTGCTACTTGAAGTTTGTGCCTTGTTTTGTGGTGTTGTGTGCAGGTTGTAAGAAGCAAGTACCTACATTCATTCATCCATTTCATTTCATTATAACATTTGAAGATATTGGTTGGGCTTTGGGTCCATTGTGATTCCAACAACAAGCCACTCTCTACACTTCACTCAGCTCACATAAGCCCTCAAATCAAGCCCAGTAGAAGGCATCAGCTGATTAGAGGTTTTGAACCCTACTTGACTTAATTTTTGAGTTTTTTATGAAATGATGTGATTTTGTGAGAAAGCTGTTTATGTGTTTGTTTATTGGTTTGATTTTACTCATTAGAGGTTTACATGCATGTTTAGGCTAGTTGTGATCATTTTAATCTAGGTTTGTAAGCTTTTGATTTGTAAAATTTTAGTTTTCAAAAAATAAGGGGGTGTTTGGATTTGCATTTTAGCTGAATAGGGTGACACGTTTTGGCTTAAAATTCATCTAGACATACTCCTTTTACTAGTTTTAGGTGATTTCAGTAATAGGTTTTTAGTTTGTATGGGATTTGAAGCAATTTGCATGTTAAAAATTGGTAAATTGCCTAAAAAACAGTAAGTGCTTTATTTGATTGTTTTTTTATTGGGTTCACCATTGTTGCTAGATTGTTAGGAGATAGGTCCATCTAGGTTTCTATCTAGGTTGTATGTGATTTGGATGGATTTTGTGCAAGTTCTTGAGCTTTGAAACTCACTATTGTGCCAATAGCATCAGCAAAACACATTCACAACCCCCACATAGCTATACAGTGACTGATCTTGCTTATTTTTGTGATTTTTGTGCTTGAACATTGTTGCTTTTGTGATTAAACATACTCCCCACAACTCAACTGGTTGTGGGGGTGCCTTATTGTCCAAAGAAAAGCCCACAAGAGCTTTCCTAATCTCAAAAATCCATCAGAAACGTTTTTTTACACTAACAGTGGGAACCAAGTTCCCCCTGCTAGTGTATTGGTTACCACTGCTGCACAAGAAAACAAAACCTTGTCACATGTCACTATCAGGTTCTTAGTTTTTTGTCTTTTGTGGACTTAAATAGGAGTTAGGATTTGAGACCAATTTTATAATTTTTCTTATTTTATTTATGATTTTTCTGTTTATTTTATTTTTATTTTAATGTTCATCTAGTATTTTTTTTACATTTAATAGCTATTTTAAATTACTTTTTAATTTCTGATTTTTGTCTTTTAGTGGTAAAGTTAAATATTTTTCAGTTTTAAAATGTTTCTTATATTTAGAAAAATAATTTAAGATTTTTAGTCTAAAAAGTTTTTCCTATTCACTTTTTATTTATTTTTTAGAATTAAATTTAGTTTAATTAGGGTTTAATTTCAAACTGTTTTGTCTTTTAGTGCAAAATTTTACATTTTTCAAACTTTTTCATTTTTCTACTGTTCTTTAGTATAAATTAGGATTTTTAAAATTGTCAAATCATTTTTAGCATTATTTTATTATTTTTTATGATTATTTTAGTTTAAAAATAGTTTTAAGTGTTTTAAAAATAGAAAAATAGTTTTTAAAATTTAGGAAAAATACTTTTTAGTCTTTAAATAATATAAGTGAGTTATTTGTTCAATAAAATAATATTTTGGACATTTTGTTAATTATATTTAATTTTAGGGCTTTAATTAGCATTTAAAATTGAATATTTAATTAATAAAAGGTTTTAAAATATTTTTGTTGGATTTTTATTCTTATTTGTATTATTTTAGACTTAATTTTTAACTTTCAATTAATTTTTAGGTTTACTTTTTAATTTGGTGGTTTTTACGGTTTTACGTGAACGACCTTTTCGTCTTAGTGTAATCCGTCATCGTAACCGTCATTCTCTTCTTACCCCATTTCTATTTTCTTTTCTCATAACAATAAATCACAAAGACAATCATTTCATTACACAACGCACTAGCCTCCTTGAGAACGAATAATAAGTGTGAAAACACTTATCCTTTTACCACTTATTTCCAATAATAACAAGACCAAAACGTGTGATTTATGTCGTAAAAGTCGGAATTATGCGTGGTTTGTGTTTTTATTGTGTTTTAGGACCAAAATATGAAAAAGGAAGAAAACACGGGCTTTCACGGGCTTTTACTGAAGAAAACGGGAAAAAGACGAAGTCAAGAGATCAAGAGTGCAAAAAGAACGGAAGTCCAAGGCCTATTCTGAAGATTTATCTAAGAAAAAGTCAAGAGACGGAAGTTTAACGAAGTCGAAGAACTTAAGTCTAATAGAAGAAGAAAATTAAAAAGACAAGTTCAAATCCCGAGACGACAAAGACGAAGAATTAAAGTCGAGTCGAGAAAACGTGAAGAAAGCAAGAAAGAAGATGCAACACATGCACTCCTTCCTCCTTCCCAATAAATACCCTCCTAATAGTCATTAGGAGGGTAGTTAGAAGTTTTTAGCTAATTTTTCACTTTTTAGTTTTCTCTAGTTTTTAGAGAGAGAAAGTCTTAAACTTTCTCTCACTAGTTCATCTTTTTCTTTTAATCTTTTAAGATTAACTCTTTGTATTGCTTATTTTTATTAATCAAGTTCCATTTTAAGCTTTTATCTCTTAATCTCATTTTACTTTTCTTTGATTTAAGATTGATTTTGGTGTGCTTATCATGTGATCCGTGTTGTTCTAATTGATTTCATGCTAAAAAGTTAATCTTTTGATCATTTTATAAGTTTTCATTTGATTAAGCTATAAGACTTTTGTGCTTATTGGCTTATTTTTATGATTATCTTATTTTTCTTATTAAAAAGTTTTATTAAAAAGTTTATGTTTTTATGGTTTGATCTAAAAAGTTGCTTGATTTCGAGTTAAATAAGTTGATCATAGTGCTTATTTGATTCGGATAAGTATTTTGGATTTATAAGTTTTGGAATTGGCTTGTAAAAATTAGCTTATTTCCTAGCTTATTCTTTTTCCATAGATTTCGGAAAGGGTGGTAAAACACCTTTCCGATTGGTATATTCTGACGGGTACAACACCCTAACCGTTTCCACAATTTTAGGAAAGTTTGTTGCCCCCCCTTTCCGATTGTTGCCTTATTCCGACGGGTCCCATCTCCACATTCCGATCGAGTGATCGGATTAGGTCTTTGATATTCAGATTGGTACCACAAGCATTCCGACAGTCACTTGCCCCTTTCCGATTGGTTCATTAAATGGCCTATTCCGATTGTTAGCTAGCTTTAGATTCCGATTGGGCCACAAATCTCATATTCCGATTTGGCAACATTTATATATTCCGATTGTGGTGTATGTGCTTATTCCGATTGACCTTTTGCCCCTATATTCCGATCGTGTCACCTTTACCCATATTCCGATCAGCCGATCGGAAAACATTCCGATCGGGTTCCCTTTTTGGCTTGCTTTGGTTTCTTTCGATATCACTTTCATATAGTACCTTTTCATATAGTACCTTTTATAGTTTTTAAAGAGTTAGTATTTTTCCATTGTCACCTTTAAATTTTATGCATTATTTTACTTGTCATTTCAATATTAATCTTTTAACTTCCATTTACTCAACGACACTTTAATACTTGTTAATAGATTAAAACAAACAAATCAACCAAACCTTTGATCCACCAAAAGACGATTGAGTCGCACTTTAGACCGGTTTTCAATTCGAAAAGATTCGGAACTATAACGAACTTGAACTTTGATACTTTTGGGGTAAAATCTCAAGTATTAAAATGGCGCCGCTGCCGGCTCTTTTCGTTAAGATAAACGGTTTCTAGTGAGAGACGCATTGAATTTTGGGATCCGTTCTTTGAACGTTATTTTCATTGCTATAAAAATTTCCAAAAATCCTAAAAAATATAAAACTCTTCAAAAATACAAAAACATTAAAAAACCTATAAAAACCAACAAGATTATATAGATATTCCTTGTGTATATTTTTCTTCTGCAGGTGCATGCGTACTAGATCTACAAACTATTCTGAGCCCGAGAATCGTGAAGATTTAGATATGGCTGGTGTTAACAACAACAACAATCACCCACCTCAAAATAATTTGAATAACAACCACAACAATAACAACAACAACAATGTCCTTCTACCTGATTTACGAACCATGGAGGAATTGTGCCAACCCACCATGAACGGACGCGGAGGCCCGATTGCGCCAATGCACGTCACGGCTCAGGAGTTTTCGTTGAAGCATCATATGATACAACAAGTGCAGACGAACCCGTTTCGGGGAATTCCGGATGATGATGCCAACAAACACCTAGACAAATTCATTACTATTACCCAAAGCATGAAGTGCCCCGGTGTTCCTATGGATGACCTTCGCCTCCAACTTTTTCCACACTCGCTTTCCCACCATGCCGAAAAATGGTTTGACCGTCTTCCTAAGAATTCTATTCACACGTGGAACGACATGACTCAACGTTTTTTATCGCGCTACTTTCCCCCATCCATGGTCACTAGCCTTCGCAACCAAATCAGTGGATTTATGCAAGAGAATGATGAATCGCTTTTCGATGCTTGGGAACGCTACAATGATTTGATCGACCGCTGTCCTAATCACAATATGCTCCCCGTCACTCTCATTGACACCTTCTACAATGGTCTCACCTTTCGTGATCGTGACACGATCAATGCCGCCGCCGGTGGTACTTTTATGAAAAGGAGACCAGAGGAGTGTCGAGAGTTGATTGAAAACATGACTACTCACCACAAGAATTGGGATTCTTCCGCATCCTCAAGATCTAATCAGAGAGTCAATGTTTCATCTACTTCTACCACCACCAACCCGTCTATTTTGGAACGTGCTATTCTCGATATTAACAAAAGTCTCCAAATTTTGACTTCTAACCAAACTCAACAAGCTAAAGCCATTGTTATCTCTTGTGACACATGTGGTGGTCCTCATTCCTACAATGAGTGTCCTTCTACTTACGGTAATTATTCTGAAGACGTTAACGCAGCATATGGTACTTATCCCACGGGAGGCTATCAAGCCCGCCCTCAAGGAGACCGTAACTTGCTAAGTTATCGCTCCAACAATTACCTTGCTCCTCCCGGTTTCCCTCCTGCAAACCAAAACCAACAACAAAGCTACAACCGAAACAACCAATCCCAACCTCGTGCTCAAAATCAATATCAATCCCAAAGAAACCCATACCCAACTCAAGGAAATTCTCAAGCTTACCAAGCTCCACCTCTCAATCAACCGATGGCCGTAAACCAAGACGTCGAGACGTTCATGAAGACTAATCGTGAGATGGTGACGAATCTTCAGAGTCAATTTGTAAACTTGAAGAATGACATGGTGAAACAAGGGAGCGATATTCGAGCCGAGCTAAGGAATGATATGGCCAAACACAGCAATGATATTAATGCCAATATGCAAAACTCTTTTAACAATCAAGCTCTTCACCTTCGTGATATGATTGGTTCGCTCATCCAAAGTAATCAACCCTCTTCCTCGGGTACTCTTCCGAGTAATACCGTTGCGAATCCAAGAGGGGAGATGAAAGCAATCACCACTCGTAGTGGAAAAGGTTATATGGAACCCGAGCTTCCTACACCTCCACCGGTGATTGTGAACAAGGAAAAAGAGCAACTTTCCCCACCTCCTTCACCCTCTATCCCCATTTCCCCACCACCCGTGGTTGTGAGTGATCCTATTCCCTTAAAGCCTTCTTCTTCATCCAATATACCTTATCCTTCAAGGTTGAGGAAAGAGAAGCAAAAGAGCAAGGATGATATTCAGGTTTCGAACTTCCTTAAAATGTTTAAACAATTTAATTTTAACATCTCCTTTGCCGAGGCTCTCGCTCACATGCCCAAATACGCTAAGATGTTTAAAGATATTTTAAGTGATAAAGAAAAGCTTCTTGACATTGCTCAGACCCACCTTAATGAGAATTGCTCCGCAGTGCTCTTAAGGCAATTGCCCACCAAACTTGGTGATCCGGGTCGCTTCTTGATTCCTTGCAACTTCCCGGGAGTAGAGAATTGCATGGCCTTAGCCGATCTAGGTGCCAGTATTAACTTAATGCCTTTAAGTGTTTGGAAGCAATTATCTCTCCCCGAGCTAGTCCCCACACGAATGACTTTGGAATTAGCCAACCGTACGGTTGCTTATCCAGTGGGGATAGCCGAAGATGTCTTTGTTGGCGTCGACAAATTCACCTTCCCGGCGGATTTTGTCGTCGTTGATTACGAGATGGATCCCCGCGTTCCATTAATCGTTGGACGTCCATTTCTGAGGACCGGTCGCACTCTTATTGATGTAGCCGCAGGCGAAATAATCATGAGAGTTGGTGACGATCAAATTGTCTTCAACATGGGTAAGATTTCTAAGCAACCTTATTCGTATGAGAGCGTTTATGCTATTGATGTTCTTGATGAGGCTTGTGAAGAACATTTTCATGATGCTTGCCAAAGTACTCCTTTTTCTCTGCCCAATGTTGAGACCGTTGCCTCAATTGCTCCAGCATTGACTCCTTTTGGAGAAAGTGACTTGGATGATTTCGAAGCTAGCTTGGGTCCTCTCGATATTAAGTATGACAATTTGTCCACCAATTGGGATGAAGATATTCGTACTATTGAGAGACTTCTCAACGAGGACCCGTTGTCTCCTCCTGCTCCTAAAGAGGTGACTAATGATGATCCATCGTTAGTTTCACCATCTACTGAGGATCCTCCTACTCTCGAGCTTAAGGACCTACCGCCTCATCTTGAGTACGTTTTCCTGGAAGATGACGAGAAGCTACCAGTCATCATCGCAAAGGATCTGAAAGAAGACGAAAAAGCCCGACTTGTCGCTGTATTGAAGAAGCATAAAAGAGCTATCGCTTGGAAAATCTCGGACATCCGTGGAATTGATCCTCATTTCTGCACACATAAAATTCTCATGGAGGACGACTTTAAGCCCACAATTCAAAGCCAAAGAAGGGTGAATCCTAAAATACATGAAGTCATCAAAAAAGAGGTTATCAAACTTCTTGATGCGGGTATGATTTACCCTATTTCGGATTCACCGAGGGTTAGTCCAGTCCATTGTGTGCCTAAGAAAGGCGGAATCACCGTTGTGCCCAATGCAAACAACGAGTTAATTCCTACCCGTCTCGTTACTGGGTGGAGAGTTTGAATAGACTACCGCAAACTCAATGATGCCACGAGAAAGGATCATTTCCCTCTACCTTTTATGGACCAAATGCTTGAACGTTTAGCTGGTAATGAATATTACTGCTTTCTGGATGGTTTCTCGGGTTATTTTCAAATACCCATCGATCCCCAAGATCAAGAGAAGACAACATTCACTTGTCCCTATGGCACCCTTGCTTATAAAAGAATGCCATTTGGCTTATGCAATGCCCCCGGGACTTTCCAAAGGTGCATGTTGGCTATCTTCCATGACATGGTTGAGCAAACCATGGAAGTCTTCATGGATGATTTCTCGGTCTTCGGGGATTCCTTCTCTGCTTGCCTTGCCAATTTGGAACGTATGCTTAAGCGGTGCGAAGACACTCGCCTTGTTCTGAATTGGGAAAAATGCCATTTTATGGTAAAAGAAGGCATTGTGCTAGGACACAAAATCTCTAAAGCCGGTCTTGAAGTCGACCGTGCTAAAGTTGATGTCATAGCCAAATTACCTCCACCTTCAACCGTGAAGGGTGTGAGAAGCTTTCTGGGTCATGCGGGCTTCTATCGTAGATTCATTCAGGATTTCTCTAAAATCGCTCGCCCGATGACCCACCTCTTGGAAAAAGATACTCCTTTTATCTTTTCTAAAGAGTGTCTCGAAGCCTTCAATCTTCTCAAGGATAAGCTAACTAAGGCACCGGTCTTGGTTACCCCTAATTGGGAGCTGCCTTTTGAATTGATGTGCGATGCTAGCGACTTTGCTATTGGTGCGGTTTTGGGCCAAAGAGTGAATAAACACTTCCAACCGATCCACTATGCTAGCAAAACAATGACGGGGGCTCAACTGCATTATACGACAACCGAAAAAGAGCTTTTAGCTGTTGTCTATGCTTTTGAGAAATTTCGCCCCTATCTTGTTTTATCCACCACCATCGTATACACGGACCATTCCGCGTTGAAGTACTTGATGACAAAGAACGATTCTAAACCAAGACTTCTTCGCTGGGTTTTGCTCCTTCAAGAATTCAACATTGAAATTCGTGACAAGAAGGGAGCCGAAAACCTGGCCGCGGATCATTTGAGTCGACTTGAGGATCCATATCAGGGGGATCATCCGAACAAAGAGATCAATGACTCTTTCCCCCTGGAGACTCTAATGTCTATAAATCTCAATCTTGATGGCACCCCGTGGTTTGCAGACATTGCAAACTACTTAGCGGGTGGTATTCTCATCCAAGGGTTAACATCCCAACAAAGGAAGAAGTTCTTGAACGATGTTAAGACTTACTTTTGGGATGACCCTTATCTATTCAAACAGTGTGCTGATCTGATTATTCGTCGATGTGTTGACGGACCGGCAGCTTTTGACATTCTTCAAGCTTGCCACAAAGGACCCACCGGTGGTCACTTTGGTCCCAACTACACCGCTAAGAAAGTGTTTGATTCTGGATTCTACTGGCCCACCATTTATCGTGACGCTCACGAAATGGTTAAGCATTGTGATGCTTGCCAACGTCAGGGCAAGATCACACATAAGGATGAGATGCCTCAAAATTTCATACAGGAATGTGAAATCTTTGATGTATGGGGCATCGACTTTATGGGGCCATTTCCATCCTCCAAAGGGAACAAGTACATCCTCGTCGCCGTCGACTACGTCTCTAAATGGGTTGAAGCTAAGGCTCTTCCTACAAATGACGCGAGGGTGGTTGTGAACTTTTTGAAGCAGCTTTTCGCTCGATTTGGCGTTCCTCGTGCTATCATCAGTGACCACGGGACTCATTTTTGCAACGATCAATTTGCAAGAGTCATGGCAAAGTATGGTGTCAATCACCGTCTTTCCACCGCCTATCATCCCCAAACCAATGGGCAAGCCGAAATTTCCAATCGTGGCTTGAAGAGAATTTTGGAGCGAACTGTGGGAGAGCATCGTGCCGCGTGGGCCGATAAGTTAGATGATGCTCTGTGGGCTTTTCGTACTGCTTACAAGACCCCGATCGGTTGTACACCCTATCGTCTTGTGTACGGGAAAGCCTGCCACCTACCCATCGAGCTGGAACACAAGGCGCACTGGGCCTTGAAGTGGGATAACTTCGACATCATCAAAGCCGGTGATCATCGCAAGGTTCAACTCAACGAGCTAAATGAACTAAGGAATGAAGCTTATGAGAACTCGCTGATCTACAAGGAGAAGACGAAGATGATCCACGTTGCTAAAATCAAGAACCGAGAGTTCCACGTTGGAGATCACGTTCTACTCTTTAACTCTGGGTTGAAGATCTTCTCTGGCAAGTTGAAGAGCCGCTGGTCTGGTCCATTCACCGTCGCCAAAGTCTTTCCTTATGGGACCATTGAGCTTTCTCAGCCGAATGGGCCCAATTTCAAGGTGAATGGCCAGCGTTTGAAACTGTACTTTGGTGAGGACATCTCTCAAGAGATGATTCCATCCCTCACCACGTTCCCCATTAACTAAATTTGGGTCGAGTGAGGCTCATGACTCGGTGAACAAAAACAAGCGCTTCTCGGGAGGCAACCCGTGTTCTATCCTTTACTGCTTTCATAATAAGTGTAGGGGGAGCCCCGCATATGTCTGTTGTCTTGTTTCTTGTGCTGTGCAGGGATTAAAGCTTCAGAGAGCATCTTGATAACTTTTGACGAACCGTGATACCGTGTTTTCCTATCTTCCCGGTTCTATCTCAAACTCTTGTGATTCAATATTTCATATTTTATATGTTCACATTGAATTCACTTTAGTTGTCTTTTCCTTAGCAAGATTTAAACAAAGTACACAATGTCCTAAGTGTAGGGGAGTTTACTCCCACATGCTTAAACATTGAGGACAATGTTTATCTCAAGTGTAGAGGGGACTTCTATCGAAGTAAGTGGTCTTTTCCATGAATTTGCCCTCATTTTAACCGGAAAATTTGATTTTTCGACATTTTTTGAAATTTTTAATCTATTTTGGTCTAATTGTATAGTTGTATTTACCTTTGTTATATTTCCTTTGCTAGAATAAATTTTCAATAAAGTGGTTTTAGATTTTTCTTAGTCGTGAACATTTTGACTCAACCCGAGTTTACTTGCCTAAGTTTACTCTAGCTAGTATCCTTAACGTGTTTAAGTCAAGTTTTGCTAGGCTTTTATATAGGGAGCTATAAAACGCGAAAGTCTTAACTCTCACGGGTTAAGAACAAGAACTTTTCGCAAGTTCCTATAATTGATCCTAGAGAGTCGTTTATCAAGGGAACTTTAAAATGCGATTTCTAAACTTGAAAAAGTCTAAGAATTTGCAAGATCCTATAGGCGACTCGAAAACCCAAAACTTTGATTTAATAGGCTAAGCATCCACGAGTCTCATTCCTTGAGATTTTAAACTGTGGAGAACGAGAGATGATAGAGTCAATTATAAGTTCGGTATTCTTTCGTGAATTTATGTGAGTTAATTATGAGCCTATTCTCCCTCCACTTGCTTAATAAATTATCTGCTAATAAGTAGGGTTGTACGATTTGAAAAGTTACTTAGCTTTTAGCCCCAGATCGTTTAAAAGTTGCTCGGTAATGACGAGAGTTCATAGCCAAGGCATAACTTTTGAAGCGGGGCGCGAAGATTGGCGAGTCCGAAAAGGCCCTAACAAGGCATGAGGGCTACATTTTGTTGCTAAAGATCCAAAAGTGATGTGAAGAATCATTTATCAAAAATCTATATGAAGGATCGAGACACACGACGAAAAGCAAGAACTCCCCAAAAGTCATGGAGAAGTCTATCCGAAAAGACCCTAACAAGGTATGAGGATAAATAGATCCAAGTCCTAAAAGGAGGCGGATCGTTGTATATCAAAGTCCAAAATAAAGATTGGAGAAAAATGAAGAAGTCGTGGTCCAAAGATGAAGAATCTCTCAAAAACTTCAAGTGAAGAAATTCCTATTATGAAGAGAAGACCATAATTTCAAGAACGTCTCTCGAAGATTCGAAGTATGAAGTCGCTGCCAAATATCGGCCCGAGAAAGGTCTCAAATCGCGAACCAAGTTATGCCAAGATATGAACTTTCTGATATCCCGAGAAGCAGTTTTAAAAGATTTGGTCCTTTAGCTAACTATTGATTAAATCGTTTACCTTATTTTCGGACTAAATAACTATCGAAATAAGTCAAACAATGTATCCTCGTGATCATTCAAGACAAGAATAAAATATAAGAGATACACCTAGGAATAAGGGAGTCTAAGTGAATAATTGGCCCACATGAGTTTGTGATAGTTTGCTAACTTATAATAACAATGATCTCGTTTTTAAGCTTGGTATGGGGAACGTGAAACTTGAGGATGATAAACGTTCATGACCGCCAAAACCCAATGTAAGTTTTTAATTTCTTTACTTATTTCTATCTTTTAAGTTTAGTATTTAATAAAGGCCAAGGTGGGTTATTTATGATGGAAAATGTAAACCGTGCTTTAAAATTAATGCATTGCATGAGGGCATTGCAATGGTCAAGTGTAGGGGATTTAATAAGTGTGAAAACACTTATCCTTTTACCACTTATTTCCAATAATAACAAGACCAAAACGTGTGATTTATGTCGTAAAAGTCGGAATTATGCGTGGTTTGTGTTTTTATTGTGTTTTAGGACCAAAATATGAAAAAGGAAGAAAACACGGGCTTTCACGGGCTTTTACTGAAGAAAACGGGAAAAAGACGAAGTCAAGAGATCAAGAGTGCAAAAAGAACGGAAGTCCAAGGCCTATTCTGAAGATTTATCTAAGAAAAAGTCAAGAGACGGAAGTTTAACGAAGTCGAAGAACTTAAGTCTAATAGAAGAAGAAAATTAAAAAGACAAGTTCAAATCCCGAGACGACAAAGACGAAGAATTAAAGTCGAGTCGAGAAAACGTGAAGAAAGCAAGAAAGAAGATGCAACACATGCACTCCTTCCTCCTTCCCTATAAATACCCTCCTAATAGTCATTAGGAGGGTAGTTAGAAGTTTTTAGTTAATTTTTCACTTTTTAGTTTTCTCTAGTTTTTAGAGAGAGAAAGTCTTAAACTTTCTCTCACTAGTTCATCTTTTTCTTTTAATCTTTTAAGATTAACTCTTTGTATTGCTTATTTTTATTAATCAAGTTCCATTTTAAGCTTTTATCTCTTAATCTCATTTTACTTTTCTTTGATTTAAGATTGATTTTGGTGTGCTTATCATGTGATCCGTGTTGTTCTAATTGATTTCATGCTAAAAAGTTAATCTTTTGATCATTTTATAAGTTTTCATTTGATTAAGCTATAAGACTTTTGTGCTTATTGGCTTATTTTTATGATTATCTTATTTTTCTTATTAAAAAGTTTTATTAAAAAGTTTATGTTTTTATGGTTTGATCTAAAAAGTTGCTTGATTTCGAGTTAAATAAGTTGATCATAGTGCTTATTTGATTCGGATAAGTATTTTGGATTTATAAGTTTTGGAATTGGCTTGTAAAAATTAGCTTATTTCCTAGCTTATTCTTTTTCCATAGATTTCGGAAAGGGTGGTAAAACCCCTTTCCGATTGGTATATTCCGACCGGTACAACACCCTAACCGTTTCCACAATTTTAGGAAAGTTTGTTGCCCCCCCTTTCCGATTGTTGCCTTATTCCGACGGGTCCCATCTCCACATTCCGATCGAGTGATCGGATTAGGTCTTTGATATTCAGATTGGTACCACAAGCATTCCGACAGTCACTTGTCCCTTTCCGATTGGTTCATTAAATGGCCTATTCCGATTGTTAGCTAGCTTTAGATTCCGATTGGGCCACAAATCTCATATTCCGATTTGGCAACATTTATATATTCCGATTGTGGTGTATGTGCTTATTCCGATTGACCTTTTGCCCCTATATTCCGATCGTGTCACCTTTACCCATATTCCGATCAGCCGATCGGAAAACATTCCGATCGGGTTCCCTTTTTGGCTTGCTTTGGTTTCTTTCGATATCACTTTCATATAGTACCTTTTCATATAGTACCTTTTATAGTTTTTAAAGAGTTAGTATTTTTCCATTGTCACCTTTAAATTTTATGCATTATTTTACTTGTCATTTCAATATTAATCTTTTAACTTCCATTTACTCAACGACACTTTAATACTTGTTAATAGATTAAAACAAACAAATCAACCAAACCTTTGATCCACCAAAAGACGATTGAGTCGCACTTTAGACCGGTTTTCAATTCGAAAAGATTCGGAACTATAACGAACTTGAACTTTGATACTTTTGGGGTAAAATCTCAAGTATTAACGAACTCACTTTAGGGTCATTTACACACGGTTTTCCTAAATCGTCGTGCTTACCCTTTTTTTGGTACTCTTTTCCTAAAGGGTATACAAAAACTCAACCATCATTTTGGCGCCGCTGCCGGGGAGGCGTGTTGTGTTTTGATTTGAACAATTGTTGTTTTTATATAGCCATAATAAGTATTTGTATTAGTAGCACTCTACTAATACGTATTATCGGTTTTTCGTTTTTTGTGAATACTATTACTATATTGTATACGTAGAACAATAAACTCACAAGTACTCCAAATACGTGAGAAATCACAACCTTGACTTGGGAGGTCATTACCCAATCATTGTATTCGAATCTCAAACCAAAAAGGCAAAAATAGATAAATACTTTCGAGAAGCTCGATTTTGAAAATACAAACTATAAGGTGGGTATAAGGCGGATATTATTAAATATATTCTAAGGAAAAAGGCTCTTAAGTGCTTCGCGCCGCCTCGTTTCCCCGCTTGCTTGTGAGTATTTGATTTTGAGAGCTAATCGAGGGTTTTGCCGCCCAAAGTATTATTAAGTATCATATATACTTTCTTGGTTTTATTTGATTAAACCATCTTGAACGTTTTGGTGTTCCACCAACGTTCTAAAGTCATCGAAGGCGTTCACTTCACATGATCGTTTTAATTCCTTGAGGCTTCTTTAATCAAGAGATTTGATTAAGGAGGAGATTTGTAGATTTTTGTCTACTTAATACAATTCCAAAATCCAAAAAAATTTAAAAACAATCAAAAATCCAAAAAAATTGAAAAAGTTAAAAACACCAAAAAGAATCTTCTTTTCTCATCCCCACGTTGTACGTGACGTTTATGCTTACTCGTAATCAAGCAAGACGTGCACGTAAACGAAAAAACAAAAAGGAGGTAACACCTACTCCTAATCTTTCTAGTGAAGAGACTCCAAGTGAGGAACCTATTGTAGAACAAGAAGCTATCATGGCTAATCGTACTATGATGGAGTTGCTTCAAGCACCCAGCGAGGGTTTTGAAGAGGCCATTGTGATCCCCGCCATCCTTGCGGAGAACTTCGAGATCAAGACGGGTTTAATGTCTATGTTTCAAGCCAACAAGTTTCGCGGACACGAAAAAGACAACCCACATTATCACATTAGGAAATTTAATCGTCTCATCGTGACAAGCAAGTTTAAGGATGTACCACACGATGCTATTAAGATGATGTTGTTTCCATACTCGTTAGATGGACCCGCCAAGATATGGCTCGAGAAAGAACCCCCAAATTCGATTTTGACGTGGGGTGATCTCGTTTCTAAATTTGTGAATCAATTTTTTCCACCATCTAAAACAACACATTTGAAAAACGAGATTTCACGATTTACACAAAGGTCTAATGAAAGTTTTTCAATGGCTTGGGAAAGGTTTAATGAAATGTTACATGAATGTCCACACCATGATTTTTCCGAATTGCATCAAATTGAAACTTTTTATAATGGGCTTAATGATCATGAACGAGATTACTTAAATGACGCCGCGGGTGGTAATTTTTTGTGCAAAACGACCGAAGAGGCTTTGAAAATCATTGAAAATAGGTCCAAGGTTTATAGCCCTCGTAACACACTGAGTGTTGCCAATTTGGGTTCGTCATCGTCTCGTAGCATTAATGCCTTGCAAGATGAAGCAAATGAGGAGAATCGGTTTTTTGATAGGTTTTCGACTCTTATGACTCATTGGAAAGCACAAGATGCTTTGAATTCCGCATCGGTTAAGGCGGTTGCCAAGAGTTATATTTCGTGTGGTGGAGCTCATGATTTTTCTGAGTGCATTACCGCGGATGGTAACACTTCGAATGCTTATGTAGCCACGGGAACTTATAACCAAAACGGTCAAGGTTCCCGCCAAAATCAAGCTCCACAAAATCAAAATGCTAACAACTATCGAAACAACAATCAAAGTGGTGCTTATCAAGGAAATCATCGTAACTACAACAAGGGTAATTATCAAAGTGGAAATGGGCAAATTTCAAACCAAAACCAAAACCGTGATTTTCAAACTACCACTCAAGGTTTTCAAATTGATCACACCAAAAATCTTCAAGGAGTATTTTTGAATTATGTTAAAGCAAACGATGCTAAGTTTGATAATATGCAACGTGAAATGGTTAGCTTAAGATCCGAGTAGAAAAACGAGCTTAAAAACGAACTTGCTAATGAACTTAAGACTCATGCTAATAAAATGGAAGGAAATGTTCAACGTCTCCAACAAAATCAACAAAAAATGGAGCAAGGTCAACATAAGATTAAGCAAGAGTTGTTAAAAGCGGATGCTAGGCAATATAAGTTTGAAGATCGAATGGGAAAAATGTTTGAAGCTATCATGTGTAAACCTTATTCTTCGGGTGGTCTTCCTAGTGATACCATCGTAAACCCGAAAGGAGAAGTGAAGGTTATTACTACTCGTAGTGGTAAAACTTTCAAAGAACCCATTTCTCGTCCAAGTACTTCTACGGAGAAGGAAAAAGAGAAAGATCCCAAGGTGGTGGTAGAAAAGGAGCAAATTCCAAGCCCATGAAGTACCGCTCAAACCACACCTACGGTTGAACCAATACCAATAGTGGAACCTGAGATTCCAAGGTCGTTGCCTATGCCCCAACCCACATCACCCTTACCTTACCCTTCAAGACGAAACAAGGAAAAGGCACAAGAACGAAATAATTATCAATTTGAACTTTTTATGAAAATGTTTCGTGATTTGCATTTTATTATAAGTTTTGCCGACGCCTTGGTTATGATGCCTCGATTTGCCGCGAACTTTAAAAGTATGTTGAATAACAAAGAGAAATTGCAAAAGTCGTCTAGTTGTTCTTCGGTTTTTCTTAGTCGCATACCTCAAAAAGTCGGTGATCCCGGCAAGTTTTTAATCCCATGTGCTATACAAGATATGGAGGAATGCTACGCCTTGGCCGATCTTTGTGCTAGTATAAATTTGATGCCTCTTGAGATTTTTAAGTCGCTCAATCTTCCCAATCTCACTCCTTCAAGAAATTCAATCGAGATGGCCGATCATTCTACGATTCTAGCTTGTGGAATAGCCGAGGACGTCTTCGTGAAAGTTGGAAAGTTCTACTATCCCGTGGACTTTATTGTTGCTGACATCCCCATCGATCCTAAAGTTCCTCTAATTTTAGGTCGATCATTTTTGGATACCTCGAGAGTACTTATCGATGTGCATGCTAGGAAAATCACTCTTCGTTTCAATGAGGAAGAACTCGTCATAAATGCAACTCAAAACTCCACACTTTCTCATGTGTATTCTATCACGTCTTTGAACAATGTTAATCCCATCAAAAACATTTGTAAAAGGATTTCAAAAAGAGTTTTAGGAGTTGATGATAAAAAAGATTTTCCGTCCCCTCCGCCGGTGGAGGTTAAGAGTGTTAAGCCTAAGTTTCCAATCACAAATGATTCTTCGGATGATGAATATGTTGATCCCGATGGGGATGTTTTCTTTGTTGACAAACGTTTTGAGAACTTACCACCACTTAAACCAAAACGGTTTTCAAATGTGAGAATTTTTAGTGTGACTAACATTGCTTTAGAAACGCCAAATATTTTTGACATAATTAAGTCGGGTTTTCATAAGGAGAGTTTAAAAGATGAAAAAGGAAAAGATTTTAAATTGGATTTAAAAGATTTTTCTACAATGCTAACTCCGTCATCACCTCGTGTTTTGAGTGCTACAAGCTCGTCTTCTCCTTTTGACGATGCTTTGTGTGGACTTACTATGGGGGAAGCCCCTTATGTTCCCTCCCCTTTCTCCACTAAGGACGAGATATTTGATCCCGGAATTGCTTATAAAGGGAAATCTCGGTCTTCCACCGATGCAATAAATGGAAAATATTTCTATTTGATTGGTGCGAGTCTACCTCGAGTAGCTCATGGTTTTTATGACTTACCCATTGTCCCACCCTTCTATCTTTTCTCATTCTATTTTCTTGTGTCCCATTGGGACGATGTTACTTGAAGTCGTGTTGTTTCGTTTATCATCCAAAAACGAAGACACGATCTTTGATCCTGGTATATAGGTTTTGCCTTTATTCATGGTTGCTTTTGGGCCTTGATTACATGTAAGTCCCACCAAAAATGACCGAACCAAGATAATCCCTAAATGATCACATTTATGGGGATTCGAGTCGAGCTTTTTACTCGGTTATCAAAAACAAGGTGCCTCGTGGGGGAACCCATGCTTATCCATGTACATATTATTGCTTTCTAATTAGTTTAATGTGAGGGGATTTGTGCCCTTCCAACCTTTGTTCCGTGGTTGTTGGTGAATTGTGGCTTTTAGATCATGATCTTCACGATTGGAGCCTCTCGTGTTGGTTTATGGGAGCACTCGATCGTTTGCTTTGAAGACTTTCTCAATATCCAAATGATATACCATTTAATGTTCTAACCTTAGGTTTATAGCACACTTCATAAACGTCTATTAATTTATTGGTTACACCTTTTTCATGCTAGATTAGGCATTCGACTACGTCTCTAGTATGGGGTTGTTTGCACCCCTAGACTCAAAACATTGAGGACAATGTTTAACTTTAGTATGGGGGGTGAATAGATACTTGCCTTGCCAAACCTTCACGCTTTCCAAATTTTATCTTTTTGTTTATCGTTTTGTTGCAAAATAAGGCTAAAAATGGCCAAAATTTTAAATTTTTCTCATGTTTTATAAGTGTTTGAATACACGAATGTAGGTTTTCCGATGGCGAGAATAAGAGTAATTTTTTACTCGACCGTGCGTGTTGAGCACTTAGCTTTGATTCCTTAACTACACATTAGGCTAAGTCTCTTAAATGAGGACGAGAAATGATAGGGTTAATTATAAGTTACTATGCTAAACTTAGAGTACTCGTATTCTTTCAAAACTCATGTGTTCTCGTTGTTTGCTTATTCTCCCTTCACATGTATATATTTTTTGCTTAATAAATATTGACTTAGCGGTTTAGTTGGGATTGTTGGGTTTCTAGTCTTTTCTAGTAGCTTCCGTGTAATTAAATTGGGGAGACATTAAGTTATCACCAGCGTCACGGTTTTGAAGTATTGGCACCCGAATAATCGAAAGCTTCACCATATAATAATAAGATTTCAAGTGCTCACCTAAATCTAGCAAACAATTTGAAGCCCCACAAGGCCGAAAAATTATGCAAAATTGAAAGTGAATCAAGCCTTAATCTTCGAAGCTTTAAAGATCCAAAATTCGCTTTAGCGTGAGGATATACGTCTTTGGCTAATAAAACCACCGATGAGGCGGATAATAAAAGGCAAGGCAAGACCGAAGTCATAATAAAAGCTTCATGGCGAAGTTGAATAAAAGATGGAGGTAAACCAAAGATAATAAGGCCCTTCCGTTAGGGGGCATATAAAAGTCTTGGTAATAAGTCTCATGTTCAAAACCGTTATAAAACCGTATTTATCGATCCTTCTTGTCAACTTAATTTTTTTACATCGTTGTCTATTGGGAGGGGTTATTGATTTGATGGTCTTGGTTACACCGTTAGGACTCTATTTTTAGACCTAAATCACTATTATCGCATAAGTCAAACAATGTATCCTCGTGAAACATTCAAGACAAAATAAAATATAAGAGATACAACTTAGGAATAATGGGAGGATAAGTACGTGATTAGGGCATATGAGTAGTGTTAGCATTACTAACTTATAATGACAATGATCTTGTTGCACGCTTGGCATGGAATCGAGGTGAAAATCGAGGACGATGAAATTACTTGTAACGAAGCATTCACGTGTTCTTATTCTATGAACCTAAACGTCTCATTTTGCGATGAAAATCATACATTATGTCTAAAACGCAAGTAGTAGTAATAGTAGTAGTGTAGCTAGTTTATCATTCAATAAAGTGAATAAAAATGAATTTTGGAGGTGCTACGATACTTTATTCTAGCATTGCGTGAGGGTACGGCAATGGTTTAGTATGGGGAGTGATGAGACTGCTTTTATACATAGTCTCATCGTCTAAAACGGGCTTAAAATGCATTAAATATCATTAAAAATGCCAAATATATGCTCGTGTTTGTTGCTTGTGTATTTTAGGTACGGATATTGAGGAAATGACAAAAATATCACAAGAATCAATCAAAAAAGAACACGGGAAACGAAGCCGCACAAAGAACCGGGCCCAAATATGAATTTTGCAAAAATGCCCTTGAAGTTTGAAGTTTGTACAAGTTTGGTCCCTCAACTTTTGAAGAATGACACTTTATACCCCTCAAATATCCATAAATATGAATGGGGTCCCTAAAGTTTGAAGACTTTACAAATCAAGCCTTTGGAGATTGGATAAAGTTACAAGTTAAATGCTTTGTTAATTAAAGGACTAATGGAGAAAATGGGAAAGGATTTACTATGAAAGGGATGAAGGACTGTTATTGCAAAAGCCATAAAGGAACCACTTAACCAGGGGGCTAAAACTGCCACATTTCCAAACCTTTTAACCACTAATACTTAACTGGCCGACATCCTTAAACCCATCCTCCACTCTCACGCTGCCACCTCACCATCCACTCTCCCATCCTCCAATTAAAACACAGCCTCACTACACATCAGCTATCCACCCAACCTAAATATTTAGTATTAAACTGGTTATTTATTTTCCCTCCTTAACACCATTTTATAACTAACCTACCCCCTAATCAGATTAAACTTCTCCCTTAATCTCCCTTAAACCCTAAATAAACCAAGGATGAACCGAGATTAAATCAAAGGGTTAATGGGTAATAATTTCCAAATTTATAATTAACCACCATATTAACTAAACCCCACACCCAGATTCTTCAACCCGTGACCCAAAAGGGTCCCACGTTGGTCCCCTGCACCCCTGTTTGGACAAAAATGGCAATTAATGAATCCTGCAGTCCATCCAACGACCCAAAATTACTCATTGGTACCTAAGGAGCCCATTGAACGTCCAAGATCAAAAGAGGACAACTGGTATTCATCAACAACATCACATGGGTTTGAAATTCGAATTTGAAGACTTTGACCAAGGGCTTTTAGGGAAATCCATGTATTAAGGTTTTAGCATTCTAGTATCTTCCTTTGTAGCCTATAAAAGGCCTAGACTAGTTTACATTCATTTCATTCCAGATTTTTTCTCAAGTTTTGTAATCCCTTTTTAAGATTTATAAAGTTGGTATTTTTGTTGAAATCGTAAGTCCTTTTATAGTTTAAAAGTTGGTAGTTGCTTGAGATTAATCTGAGTTCCATTTTCATTTGGTATAACATTTTGTGTTTTGTGTTTTCAAAAAGAAAGGTTTCAAGAAGTTTCTGTTTTGAAAAAGTTTCAAAAAGATTTTATATATTCAGAAATTTCAAAAGTTTAGTGAAGTGAAAGTAGATTCGAACCTTTGTTTTCTAAAATTGTGATTTCAGTATTATTTAAAAAGTGTGTTTCAAACAGGATTGAGGTCCAAAGTATTTTTTTGGTTTCAAAAATCTGATTTTCTCATTTTGATTAACAGTTACTGTAGCAAAAACTACAAGCCAACAACTTGTAGCCTTTGCTACTTGAAGTTTGGGCCTTGTTTTGTGGTGTTGTGTGCAGGTTGCAAGAAGCAAGTACCTCCATTCATTCATCCATTTCATTTCATTATAACATTTGAAGATATTGGTTGGGCTTTGGGTCCATTGTGATTCCAACAATAAGCCACTCTCTACACTTCACTCAGCTCACATAAGCCCTCAAATCAAGCCCAGTAGAAGGCATCAGCTGGTTAGAGGTTTTGAACCCTACTTGACTTAATTTTTGAGTTTTTTATGAAATGATGTGATTTTGTGAGAAAGCTGTTTATGTGTTTGTTTATTGGTTTGATTTTACTCATTAGAGGTTTACATGCATGTTTAGGCTAGTTCTGATCATTTTAATCTAGGTTTGTAAGCTTTTGATTTGTAAAATTTTAGTTTTCAGAAAATAAGGGGGTGTTTGGATATGCATTTTAGCTGAATAGGGTGACACGTTTTGGCTTAAAATTCATCTAGACATACTCCTTTTACTAGTTTTAGGTGATTTCAGTAATAGGTTTTTAGTTTGTATGGGATTTGAAGCAAATTGCATGTTAAAAATTGGTAAATTGCCTAAAAAATAGTAAGTGCTTTATTTGACTGATTTTTTTTATTTGGTTCACCATTGTTGCTAGATTGTTAGGAGATAGGTCCATCTAGGTTTCTATCTAGGCTGTATGTGATTTGGATGGATTTTGTGCAAGTTCTTGAACTTTGAAACTCACTATTGTGCCAATAGCATCAACAAAACACATTCACAGCCCCCACATAGTTATACAGTGACTGATCTTGCTTATTTTTGTGATTTTTGTGCTTGAACATTGTTGCTTTTTTGATTAAACATACTCCCCACAACTCAACTGGTTGTGGGGGTGCCTTATTGTCCAAAGAAAAGCCCACAAGGGCTTTCCTAAGCTCAAAAATCCATCAGACACTTTTTTTACACTAACAGTGGGAATCAAGTTCCCCCTGCTAGTGTATTGGTTACCACTGCTGCACATGAAAACAAAACCTTGTCACATGTCACTATCAGGTTCTTAGTTTTTTGTCTTTTATGGACTTAAATAGGAGTTAGGGTTTGAGACCAATTTTATAATTTTTCTTATTTTATTTTTGATTTTTCAGTTTATTTTATTTTTATTTTACTGTTCACCTGGTATTTTTTTACATTTAATAGATATTTTAAATTGCTTTTTAATTTCTGATTTTGGTCTTTTAGTGGTAAAATTAAATATTTTTCAGTTTTAAAATTTTTCTTATATTTAGAAAAATAATTTAAGATTTTTAGTCTAAAAGGTTTTTACTGTTCACTTTTTATTTATTTTTTAGAATTAAATTTAGTTTAATTAGGGTTTAATTTCAAACTGTTTTGTCTTTTAGTGCAAAATTTTACATTTTTCAAACTTTTTCATTTTTCTACTGTTCTTTATTATAAATTAGGATTTTTAAAATTGTCAAATCATTTTTAGCATTATTTTATAATTTTTTTATGATTATTTTAGTTTAAAAAATAGTTTTAAGGCTTTAAAAATAGAAAAACGTTTAGAAAAAATTTCAAAAAATATTATTTAGGTTTTAAATAAAGTTTTTAGGTTTACAATATAAAAAGTTTGAATTTTGTCTTTTCCTTAGTTTTATTTTTAGGGTTTTTAATTAATTTTAATATTTAATAATAAATAATTTAAACGTTTCCAAAATTTTTGGTTTGCGTATTTTTCTTAGTTAGGATTTTTAGGACATTTTAGTAATTTTTAATTATTTTCTTTAGTTTAAATTTTTCGTTGGGTCGCGTTTTCACGTTCGTACGTTCGCGCGTTTTGTCCGTTTTGAGCGTAATCCGTCTTTTACTTTTTCTTTTATTCACTTTCCAAAAACGTAATCTCTTGAATAAATAACGTCTATAATTGTTGGCTAAACACCATACCTCCACCGAGAACGAACTCGATGACGAATATTCACGTTTTTCACAAAACGTGATACTTAATACTTACCCGCTTTTGTCGCTTTGTTTTTCCTAAAACAAAAGTGTACAAATACTCAACATCAGTCTTCTGGTAACATTGCGATTGATATTGCGATTGGTAACATTGCGATTGAGGTCATTTGGTGACATTGCGATTGGGATTGCGACGAGGATTGCGACGGGGATTGCGATTGGGATTGCGACAGGACTCCCGTCGCAATAGCTTAGGGTTTTTGGATTGCGATTGGAATTGCGACGAGGATTGCGACGGGGATTGCGATAGGGATTGCGACAGAATTCCTTCCTTATTGTGATTGGATTTTGCCATTGCGATAGAACTGTGACATTGCGATGAGACATTGAGATCTGTTTGGTTAAATTTTGTTCGAGTATTTTTTAGACTTAGCCACTATCTAGACTTGTCCCGGAACATAGTTTACACGAAGATTAGAAAAAAAGAGTTAAAAATTTTTAGGTCAAGTAAAATCAAATTTCTTTCCCTACTAGTTTTTGGCTATCTCGAACTCAATTTCAAAATTTGGCGATACAAATTTTTTTTTCAGCTTACCGTTTTGTCGGACTGAGGAACTTATTGTCAGACTGTGAAAAATCAATCGGAAGTTTCGGAATTTCAACAACATCACTCGCTTTCTTCGAATTGAGATCCTGTTTTTCATACGACTTATACGATGACGTCTCAACAAGATATTTATGTTGCGGGTACTGAGAATCGTCCACCCATGCTTACCAAGGAGAATTACACTACATGGGCTAGTCGTCTCCTTCATTATGCAAAATGTTAACCTTTGGGAAAGTTGATTGTCAACTCGATTCAAAAAGGTCCGTATGTTAGAAGAACAATTCTTGTGCCTGGGGACCCTACAAATGCTAACCCAGTGGCTGACTCTAGTCATGAGCAAACGGATGAAGAATTAACTGAAGCTGAATCCAAACAACTCGACGCTGATGATCAAGCAATTCAAGTCATTCTCATGGGACTTCCTGAAGATGTTTATGTTGCTGTTGATAGTTGTGAAACCGCACACGAGATGTGGCTTAGGATTCAGAAAATGATGAAGGGGAGTGAAATAGGTTTACAAGAAAAGGAAACTAAGTGGCTTCGTGAATGGGAGAAATTTACTTCTACTGAAGGGGAACAAATTGAACCTTACTACCATCGGTTTTTAATAAGTGTGAAAACACTTAACCTTTTACCACTTATTTCTAATAATAACAAGACCAAAACGTGTAATTTATGTCGTAAAAGTCAGAATTATGTGTGGTTTGTGTTTTTATTGTGTTTTAGGACCAAAAGATGAAAAAGGAAGAAAACACGGGCTTTCACGGGCTTTTATCGAAGAAAACGGGAAAAGACGAAGTCAAAAGATCAAGAGTGCAAAAAGAACGGAAGTCCAAGGTCTATTCTAAAGATTTATCGAAGAAAAAGTCTAAAGACAGAAGTTTAATGAAGTCAAGTCTAAATTAAAGAAGAAAATTAAGACAAGTTCAAATCCCGAGACGACGTCGAGAAAAGACAAAGAATTAAATCGAGTCGAGGAGACGTGAAGAAAGAAAGAAAGAAGAGGCAACACATGCACTCCTTCCCATTTTTCCCTATAAATACCCTCCTAATACACAGTAGGAGGGTGGTTAGTTTTTAGCAGTTAGTTTCATTTTTCATTTTCTTTTCTAGTTTTTAGAGAGAGAAAGTTCTCCACTTTCTCTCACTAAGTTTTCATCTTTTCTTTCTTTTAATCTTTCAAGATTAAACCTTTGTATATTGTTGATTTCATTAATCAAGTTCTAGTTAAGCTTTTAATCTTTCATCTCTTTCTACCTTTCTTGATTTTAGTTAACTTTTGGTGCGAAATACATTTAATCCGAGTTGATCTTGATGTTTTTGTGCTTAAAAAGTTAATCTTTTTGTTCCTACATAAGCTTTTATACGATTAAGCTTTAAGATTCTTGTGCTTATTGGCTTATTCGCTTCTTTTAGCTTATTTACTTTTAAAAGTTTTCTTAAAAAGTTCATCTTTTTATAGTTTGATTTATAAGATTGCTTATTTTAAGTTGAAAAAGTTGTTATTTGTGCTTATTGAGTCCTTTTCATTATAGATTCGTTCAAGTTTTGGTGATTAGCTTATCAAAATAGCTTATTACTTTGCTTATTTTTCGGATCAAAAAGGTAATCGGAAAGGGTAAACCCCTTTCCGATCAAGCATTCCGACCACCCCCTTATTCCGATCACCTTGATCGGATTAGGGTTTAATATTCCGACGGGTGGATAATTTGGTATTCCGATTGGGTGTCTTCCAAACATTCCGATTTGATTCATTTCTATTGTATTCCGATTGTGTTGTTTTGTAACATTCCGATTGGATTCGGTTTTCAGCTATTCCGATTTGCCTTTCCGACAACTGTATTCCGACGGGTCTTGTTTGCATATTCCGATTAGTGCTTTTTCCAACATTCCGATTGTACCACTATTCCGACCAAGGGTATATTCCGATCTGTCTTTACGACCAATATTCCGATTAGGGTTTGGATTAATTTATTGTTTTTACAAAGTTTCCAAGTGTTAGTTTTATTAAGTGTTCAAGTATTTTTTCTAATCATGTCTTTAAGTTTTCAAGCATTTATTTTTAACTCGTCATTTTAGTGTAATCTTTAAAGCTCTTTTTACTCAACGACATTTACATTTATTTGCTATTAGTTTAAAATAGATAATCAACCAAACCATTTATTATTCCACCAAGAAAAATTGAGTCGCACTTTGAACCAATAGTCAATTCGAAAAGATTCGGACGATAACATTTTCTTACAAGGAAAATCCCTTGTATTAAATGGCGCCGCTGCCGGCTGTTTTCGTTAAGATTAAAGGTTTTTAGTGAGAGACGCGTTGGATTTTGGGATCCGTTCTTCTTTGAACGTTATTTTTCTTGCTTTAAAATTTTCAAAAAATCCTAAAAAAATATAAGATCTTCAAAAATACAAAAAAAATTGAAAAACCATAAAAAACCAAAAATATTTCTTTTCTATTTTTCTAATCCTTTTGTAGGTGTGCATGCGTACTCGTGCTCGTAAGAAGAGAGTAGCTCAAGCCGAAGTCATTACTCAACCAATTGTCACCATGGACAATCAACCAATGATCGAGCTTTTGCAATCGCACGTAGAAGGCAACACCAATGCAATTGTCATCCCTGAGATTGGAGCCAACAACTTTGAACTCAAATCTGGATTTATACAAATGGTCTCTGCTCAACCCTTCTTGGGCCGCTCACTTGATGATCCTCATGACCACATTAAAAGGTTTCTTCAGCTTACCAATACGGTTAAGTACAATGGGGTATCACAAGAAGTGATTCGCTTGCAACGTTTTTCTTTCTTTTTAGAGGGACAAGCCCGTAATTAGCTTGATAAGGAACCGCCACAAAGTATTCTTACGTGGACGGATTTAGAGACCAAGTTTTTCAACTACTTTTTCCCACCCTCACGTACTACCGCTTTGCGGAATGAAATTATTACCTTTGAACAAAAGTACGGTGAGTCTTTTAGTGAATCTTGGGACCGTTTTAAGGAACTTTTAAGAAAGTGTCCACAAAATCGTTTAACAAAAGTACATCAAATCAATACTTTTTACAATGGTTTAAGTATGAATGACCAAGATTCACTAAACAGTGCCTCAGGGGGTAATATTTTGGTTAAGTCTTCTAATGCTGCTTGGGATATTATTGAGAACAAATCTAGAGTTCAAACCAAGAGTGTTAGAACTAATGTAGCAAGTGCTAGTACTAGTCATGCTGACAAAAGAATTGATAAGCTTACTTCGCTTGTGGAATCGCTTGCTTTACAAACTGCCAACAATGCCAAACAATTCAATGCCCAAGCTAATGTTTTGAACCATTCATGTGATATATGCGGGGGATCTCACTCATACACCGATTGTCCTTCGACTCACGACAATCCGGAAAATGTGTATGCCGCCAACGACACCTATGCTACGGGAGGCTATCAAGCACGTCCTCAAGGTGACCGCAACATGCTCAGCTATCGCTCAAACAACTTTCTTTCACCACCTGGTTTTCCCCCACAAAACCCAAACAACCTCAATCGCAACAATCAAAACCAACCACGTGCTCCAACTCAATATCAAAACCAAAGAAACCCATATCCACCTCAAAGAAACAACCAAGTTTACCAACAACCTGCTTATCAACCACCCGCCTACCATGCTCCTCCTCTCAACCAACCAACAGCCTTACACCAAGATGTTGAAACCTATATGAGGACTAATAATGTGATCGTGCAAAATCTTCAGCGAGAAATGACCAACATGAAAGCAGATATAGTTAAGCAAGGGAATGATCTTCGAGCTGATATGCGAAACACTTTGGCGAGTCAAACGAATGACTTGAGGAATATGATGGCTAGTTTCTTCCCTAGTAATCAAGCCTCTGGATCGGGTTCTCTTCCGAGTAACACCGTTTCTAATCCAAGAGGGGAGATGAAAGCAATCACCACTCGCAGTGGAAAAGGTTTAAAGGAACCCGAGCTTCCTACACCTACACCGGTGTTGTGACAAAGGAAACCGAGTCTCCTTCTCCGATTCCTCCATCTTCTATTCCTCCAACTTCTACATCTCCTATTCCACCACCTTCTACTTCTACCCCTCCACCACCCAAGGATGTGAGTGCGAATTCTATCCCAAAGCCTTCATCTCAACCCAATATACCTTATCCTTCGAGGTTGAGGAAAGAGAAATTGAAGAACAAGGATGATATTCAGGTTTCGAACTTTCTTAAAATGTTCAAACAACTGAATTTCAATATCTCCTTTGCTGAGGCTCTCGCTCACATGCCAAAATACGCTAAAATGTTTAAAGATCTTCTTAGTGATAAGGAGAAACTTCTCGATATTGCTCAGACCCAACTTAATGAGAACTGCTCCGCAGTGCTCTTAAGGAAATTGCCCACCAAACTTGGTGATCTGGGTCGTTTCTTGATTCCTTGCAACTTCCCAGGAGTAGAGAATTTCATGGCCCTAGCCGATCTAGGAGCCAGTATTAACTTAATGCCATTAAGTGTTTGGAAGCAATTATCTCTCCCCGAGCTAGTCCCCACACGAATGACTTTGGAATTAGCCAACCGTACGTGTAAAACCCGTAAAAATAAGGTCATAATTTAATTCTATTTTCATTTATTTTGAAGTATTTTATAACGTTAAATATTATTATGTTTAACGGTTTAAGTTGAAACCAATATTAAATATTATATTTTAATATTTTGACGAGTAACGAGGACTACTAGTGATCGCGATACCGACGGATGCCTAAAATTTTATATTTTATTATCGATCGTTTCGATATTTAATATTTTCGACGATATCGTTTTAATTACGTATCGAGTCGTTATATTATTTTTTTCGTGTGCGTTTAAACTTTTAAAATATATATATATATATATATTTTTACGAAACCCGAGTCTCGTAAATATTTCAAAATTTACAATTTACATTTTCTACCCTTTTAAACTATTTTATTACATTTTGACCAAAACAATCACAAATTGGCAAAAACTACCCTAACCTTACACTATATATATGTTTTCCACTAACACAATTCATTTAAGAAAATTCATTAAAACAAAAATCACCATATTTCTTCTCCCTTTTCCATTTTGGCCTACACCACCACCATCCATTCCATCAATTTTTTTTTGATGATCAACTTTGATCCATCCAAAAACAAAACAAGTCCCATTCCTATTTTTGAAAGGTTATTCTAATGATACCATTTTTACTTACATGCATTGAGTTTTGAATTTTGATAAAAAAAACTAGGCTTGTTAGGTGGTGATTTTGATCATGCATGTGTTAGAGATGATGATCAAATGATGTTTATGTAATGTTTTTGTTAAAAAGTTGAATTTTAATTTTTGGGTTTTTGATTTTGATGATGATACAAGTGTTAGGATTGGTTTATGGTGATGTTAGGATGTTAGATGATGATAAAAGTTGTTGGTTTTGATCAAAAACTTGATTTTGCAAGAGATTTTAATAGTCAATTTTAGGCAGTAGGTTTGAGGCCATTTTCGAGGGTCTTAAGTCTGAATATAGGATGATATGATGGGATTATGTTGTAGAGAATTTCGTTAGCTTCGATTTGATATAAAGTAGGCCTTCCAACTCCAAACGAGGTGGAAGTTACACTAGTTTCATTTTCGTGTACCGGGAGACGAGTGTCGACACAATCCGAAAATTGTTTTCGATATTTGGATCGAATCTCGGGGACTATAAAATGAGTTTCAAAATGATTCAAGGGCTGTTCTCAGGCTCCAAGTTTAGTATTTTGAGTCTATAAAGTGGCGGTTTTACAAACGGAGTTGTTTAGAATGGTAAAAATGGTTTCGTAAGTCAAGGTCGCTAAACTGTCTGGATTTTGTAATTCAAAGATGAGTTGGGCAGGGAACTTTAGAAGTAAAATCTTTTGATGGGATCTTGGGAGGACTTTCTACATATAGTAAGTGAGTTCTCTGAGTAGTATCATAAAAAGTTGATATATTTAAGTATGGGAAAACGGCTTGGACATTCGGTATGTTCTGGCAGATTTTTATTAAAGACATAGAATAATAAAATGAATATATAGGAGAGTGTAATAATATCACTTGTATCGTTTTCTCTCGAGTTTGTCGTGATTATATGAGTCGAGTTTTATATTCTTATGTATGGTTTATTTCTCGAGTCTATTATTAATGAACGCACCTCATTTGATAGGTTGTGGTTCTCGTGTTTGAAAGGCATCATCTATCGTCGGCGATCGTCTCATTACCACTATTGGCTAAGGTGAGTCTATAGCCTCGCTTTATACTAGTTATTAAATGATTTTAAACCCGCGAGGGGGAATACATGTTTTATAAACTTAGAACACAAGATTTTTATGGTATGCTTTGTCCCTCTATGAATGGACCCGTGGTTGCCTTTAAATTGCATTAAGTGATTGCCTTTGTTAAAACCTCAATTATGGACCGTTAATTAACCTATGATGGGTTAACCGCTAGTACAATTAATAGATATATGGGGGAAGCCGCCCCGGTTCAGTTTTTGTGGACTTGTCATAGAAGCTTAGGCCCGACCTCCACACTGTTTGAGCATATTGTATTGAGAAGTCAGGTATACGACAATGTACCAATAATCTGGAGGTAACCGACAATTAATAAATCTCTCGTCTTATTAGACTGATATGGGAGTGTCTAAGGGCTCGGTTCCATGAGCTTATTGCAATTTATGCTATATACAATTATTATTGTTGATGCGAATTATTATTTGATGCTTATAAGCATGCCACAAACTTATAATCTTTGCTTGTGTTCAAATTGATTTCATAAACCTATAGATTCACTCGGCATTTTTGCTGATTGTTTTACTCACATGTATTTCAGGTAATCAAGAAGTGGAAGCTTGGAGGTCACGGGGAATGAAGTTGTGCACTGCTTTTGTTGTTCAAACTATTTGATTTATTTATCGTTCCATTTTTAAAACAAACCAATATGTTGTTTTAACTTATCTTTTGGTAACGATTACTTGGGACTACGCTACTCTGACAAATGTTTTAGGAATGATAACTCTAAAACGTCTCTTTTCGAGTCGTTCTTTATAAATTATGTGTTGTTGTATCATTGTTTAGCACCCAAAGATGTATTCCGCTGCGTGTAAATTTGGGGGTGTTAAAGATTGGTACCAGAGCCATGAGTTATAGAGAACTAGGTCTTTATTTTAAAAACCTAAACTATAACTGTCAGTTTTTATTTTTCAAAGAGTCGGTGCACATGACTTCGCGTGACTTCAGGTTCAAGCTACTTATGAGATTACAATTTTAGTATACGTTATTACGTATACCTTATTGGCAAGTATTTATAAATAAATACTATGATCCATTCATGGATATATATTTATATCTAGGATCCCTTTTTCGATATATATTTATGTCGTTAAATTTTTGGATAAAAGTTTATCATTTATTAATGATTAACTTAAATAAATACAATGAAATTTCAAGATCTTTCTGTATTATTTTCAAGTATTTAAATTGCTTTTATTGCAAACTTTTATATTATGACCTTATATACCTTCATCTGCGTGTGCTATATGCATAATTTAACCCTTTGAGATATCTACGTAGATATCCCAATCGTCTTTCGGCTGTTTGTGCTTGGACTTCTTGAAACGTAGTCTCTAGACCATTATGTAGTTCAATGTGTCCTTGGAAAAGACTAACCGCTATCGTGTGAGTCACACATTTTGAAACTCTCCTATAATCGTGTTGAATACTATCATGGTTTTCATAATATTTTGTTGATTTTATTATCGTTTTACACGACATGCGAAGATTTAATTCGTTGACATTTAAATGTATCGACTCCGAAGTGTATTGTTCGCTTATATCTTGGTAACGTCATTCACCGTTTTGCTTCCTAAATTTCGTGTTGAATACCTTGAAGCATCTTATGTCATTCATTATACGATATTTTATTTGATGCTCATTATGAGATTTATTTTTCATTGTTGTAAAATCCACAAGACATGTGTGTATATATATATATATTGAGCCGTTAAGAAGTGTCGAAAAATACACTTTATGCAGAAACTGTAGGGGCAGTATAAACAGGTCAAAACTTAAAAGTAAAACCTGCGTTTTTAAAATAAAATAGTCAAACCTGCACAGAACTTGCAGGGGTATTTTGGTCATTTTACATTGGTTTTCAGGTCTCGGGTAAAACTAGAAAGTCGTCTGAAACGTCGTTTTGCATCAAAATGCTTTAGACTCTGAGTCTTGGAGATGTCGTTTATTGGGTCAATTAATCGGCTCATATTTAAAAGTTAAATCTGATAGAAAATTCAGAACATGAGTTTTAAATGTTTCTAAGCTGTTTTGATTTCATTTGAGATCGTAAAATTTAACAAATATTATTTTACAACTAACGAATACTAGTTGCATGTGAAAATATTTAAAAATAAAAACAGTACATGATTAGCAATTACCGGATTAATGGTGTAATTTAAAAACGAATAACATACTTTCTTAAAAGCATGTTGTGTCGAGTATCTTACAAAGAATACACATGTGGATTGTTTTATTCTTTTCATATATATGACTCATTTGTCATTCGATGTTATTTTATTTTTATTTTCTTTTAACCTTCCACTGATTTGGGTTGAGTTTTGAAGTTTTGTCTTCATATTCTTCGTCGATATTTTTATCGCGTGTCTCATGGCGTTTCCGTCTAAACCTTATAACCTTTTGAAACCTTATTAATTCGTGAAGATTTCATTGGTTGTTTTATGAGCTACTATTTGCCACTTCTTACAAAACTTTGACTACTTTATACGTTGTCATAATGTCACTTTATAAATAAATCTGATATTGTTTTACGCTTATTTTCACCAATTGTTTTTACTTTGGTCTTATAAAATACTTTTTGAAACATTAAAAGTTGCTTATTGAGTATCTCACCAATTTACTTGTATCCTATAAATTTATAAACTATTTTTAAAATTCCATTTTACAAATGGCATGGTTTATATATAAACATAAGAAACGTAATACTTTTCGACGAAACTGAGCACTGCATTGCTATTCCTAAATTATACATGGCCTGATCACCTATGTCTAATTTAGATGGAGCCATGCTAGGCTGAATAGAAGTCCACTTAAAAATCTTGATAATAATCAACTTTTTACTAGTATTTATGATAAAGATAAATAAAATGAAATAAAATGAAAAGTAGTTTTAAAAAACCTTTATATTTCATGCAAGTAGCGCAATTTCTATGCATCCGCATACGTTTTCTTACCTTTTCTTGAACGAATTACGCGCTTACGAATACGTTTTTACTCGATAATCGTTTTTCCACTTGTTACTTCATTTTGTCTTATAACTGATTTCTTTTGACCGTTCGTTTAATTACTGACTGTTGATAAATGACTTGAAAGTCTCGATGTTTTATCCTTCCTTCTCGTCCAATCTTCTTTATCCGACTGGGTAGATCTTTGGAATGTCTCCGCACATGAATAATGAATTATCACTAGAGTGATTTCCGTATATCCGGGATGACGTCCGTCACTCTCGTTTGTCTCGAAACCCACTCTTGTGAACCGTGCTTTGACTTCTCTCTTTAAACCCTAACATCGTTCATTTGATTTGTTTTAATTACAAGTGATTATTAGAATTATTTATTAAAATTTTGTATGGATCTTATTTCCGATCATGTATCGATCACCGCTAAGTTAACGAGCTGATATTGGTGAACCATCAACCTCACTAACAAAATTGACAACTTGTTTAATCTATTATTTCATCTTATTATTCTCTTTAAGAATTCATACGACATTTTCTCCGCCCTCTTTTGTACCGCTAATTTCGTACTAATTGTTGACTATTATTTCCATTCGTATTCGTTTGTTATCTTGTCACATTTTGAAACCCGAATATATCCCATGTTTATTTTGAAATAATAAACACCTTTATGTATTTCTAAAACGTATTATAAAATTTTTATGGAACTTTTATACATTTTCCAATGATTTTCAGTAATCGAAATAACTATCATAAGAAAAAGGTCAAATTTATACATCATATTTTGTATAACTAAAACTAATGTTTAAAATGAAATTATGTTCTATCTTTTGAACCAATTGACTTATCATACTTTACTTTTAATGTAATGAAATTACAGGTTTAATTTATATTCCTAACAATGATTTAATTTGGAAATTACATTTTCTAGTTGTAACCATCAATACGAATTTAATTAATAAATTCATGTCATTATTTCAAAGTTTCTTAAGACAACCAAAATAAATTATGAAGCTATTTAACTCCTATTTTGATATATCATCTTTATCAAGAAAGTACCTCAATTGCGTTTTAAGGTAATACCAAAACCGGGACGGATAATTGTGACAAACGTTATTTTAATGTTAATATTTAATTCATTCTTCGCTCTCATTTTTCTAGTATTGTGAATAATTATGTTTTACGGTTACGTGAGTCGAGATCCCTCGTCGATCGTTAATCTTAAATCATTTTACCACATCTTGTTCGTTTATGCGTTTATTGAAGTCATTTTTATCTCGTTCTGTTCCTCGTATTGAAGATTACTATTTTATTCTGAGTTAAAATGAATCTCGGGAAGCAGTGTATAAGAAGAAACGATAAGTATCACCAGGATTTATGTGTGTACTCGTGGAATGATTGAGGACCGAATCTCTTAATGAATGGAGTTAATAAATTCGTTACAACCTCGAGGAACATGTTGAAGCCGACACCACAAGTGGAAAGACTCTTGTGATCAAGTGGTTATTATCAAGGGTTCGTTCAAGGTTTTCTAGATGATTAACGATGGAAATTAATATCTCATTTTTAGTTCGTTTTTCTCTTGGTCTTATCGAATTGATCTAACGTTTTTAAGCTCGACTTGATTGTTTTTGGTTAAAAATTGTAATTTTGGTATTTAAGCTACTTGACAAACAAAACACTAAAAAAATGTGAAAATAGTATTTATAATACGTAATACGTACTAAACTAAAACATAAAGCAAGTACCACAAATAAGTGCACGAAATGTAAAAATTTAAAATACAAATTTAAGATACAAATTTTAAATGGAAAATACAAAATATTAAGCTAATCCTTATCCTATAAAGCTAAAAATGTAATATATCAAAAAGAACAAATTTGACAAACTACACAAATGTAATAGACGTCTACAAAAAGTAAAGGGCAAAAACTGTTAACTAACTAAACTTTTGCAAGTAAATGGATAAATCAAACAAAAAGTTTCTCTACATCCTACACGACTTCTTTTAATTGCACAACATGTAAAAAGCTTTGATTTAAACTAATCCCACAAAGTTCTATCCTTATAAGCCTAAAACAAATTTTAATGACAAGCTTTTACTCAAAACCTCAATTCTAAAACTCCTCGCTGCTCCTATTTTATATATGATTCGACTAGCTAAATTCCTTTGTAACATGAAATAGGTTATCCCTACTATTTGAGGATCTTATTTCAACAGATTTAAACTTCTAAATCAATTGACATTGCGGTTCTACAAATTTGGTAAAAAAGACTTAGAAGAATATTTAATATTCTAACTGATTTACTCTAACTTCACACAAAACTTTACCTATGTGTTAATATTGAGAATTCTATTTGAAAACTAACTCCATTATTGCTGACAAAGAGAATTCAACTGATTTCAACATCTCATTTATCCAAATGTGTTCAAATCTATACTAATCCAAACACACTGTTACTACAGAAACAAGTAAGTATGAGCAGCTAATGCAAGGAAATTAAAGCAGGTTGCAGTCAAAATTACACTACAATTTTAACTAACAGACTACTCTAATTAGCAGAAAATAGTCACACTGAGCTTGACCTGTGCATTCAGGCCAAGTCCTTTGACGTGAAGCGGAGCGCTGAGCTCGCTTGAAACAAACACCACTGCAACTTCTGTCCGATTCTGCTAACTGAAACAAATCGAGACCCTGCTACTACCACAAGATTACTAGCTTTTTCATCACTGAACTCGTAAACCGCAAATCTGTAAAGCTGCAAAATCGAAACAAAGCAAAGAAAACTGGACGAGATCCTTCGATTCTGATTCCTATGTGAACACTACTGTTACTGAATTAGAATTTTTAACAGAATTCTAACCGAATCAAGGACTTTTGAAAATCGATCTATGAAACTACCATTACCTGATTAAAAACTTAAACTGATTGAATTCAACAAACTCGACTACTTTGTCTAACAAACTTAAAGTATAAAAGATTGAAAAACAGATTCAAAGAGGGAGAACTAAAACCTCCATTAATGGTGAAATCTTATTTGAACTGAAAACCATATTCGAACAACAAACTTTACTGACTTCAAATACTTTTTAACAGAAATTATCTACTTACCAAATGACTTACTTTTTAACCACTTTTATAAACTGTTGTAAATCTTATCAACTGACTGAGCAGAAAGCTTTATCAACATCTAATTATGGCGAAAATCAAGATTAATGCTCTTTAAAACTCGAAATCACAATTTTAACTACTACAAATTCTGCGTGAACAGTACAGATACGTGAGAAAGAAATATCATTGATGTAACTGATTTTATCTATTTAATATGAACAAGAGACAAAAGATTAGAGAGGTGAATGTAGAAAAGATTAAACTTCCATTAATGGTTGCAAGAAAATTCGGTTACAACTGAAAACTGAAAGTTTTTAGCAAGAAAGTAACAAGATTAACTAACTAACTACTGCTAACTAACTATGTGTAAATCTACACCTCGTCTAACCCCTTGAAATGAGGCCTTCATCTTCTATATATAGCCGTCTGGAGAGGGTGCTTTGACGTGTTCTATCCAATGAGGATTTGACACGTGTTTAATACGAGGATCTTTATAAACTCTTCATTCTTCAAATTGGGGCTTTCTTCGTTCTTCATTCTTGATCTAATTGACTTATATCAGCTTGTAGAGGAGAAGAAGCTGGTCATCTTTGCTGTTGAAAGCTCTGGCTAATTCTTCATGAATCTTATGTTATCTTCGATTGCAGGTTTGAGGTGTAAAGATGAAACCGTCTCTCTCTCTTGAATGGAGAAGAAGACGTTTGTGTAAGGAGTGTTTTGACCGGTCTTGGTCAAAGTGACCAAGTAAATAAGAAAAGTTAATTAAACTTTCCAATTAATTCTCTTTTGGTCCTTTATTTTTCACTCTTTCATCAAATGTATATAACTTTGAAATCAAGTTTCTTTTAATCCTTCGTCTCGTAGAAAGTTGCAAGCTAAGCCCTCGATCTTTGATAATATTGGCAAATAAAGTCCTTAGAAGCTCTTTCGTCCTTTTCTTCGTCTTTTGATCAAATAAGTCCTTGAAAACTCGTGTTTGCTCTAAAAATGTATCTTGTTACCTGAAAATACACAAACACAAAATACACACGTAATTCTGATAATTTACAGTTAAAATAATGTATTTGACTGTGTTTTGAGTGGTATTTGGATCATTATTGATGAGTGTTTTCACACTTATCAACTCCCCTCCACTTGACCATTGCCATGTCCTCATGCAATGCAGCATTTTAAAGCTCTAAAGTTACACTTTTCTCATAATTAACCAACCTTGGCCATTTTATGATTTAATAAACTATGCTATGCTACATGATGAATGGTTTTGAATTTATACAATGCAATGCAAAGTAAACATTCTATTTATATATTTTTGATTTTTCATAAATGGTTTTGATGGAAATAACCCATAAAGAAATCAATGACTTAGATTAGGGCTTTGGTACCATGGACACTTATCACCCTCAAGTTTCACTTTCCCCATACCAAGCTTAAAAATAGGATCATTGCATTCACAAGTAAAAAGTGCATCGACTTATTCATGACAATTAAATGTGGAACCGGTTATTATTCGAGCAAATTGCTTGTGGGCAAATTTGTCATTATTTAAAGCGTGAAGTATAAGAAATGTAAAATCCAAAAATAAGGAAGCACGGTTTTAATCCTAAGTAATCCTCTCATCCATTACTTGAAAAACCGCTCACAATTAATACAAGTCCGTTTCAAGAATAATAAGTCATTCGCCTTATGTGTAAAATCCTCATGTCATGCTTTCATAAGTAGCTACACACTCGCTAAGGAAAGAAAAATAAAACTCACGCAATAATTTACATCCGCCATCTTTTTGAGACTTTGGATCTTCAACCCCGCAACCCGTCAAGGTAATATTGGATTGGAGCAATCTATTGAATCCCCGCAACCCGTCAAGGTAATATTGGAACTCAATAGTCACTATAATTAACACCACACTGCCCCTCTTGGGAGTCTTGCATTATTTTTTTCCTTTTTTTTTTTTTTTTTTTTTTTTTCTAGCCACTCATTTTTTTTCATAAGCCGCTCTTATTTTTCTTTATTCCTCACTAAGAAATTTGAAAAGAAGAAAAGGAAAAACACCCGCTAAATATGGAGCATGACATAAGTCTAGTACACATAAAACGTGCTAACTTAGAATCTTAAGACGTACTCATATCAACCACAAATGATTAGCCAAAAATGCATAAGAGATTACAAACCAATTAAAACCGTACTTGATTATTTATTAACAATTATATACATGCGAAGAAAATAGAGGTAAAGAAGAGAAGGGTTTAGCCACAAGTAATTATCATGAAGTTTATCTAGCCCTTTTATACTTGCTTCAACTCTATCATTTCCCATTCTCCATAAATTTAAAATCTCAAATAATGAAATTGGTGGATGCTTAGCCTAATAGACCAATGAAGGACTACATGGTTAAGGATACTAGCTAGAGAATGCTAAAATAAGCAAACTCGGGTTGAGTCAAAATATCCATGGCGGGCCTAATATGTCAAAGAAATCTAAACTTGTTAAAACCATGTTTTATTATATTTATTTTGTCTTTTTATATATTTGATGAAAAATAAAAGAAAAGATATATACAATGCAAATGTGTTATGCAAATGAAAAATGATTAATGAAAAATATGAATACATATTTTTGGTGGCCAAAGTAGATCAAAAATTCGAAAAATGTTTGAAAAATTAATTTTCCCAATTATCATGAAGTTAAGGCAATGGTCTAGGTACGGTCACTTCGATAGAAGTCTCCCCTACACTTAAGATAAACATTGTCCTCAATGTTTAAGAGTATTGGAGTGAACTCCCCTACACTTATGACATTGATAACCTTGCTTAACTCAAGTTAAGGAAGAGACAACTAAAGGGTATTCATTTTAAGCACAAGTGTTTTGAATATCACAATAGCAAAAACTAATCAAAGTGAACCAGATACACGGGCCTCCTCCATAAGCTCCAAGCATGAAATGTGAGAGAGCAACCCTTGAAACAAACACGAAAAGACGAAGAAAGGCCACCCCTCCACTTCAACTCTACTATAACATCCTTTTAATTAAACCTAACCTATTGAAAATCTACTCTACGTTTTCTAACCTAGTTATTCAATGCTTGAGTTTTTTTAAACCCTAAGTCGCTAGCTCGACTCGGCCCCAAATTAAGTTGTCCTTGGGGAAACCATCATGGAGAGTAAAGAATATCCACTTTGAAGCTCGTCTCACATGATACACTCAAACTTAGCACGTTGCCATTTACTATAAGATTTACAAAATCTGCCTCGATAAATGGAACGGTCCAACGTGTCTCAAGTTTGTCCAACATACGAAATCTCTCAAATATGAAGCACTCCAGGATCAAATACATAGTTTCCATCTTTACACTCGAACAACTCCAAAGTAGGTAGCATAACCAAAGTAAGCTCATACAAGAAGCGCATATCAATCGAAGGCACACTCTTAAGTGGAGTAGATGAAAACCAATTTTTCCCAAACATACGTATCCCAGGATCAAAAACTTTTTCCTTCATGGGAAAATAAGAAGATGAGCTCATATCAATCATATCAGATTCCCCCTTAGTGATCAAAGCATCATGAGAATAAGAAGGTGTAGATATCAAAACATTCATAACAATTATGTCCATGTTGGGCGCATCATTATCATCAAAAGGTGGGTAATCTTCCATAGAAGGCATAGCGAAAGGAGGATCAAAATTAATAGTGTCTTGTGGAGAAGGTGTAGTCTCTATGTTCCCAAAAAGCAATGTAGTAATAAGACGAACCTCCTCTTCCAAATTAGAAACACTATCGTCGACCTCTATATCAAAATGTGCAAGAGTATCCTCTATGGTGGTATCAATCTCCATAAGAGAGTCCATATCAAAGGTTTTGAGTTCTAAAGGTGCCTTAGATGAAAAAGTATCAATCTCTAAGAGGAAAGGATCTTCATCAATAACCAACTTCAAGGGTGGGAGGGTGGGAACATAAGGCTCAAAAGGAGGTGTATTAATGAGAGAATCACTCAAAGGGATGATATCATCATGAAAATCAATAGGTGTATCCTCAAAAACCAGTGAAGGAATGTCAATCAAGGGTTCTTCCTCGATAGACTCATTATTAGGTTCTTCACAGTCCTCAAAAAGTGGATTATCAAAACATGTCTCAAAAAGAGGATTTGAATGTATCACAAAATTACTTAGAGGAATAGGTGAAGGAGTCATAGAAGAAATGGAGTCATCATCATCAGAAGTCAAAGACTCATCACTATCATAAGGATCATCAAAGGTTTCATCACAAGAATCATAAAGTGGTAGAGGAGAAGGATCCACTTTTGCTATAGGAGCAAACTCTTCATCCAAATTACGAATGTTATCTTGAGAAGACAAATCATCGGATGATATAGCATAAGACGCGTCACTAGAATCACAATTTTCATCCTCTATTTGTGTCAAGTCTTTCACAAACTCTTCCTCAATCTCATTATCCCTTTCTTTGAACAATTCATCAAGATCAAAGTCACCAAAATCACTAGTAGTAGCATGAAGGTCAATATGTGATGAAATCTCAATGTGATCATGAGGAGAAGAGGTATCAACACAAAGCTCATCACATGGTTCATTGGAAACCCTCTCAAGCTCTCTTTGGATTGGGATAAGGTTCTCAACACTAGAAACGGTTAATTCATCCAAATCGGTGTTCGTATTAGTGCTAAGAGGCTCGTCCCCCATGGTGAAAGAGTCGGTGGGTCCCATGTGAGGTAAAGGTGATGAAGGTGTGTATGGCTCAAGTATAGTCGGTGGAGAGATGGAAGGGTCTATAATAGGAACATCACTAAGTGTATCATCCTCAACATCTACTCTCAAAGAAGGCTTATCATCAGGTAAAGCATCGTTCGGTCTCATGTGTTGCAAGATGTATGTGCTCAAGCCTAATATTTTCGGATCAGTTGCCTCTTGCATTGTCTCAAGTGCTTGCATTACCATATTAAAAGCGTCTTTACTCAAGAAATGATAAATGCCTTGATTGTTAACGGTTTTTTTATTAGGACTCTGAAAATTTTCTTCATTTTGAAAATCGTCTTGATTTAAAAATTCTTGATTTTGAAAATCCTTATTAAACCCTTGATTATAATTAACCACATATCGTTGACAATTATTTTCCTTATACGATCCTCCACAAGTCAAACAAGGCCCATACATAGCTCGATATTTCTCGTCGTGTAATATCTCCAAAATAGGACGAGTATCCATGTGTGGCAAAATGGTCGAATGTGAAAACCCTTGATCTTGAAAGGTGTCTTGATTATTGCATGGAAAATTCTCATCATTTTGAAAGCCTTCATTGTTTGAAAATCCTTGATTATGAAAGGTTTCTTGATTATAGCCTTGAAAATTTTCATTGTTTTGAAAACCTTCATAATTGGAAAATCCTTGGTTTTGGTATGGCACATTAAAAGTTTGATCATGAAATGATGGTGGAGGTTGTGATGAAAAACCGGAATATCCCATATAGTCATTACAAGTGTAGTCCATTCGAGTGTTAGGTTGAAAATTAGGGTTCTCGGTTCCATTGTAAGCATATCCCTCCCCATAATAACCATTATTTTGATCACATAAATAAGTATCGTGTGGACCACCACAAGTCGAACAAGGCGAATAATTAGCGTTGGCGGATCGTTGTTGCAAAATCTCCCACATGGAACGAGTATCCATGTTTAGCAAGGTGGCCGAATGTATATACAAGTATAATGACGTTTAAAATCTTCCTCGGGGAAGGAAGTAATACACCAAAGGTGGTATGTTTACACGTGTGCGAGTACACGTGTAAGTAAACACGAGGAATGAGGGAGTAGCCCTCGGTCGACTTTGAAAAGAATAAGATTATCCTCTTCGAGTTTCGATATGAAATATCCACAAGAAAGTATATATATAATTACTACTTGGGTGCAAGACCTCCAATTAAGCCTTCCTTCTTAGAATACGCACTAGTGAACGGGGGGTTAGGTGGCGCGAAGCACTTAAGTACCTATTAACCCTTAGACGGCATTTTATAGCACGTCGCCTATCTATTCACTTTAGTAGTTTGTATTCTTCGAATTATTGCCAATTGGAAGTATTTATCTATTCTTGCTTAATTAAATTCGATCGATACGCGTGTCAAGGACCGGAACGCCCCTCAACACGGTGTATTGCCTCGGCAATACTTATGGAGATAGGTAACTTGGTTGTTCTTATACGTATACTTATTTACATATAATAATATATCAAAAATATTTTTGTATTTATTTGTTTTTTAAGAAAAATACTATATCTACGTAAAAAGCGATAAAAATGAATAATATATATTTTTGGGTGTAATCTTTTAGGAAAAAGATTACTTTTTGGATTTTTTATTTTTTTTTGGTTCAATTCTTTAGGAAAAGAATTGACTTTGTGATTTTTTATTTTTTTGTATTTTTATCTTTTTGATTTTTTTCTTTTTGATTTATAATACGTAAAAATAACGTTCACAAAGTGAACGGATCCCAAAATCCAATCGTCTCACTCGAAATTGTTAATCTTCACGAAAAGAACCGGCAGCGGCGCCATTTAATATCTCATTTTTAGTTTGTTTTTCTCTTGGTCTTATCGAATTGATCTAACGTTTTTAAGCTCGACTTGATTGTTTTTGGTTAAAAATTGTAATTTTGGTATTTAAGCTACTTGACAAACAAAACACTAAAAAAAATGTGAAAATAGTATTTATAATACGTAATACGTACTAAACTAAAACATAAAGCAAGTACCACAAATAAGTGCACGAAATGTAAAAATTTAAAATACAAATTTAAGATACAAATTTTAAATGGAAAATACAAAATATTAAGCTAATCCTTATCCTATAAAGCTAAAAATGTAATATATCAAAAAGAACAAATTTGACAAACTACACAAATGTAATAGACGTCTACAAAAAGTAAAGGGCAAAAACTGTTAACTAACTAAACTTTTGCAAGTAAATGGATAAATCAAACAAAAAGTTTCTCTACATCCTACACGACTTCTTTTAATTGCACAACATGTAAAAAGCTTTGATTTAAACTAATCCCACAAAGTTCTATCCTTATAAGCCTAAAACAAATTTTAATGACAAGCTTTTACTCAAAACCTCAATTCTAAAACTCCTCGCTGCTCCTATTTTATATATGATTCGACTAGCTAAATTCCTTTGTAACATGAAATAGGTTATCCCTACTATTTGAGGATCTTATTTCAACAGATTTAAACTTCTAAATCAATTGACATTGCGGTCTACAAATTTGGTAAAAAAGACTTAGAAGAATATTTAATATTCTAACTGATTTACTCTAACTTCACACAAAACTTTACCTATGTGTTAATATTGAGAATTCTATTTGAAAACTAACTCCATTATTGCTGACAAAGAGAATTCAACTGATTTGAACATCTCATTTATCCAAATGCGTTCAAATCTATACTAATCCAAACACACTGTTACTACAGAAACAAGTAAGTATGAGCAGCTAATGCAAGGAAATTAAAGCAGGTTGCAGTCAAAATTACACTACAATTTTAACTAACAGACTACTCTAATTAGCAGAAAATAGTCACACTGAGCTTGACCTGTGCATTCAAGCCAAGTCCTTTGACGTGAAGCGGAGCGCTGAGCTCGCTTGAAACAAACACCACTGCAACTTCTGTCCGATTCTGCTAACTGAAACAAATCGAGACCCTGCTACTACCACAAGATTACTAGCTTTTTCATCACTGAACTCGTAAACCGCAAATCTGTAAAGCTGCAAAATCGAAACAAAGCAAAGAAAACTGGACGAGATCCTTCGATTCTGATTCATATGTGAACGCTACTGTTACTGAATTAGAATTTTTAACAGAATTCTAACCGAATCAAGGACTTTTGAAAATCGATCTATGAAACTACCATTACCTGATTAAAAACTTAAACTGATTGAATTCAACAAACTCGACTACTTTGTCTAACAAACTTAAAGTATAAAAGATTGAAAAACAGATTCAAAGAGCGAGAACTAAAACCTCCATTAATGGTGAAATCTTATTTGAACTGAAAACCATATTCGAACAACAAACTTTACTGACTTCAACTACTTTTTAACAGAAATTATCTACTTACCAAATGACTTACTTTTTAACCACTTTTATAAACTGTTGTAAATCTTATCAACTGACTGAGCAGAAAGCTTTATCAACATCTAATTATGGCGAAAATCAAGATTAATGCTCTTTAAAACTCGAAATCACAATTTTAACTACTACAAATTCTGCGTGAACAGTACAGATACGTGAGAAAGAAATATCATTGATGTAACTGATTTTATCTATTTAATATGAACAAGAGACAAAAGATTAGAGAGGTGAATGTAGAAAAGATTAAACTTCCATTAATGGTTGCAAGAAAATTCGGTTACAACTGAAAACTGAAAGTTTTTAGCAAGAAAGTAACAAGATTAACTAACTAACTACTGCTAACTAACTATGTGTAAATCTACACCTCGTCTAACCCCTTGAAATGAGGCCTTCATCTTCTATATATAGCCGTCTGGAGAGGGTGCTTTGACGTGTTCTATCCAATGAGGATTTGACACGTGTTTAATACGAGGATCTTTATAAACTCTTCATTCTTCAAATTGGGGCTTTCTTCGTTCTTCATTCTTGATCTAATTGACTTATATTAGCTTGTAGAGGAGAAGAAGCTGGTCATCTTTGCTGTTGAAAGCTCTGGCTAATTCTTCATGAATCTTATGTTATCTTCGATTGCAGGTTTGAGGTGTAAAGATGAAACCGTCTCTCTCTCTTGAATGGAAAAGAAGACGTTTGTGTAAGGAGTGTTTTGACCGGTCTTGGTCAAAGTGACCAAGTAAATAAGAAAAGTTAATTAAACTTTCCAATTAATTCTCTTTTGGTCCTTTATTTTTCACTCTTTCATCAAATGTATATAACTTTGAAATCAAGTTTCTTTTAATCCTTCGTCTCGTAGAAAGTTGCAAGCTAAGCCCTCGATCTTTGATAATATTGGCAAATAAAGTACTTAGAAGCTCTTTCGTCCTTTTCTTCGTCTTTTGATCAAATAAGTCCTTGAAAACTCGTGTTTGCTCTAAAAATGTATCTTGTTACCTGAAAATACACAAACACAAAATACACACGTAATTCTGATAATTTACAGTTAAAATAATGTATTTGACTGTGTTTTGAGTGGTATTTGGATCATTATTGATGAGTGTTTTCACACTTATCAACTCCCCTCCACTTGACCATTGCCATGTCCTCATGCAATGCAGCATTTTAAAGCTCTAAAGTTACACTTTTCTCATAATTAACCAACCTTTGCCATTTTATGATTTAATAAACTATGCTATGCTACATGATGAATGGTTTTGAATTTATACAATGCAATGCAAAGTAAACATTCTATTTATATATTTTTGATTTTTCATGAATGGTTTTGATGGAAATAACCCATAAAGAAATCAATGACTTAGATTAGGGCTTTGGTACCATGGACACTTATCACCCTCAAGTTTCACTTTCCCCATACCAAGCTTAAAAATAGGATCATTGCATTCACAAGTAAAAAGTGCATCGACTTATTCATGACAATTAAATGTGGAACCGGTTATTATTCGAGCAAATTGCTTGTGGGCAAATTTGTCATTATTTAAAGCGTGAAGTATAAGAAATGTAAAATCCAAAAATAAGGAAGCACGGTTTTAATCCTAAGTAATCCTCTCATCCATTACTTGAAAAACCGCTCACAATTAATACAAGTCCGTTTCAAGAATAATAAGTCATTCGCCTTATGTGTAAAATCCTCATGTCATGCTTTCATAAGTAGCTACACACTCGCTAAGGAAAGAAAAATAAAACTCACGCAATAATTTACATCCGCCATCTTTTTGAGACTTTGGATCTTCAACCCCGCAACCCGTCAAGGTAATATTGGATTGGAGCAATCTATTGAATCCCCGCAACCCGTCAAGGTAATATTGGAACTCAATAGTCACTATAATTAACACCACACTGCCCCTCTTGGGAGTCTTGCATTATTTTTTTCCTTTTTTTTTTTTTTTTTTTTTTTTTTCTAGCCACTCATTTTTTTTCATAAGCCGCTCTTATTTTTCTTTATTCCTCACTAAGAAATTTGAAAAGAAGAAAAGGAAAAACACCCGCTAAATATGGAGCATGACATAAGTCTAGTACACATAAAACGTGCTAACTTAGAATCTTAAGACGTACTCATATCAACCACAAATGATTAGCCAAAAATGCATAAGAGATTACAAACCAATTAAAACCGTACTTGATTATTTATTAACAATTATATACATGCGAAGAAAATAGAGGTAAAGAAGAGAAGGGTTTAGCCACAAGTAATTATCATGAAGTTTATCTAGCCCTTTTATACTTGCTTCAACTCTATCATTTCCCATTCTCCACAAATTTAAAATCTCAAATAATGAAATTGGTGGATGCTTAGCCTAATAGACCAATGAAGGACTACATGGTTAAGGATACTAGCTAGAGAATGCTAAAATAAGCAAACTCGGGTTGAGTCAAAATATCCATGGCGGGCCTAATATGTCAAAGAAATCTAAACTTGTTAAAACCATGTTTTATTATATTTTTTTTGTCTTTTTATATATTTGATGAAAAATAAAAGAAAAGATATATACAATGCAAATGTGTTATGCAAATGAAAAATGATTAATGAAAAATATGAATACATATTTTTGGTGGCCAAAGTAGATCAAAAATTCGAAAAATGTTTGAAAAATTAATTTTCCCAATTATCATGAAGTTAAGGTAATGGTCTAGGTACGGTCACTTCGATAGAAGTCTCCCCTACACTTAAGATAAACATTGTCCTCAATGTTTAAGAGTATTGGAGTGAACTCCCCTACACTTATGACATTGATAACCTTGCTTAACTCAAGTTAAGGAAGAGACAACTAAAGGGTATTCATTTTAAGCACAAGTGTTTTGAATATCACAATAGCAAAAACTAATCAAAGTGAACCAGATACACGGGCCTCCTCCATAAGCTCCAAGCATGAAATGTGAGAGAGCAACCCTTGAAACAAACACGAAAAGACGAAGAAAGGCCACCCCTCCACTTCAACTCTACTATAACATCCTTTTAATTAAACCTAACCTATTGAAAATCTACTCTACGTTTTCTAACCTAGTTATTCAATGCTTGAGTTTTTTTAAACCCTAAGTCGCTAGCTCGACTCGGCCCCAAATTAAGTTGTTCTTGGGGAAACCATCATGGAGAGTAAAGAATATCCACTTTGAAGCTCGTCTCACATGATACACTCAAACTTAGCACGTTGCCATTTACTATAAGATTTACAAAATCTGCCTCGATAAATGGAACGGTCCAACGTGTCTCAAGTTTGTCCAACATACGAAATCTCTCAAATATGAAGCACTCCAGGATCAAATACATAGTTTCCATCTCTACACTCGAACAACTCCAAAGTAGGTAGCATAACCAAAGTAAGCTCATACAAGAAGCGCATATCAATCGAAGGCACACTCTTAAGTGGAGTAGATGAAAACCAATTTTTCCCAAACATACGTATCCCAGGATCAAAAACTTTTTCCTTCATGGGAAAATAAGAAGATGAGCTCATATCAATCATATCAGATTCCCCCTTAGTGATCAAAGCATCATGAGAATAAGAAGGTGTAGATATCAAAACATTCATAACAATTATGTCCATGTTGGGCGCATCATTATCATCAAAAGGTGGGTAATCTTCCATAGAAGGCATAGCGAAAGGAGGATCAAAATTAATAGTGTCTTGTGGAGAAGGTGTAGTCTCTATGTTCCCAAAAAGCAATGTAGTAATAAGACGAACCTCCTCTTCCAAATTAGAAACACTATCGTCGACCTCTATATCAAAATGTGCAAGAGTATCCTCTATGGTGGTATCAATCTCCATAAGAGAGTCCATATCAAAGGTTTTGAGTTCTAAAGGTGCCTTAGATGAAAAAGTATCAATCTCTAAGAGGAAAGGATCTTCATCAATAACCAACTTCAAGGGTGGGAGGGTGGGAACATAAGGCTCAAAAGGAGGTGTATTAATGAGAGAATCACTCAAAGGGATGATATGATCATGAAAATCAATAGGTGTATCCTCAAAAACCAGTGAAGGAATGTCAATCAAGGGTTCTTCCTCGATAGACTCATTATTAGGTTCTTCACAGTCCTCAAAAAGTGGATTATCAAAACTTGTCTCAAAAAGAGGATTTGAATGTATCACAAAATTAATTAGAGGAATAGGTGAAGGAGTCATAGAAGAAATGGAGTCATCATCATCAGAAGTCAAAGACTCATCACTATCATAAGGATCATCAAAGGTTTCATCACAAGAATCATAAAGTGGTAGAGGAGAAGGATCCACTTTTGCTATAGGAGCAAACTCTTCATCCAAATTAGGAATGTTATCTTGACAAGACAAATCATCGGATGATATAGCATAAGACGCGTCACTAGAATCACAATTTTCATCCTCTATTTGTGTCAAGTCTTTCACAAACTCTTCCTCAATCTCATTATCCCTTTCTTTGAACAATTCATCAAGATCAAAGTCACCAAAATCACTAGTAGTAGCATGAAGGTCAATATGTGATGAAATCTCAATGTGATCATGAGGAGAAGAGGTATCAACACAAAGCTCATCACATGGTTCATTGGAAACCCTCTCAAGCTCTCTTTGGATTGGGATAAGGTTCTCAACACTAGAAACGGTTAATTCATCCAAATCGGTGTTCGTATTAGTGCTAAGAGGCTCGTCCCCCATGGTGAAAGAGTCGGTGGGTCCCATGTGAGGTAAAGGTGATGAAGGTGTGTATGGCTCAAGTATAGTCGGTGGAGAGATGGAAGGGTCTATAATAGGAACATCACTAAGTGTATCATCCTCAACATCTACTCTCAAAGAAGGCTTATCATCAGGTAAAGCATCGTTCGGTCTCATGTGTTGCAAGATGTATGTGCTCAAGCCTAATATTTTCGGATCAGTTGCCTCTTGCATTGTCTCAAGTGCTTGCATTACCATATTAAAAGCGTCTTTACTCAAGAAATGATAAATGCCTTGATTGTTAACGGTTTTTTTATTAGGACTCTGAAAATTTTCTTCATTTTGAAAATCGTCTTGATTTAAAAATTCTTGATTTTGAAAATCCTTATTAAACCCTTGATTATAATTAACCACATATCGTTGACAATTATTTTCCTTATACGATCCTCCACAAGTCAAACAAGGCCCATACATAGCTCGATATTTCTCGTCGTGTAATATCTCCAAAATAGGACGAGTATCCATGTGTGGCAAAATGGTCGAATGTAAAAACCCTTGATCTTGAAAGGTGTCTTGATTATTGCATGGAAAATTCTCATCATTTTGAAAGCCTTCATTGTTTGAAAATCCTTGATTATGAAAGGTTTCTTGATTATAGCCTTGAAAATTTTCATTGTTTTGAAAACCTTCATAATTGGAAAATCCTTGGTTTTGGTATGGCACATTAAAAGTTTGATCATGAAATGATGGTGGAGGTTGTGATGAAAAAACGGAATATCCCATATAGTCATTACAAGTGTAGTCCATTCGAGTGTTAGGTTGAAAATTAGGGTTCTCGGTTCCATTGTAAGCATATCCCTCCCATAATAACCATTATTTTGATCACATAAATAAGTATCGTGTGGACCACCACAAGTCGAACAAGGCGAATAATTAGCGTTGGTGGATCGTTGTTGCAAAATCTCCCACATGGAACGAGTATCCATGTTTAGCAAGGTGGCCGAATGTATATACAAGTATAATGACGTTTAAAAGCTTCCTCGGGGAAGGAAGTAATACACCAAAGGTGGTATGTTTACACGTGTGCGAGTACACGTGTAAGTAAACACGAGGAATGAGGGAGTAGCCCTCGGTCGACTTTGAAAAGAATAAGATTATCCTCTTCGAGTTTCGATATGAAATATCCACAAGAAAGTATATATATAATTACTACTTGGGTGCAAGACCTCCAATTAAGCCTTCCTTCTTAGAATACGCACTAGTGAATGGGGGGTTAGGTGGCGCGAAGCACTTAAGTACCTATTAACCCTTAGACGGCATTTTATAGCACGTCGACTATCTATTCACTTTAGTAGTTTGTATTCTTCGAATTATTGCCAATTGGAAGTATTTATCTATTCTTGCTTAATTAAATTCGATCGATACGCGTGTCAAGGACCGGAACGCCCCTCAACACGGTGTATTGCCTCGGCAATACTTATGGAGATAGGTAACTTGGTTGTTCTTATACGTATACTTATTTACATATAATAATATATCAAAAATATTTTTGTATTTATTTGTTTTTTAAGAAAAATACTATATCTACGTAAAAAGCGATAAAAACGAATAATATATATTTTTGGGTGTAATCTTTTAGGAAAAAGATTACTTTTTGGATTTTTTATTTTTTTTTGGTTCAATTCTTTAGGAAAAGAATTGACTTTGTGATTTTTTATTTTTTTGTATTTTTATCTTTTTGATTTTTTTCTTTTTGATTTATAATACGTAAAAATAACGTTCACAAAGTGAACGGATCCCAAAATCTAATCGTCTCACTCGAAATTGTTAATCTTCACGAAAAGAACCGGCAGCGGCGCCATTTAATATCTCATTTTTAGTTTGTTTTTCTCTTGGTCTTATCGAATTGATCTAACGTTTTTAAGCTCGACTTGATTGTTTTTGGTTAAAAATTGTAATTTTGGTATTTAAGCTACTTGACAAACAAAACACTAAAAAAAATGTGAAAATAGTATTTATAATACGTAATACGTACTAAACTAAAACATAAAGCAAGTACCACAAATAAGTGCACGAAATGTAAAAATTTAAAATACAAATTTAAGATACAAATTTTAAATGGAAAATACAAAATATTAAGCTAATCCTTATCCTATAAAGCTAAAAATGTAATATATCAAAAAGAACAAATTTGACAAACTACACAAATGTAATAGACGTCTACAAAAAGTAAAGGGCAAAAACTGTTAACTAACTAAACTTTTGCAAGTAAATGGATAAATCAAACAAAAAGTTTCTCTACATCCTACACGACTTCTTTTAATTGCACAACATGTAAAAAGCTTTGATTTAAACTAATCCCACAAAGTTCTATCCTTATAAGCCTAAAACAAATTTTAATGACAAGCTTTTACTCAAAACCTCAATTCTAAAACTCCTCGCTGCTCCTATTTTATATATGATTCGACTAGCTAAATTCCTTTGTAACATGAAATAGGTTATCCCTACTATTTGAGGATCTTATTTCAACAGATTTAAACTTCTAAATCAATTGACATTGCGGTCTACAAATTTGGTAAAAAAGACTTAGAAGAATATTTAATATTCTAACTGATTTACTCTAACTTCACACAAAACTTTACCTATGTGTTAATATTGAGAATTCTATTTGAAAACTAACTCCATTATTGCTGACAAAGAGAATTCAACTGATTTGAACATCTCATTTATCCAAATGCGTTCAAATCTATACTAATCCAAACACACTGTTACTACAGAAACAAGTAAGTATGAGCAGCTAATGCAAGGAAATTAAAGCAGGTTGCAGTCAAAATTACACTACAATTTTAACTAACAGACTACTCTAATTAGCAGAAAATAGTCACACTGAGATTGACCTGTGCATTCAGGCCAAGTCCTTTGACGTGAAGCGGAGCGCTGAGCTCGCTTGAAACAAACACCACTGCAACTTCTGTCCGATTCTGCTAACTGAAACAAATCGAGACCCTGCTACTACCACAAGATTACTAGCTTTTTCATCACTGAACTCGTAAACCGCAAATCTGTAAAGCTACAAAATCGAAACAAAGCAAAGAAAACTGGACGAGATCCTTCGATTCTGATTCCTATGTGAACACTACTGTTACTGAATTAGAATTTTTAACAGAATTCTAACCGAATCAAGGACTTTTGAAAATCGATCTATGAAACTACCATTACCTGATTAAAAACTTAAACTGATTGAATTCAACAAACTCGACTACTTTGTCTAACAAACTTAAAGTATAAAAGATTGAAAAACAGATTCAAAGAGCGAGAACTAAAACCTCCATTAATGGTGAAATCTTATTTGAACTGAAAACCATATTCGAACAACAAACTTTACTGACTTCAACTACTTTTTAACAGAAATTATCTACTTACCAAATGACTTACTTTTTAACCACTTTTATAAACTGTTGTAAATCTTATCAACTGACTGAGCAGAAAGCTTTATCAACATCTAATTATGGCGAAAATCAAGATTAATGCTCTTTAAAACTCGAAATCACAATTTTAACTACTACAAATTCTGCGTGAACAGTACAGATACGTGAGAAAGAAATATCATTGATGTACCTGATTTTATCTATTTAATATGAACAAGAGACAAAAGATTAGAGAGGTGAATGTAGAAAAGATTAAACTTCCATTAATGGTTGCAAGAAAATTCGGTTACAAATGAAAACTGAAAGTTTTTAGCAAGAAAGTAACAAGATTAACTAACTAACTACTGCTAACTAACTATGTGTAAATCTACACCTCGTCTAACCCCTTGAAATGAGGCCTTCATCTTCTATATATAGCCGTCTGGAGAGGGTGCTTTGACGTGTTCTATCCAATGAGGATTTGACACGTGTTTAATACGAGGATCTTTATAAACTCTTCATTCTTCAAATTGGGGCTTTCTTCGTTCTTCATTCTTGATCTAATTGACTTATATCAGCTTGTAGAGGAGAAGAAGCTGGTCATCTTTGTTGTTGAAAGCTCTGGCTAATTCTTCATGAATCTTATGTTATCTTCGATTGCAGGTTTGAGGTGTAAAGATGAAACCGTCTCTCTCTCTTGAATGGAGAAGAAGACGTTTGTGTAAGGAGTGTTTTGACCGGTCTTGGTCAAAGTGACCAAGTAAATAAGAAAAGTTAATTAAACTTTCCAATTAATTCTCTTTTGGTCCTTTATTTTTCACTCTTTCATCAAATGTATATAACTTTGAAATCAAGTTTCTTTTAATCCTTCGTCTCGTAGAAAGTTGCAAGCTAAGCCCTCGATCTTTGATAATATTGGCAAATAAAGTCCTTAGAAGCTCTTTCGTCCTTTTCTTCGTCTTTTGATCAAATAAGTCCTTGAAAACTCGTGTTTGCTCTAAAAATGTATCTTGTTACCTGAAAATACACAAACACAAAATACACACGTAATTCTGATAATTTGCAGTTAAAATAATGTATTTGACTGTGTTTTGAGTGGTATTTGGATCATTATTGATGAGTGTTTTCACACTTATCAGAAATCTATACTTGATGTTATTGTTCGACCTTTTATTTTTATGTACTTATGTGGTATGTGATCTAGTCAAATGATCGTAAGTTGTGAGAACTTGAGACGGCATCATTCGATGACGTCCGATCATGTAGAACATATATTATGTAATATCTTTTTGACTTTCAACGACGATGTTTATTGAGACTTTAATGCGCGTTGGCGAAAGTGAGATGGTGTCTTTGTATTATCTTTTGAGTAGGGACCCGCGTGTGAGCACCCTCCGATGACGAAAATGTTTTTTTTTTGTTAGTTCTTTTTGATGTGTGTCCATGACTATCCGGCCGATGGATATCCTTTAATTTGCAACATTCTTTTAACTGGACTTACACAAAAATCCTGTCACCTATTCTTGTCGTCGAATTAGCTTCGTGTGATTCATAAATTTTTCGTGTGTCGAGGTTGACGGGTGACTTGTGGATAAGGACTTATTTATTCCTTTTTGGTGAGATACAACTTGACGACAAGTTGCGTTTTGTAAAAGAACCAGTGGAGATCGTGGATCGAGCTCACGTGGGAACGTGAAGACTTCTTTATAAGGAATGCCCTCATCCTTCCGGGTAGTGAACAACTCGTGTATGAGGCGAGTTGAGCGCCGGGACGTCGCTCCCTTAAGGTGGTGAGGATGTAAAACCCGTAAAAATAAGGTCATAATTTAATTCTATTTTCAATTATTTTGAAGTATTTTATAACGTTAAATATTATTATGTTTAACGGTTTAAGTTGAAACCAATATTAAATATTATATTTTAATATTTTGACGAGTAACGAGGACTACTAGTGATCGCGATACCGACGGATGCCTAAAATTTTATATTTTATTATCGATCGTTTCGATATTTAATATTTTCGACGATATCGTTTTAATTACGTATCGAGTCGTTATATTATTTTTTTCGTGTGCGTTTAAACATTTAAAAAAAATATATATATATATATTTTTACGAAACCCGAGTCTCGTAAATATTTCAAAATTTACAATTTACATTTTCTACCCTTTTAAACTATTTTATTACATTTTGGACCAAAACAATCACAAATTGGCAAAAACTACCCTAACCTTACACTATATATATGTTTTCCACTAACACAATTCCTTTAAAAAAATTCATTAAAACAAAAATCATCATCTTTCTTCTCCCTTTTCCATTTTGGCCTACACCACCACCATCCATTCCATCAATTTATTTTTTATGATCAACTTTGATCCATCCAAAAACAAAACAAGTCCCATTCCTATTTTTGAAAGGTGATTCTAATGATACCATTTTTACTTACATGCATTGAGTTTTGAATTTTAGTAAAAAAAAACTAGGCTTGTTAGGTGGTGATTTTGATCATGCATGTGTTAGAGATGATGATCAAATGATGTTTATGTAATGTTTTTGTTAAAAAGTTGAATTTTAATTTTTGGGTTTTTGATTTTGATGATGATACAAGTGTTAGGATTGGTTTATGGTGATGTTAGGATGTTAGAATGATGATAAAAGTTGTTGGTTTTGATCAAAAACTTGATTTTGCAAGAGATTTTTATAGTCAATTTTAGGCAGTAGGTTTGAGGCCATTTTCGAGGGTCTTAAGTCTGAATAGATGATATGATGGGATTATGTTGTATAGAATTTCGTTAGCTTCGATTTGATATAAAGTAGGCCTTCCAACTCCAAACGAGGTGGAAGTTACACTAGTTTGATTTTCATGTACCGGGAGACGAGTGTCGACACAATCCGAAAATTGTTTTCGATATTTGGATCGAATCTCGGGGACTATAAAATGAGTTTCAAAATGATTCAAGGGCTGTTCTCAGGCTCCAAGTTTAGTATTTTGAGTCTATTTTTAGAATCAAGTGGCGGATTTACAACGGAGTTGTTTAGAATGGTCAAAATGGTTTCGTAAGTCAAGGTCGCTAAACTGTCCGAATTTTGTAATTCAAAGATGAGTTGGGCAGGGAACTTTAGAAGTAAAATCTTTTGATGGGATCTTGGGAGGACTTTCTACATATAGTAAGTGAGTTCTCTGAGTAGTATCATAAAAAGTTGATATATTTAAGTATGGGAAAACGGCTTGGACATTCGGTATGTTCCGGCAGATTTTTATTAAAGACATAGAATAATAAAATGAATATATAGGAGAGTGTAATAATATCACTTGTATCGTTTTCTCTCGAGTTTGTCGTGATTATATGAGTCGAGTTTTATATTCTTATGTATGGTTTATTTCTCGAGTCTATTATTAATGAACGCACCTCATTTGATAGGTTGCGGTTCTCGTGTTTGAAAGGCATCATCTATCGTCGGCGATCGTCTCATTACCACTATTGGCTAAGGTGAGTCTATAGCCTCGCTTTATACTAGTTATTAAATGATTTAAAACCCGCGAGGGGGAATACATGTTTTATAAACTTAGAACACAAGATTTTTATGGTATGATTTGTCCCTCTATGAATGGACCCGTGGTTGCCTTTAAATTGCATTAAGTGATTGCCTTTGTTAAAACCTCAATTATGGACCGTTAATTAACCTATGATGGGTTAACCGCTAGTACAATTAATAGATCTATGGGGGAAGCCGCCCCGGTTCAGTTTTTGTGGACTTGTCATAGAAGCTTAGGCCCGACCTCCACACTGTTTGAGTATATTGTATTGAGAAGTCAGGTATACGGTAATGTACCAATAATCTGGAGGTAACCGACAATTAATAAATCTCTCGTCTTATTAGACTGATATGGGAGTGTCTAAATGCTCGGTTCCATGAGCTTATTGCAATTTATGCTATATACAATTATTATTGTTGATGCGAATTATTATTTGATGCTTATAAGCATGCCACTAACTTATAATCTTTGCTTGTGTTCAAATTGATTTCATAAACCTATAGATTCACTCGGCATTTTTGCTGATTGTTTTACTCACATGTATTTCAGGTAATCAAGAAGTGGAAGCTTGGAGGTCACGGGGAATGAAGTTGTGCACTGCTTTTGTTGTTCAAACTCTTTGATTTATTTATCGTTCCATTTTTAAAACAAACCAATATGTTGTTTTAACTTATCTTTTGGTAACGATTACTTGGGACTACGCTACTCTGACAAATGTTTTAGGAACGATAACTCTAAAACGTCTATTTTCGAGTCGTTCTTTATAAATTATGTGTTGTTGTATCATTGTTTAGCACCGAAAGATGTATTCCGCTGCGTGTAAATTTGGGGGTGTTAAAGTACGGTTGCTTATCCAGTGGGGATAGCCGAAGACGTCTTCGTTGGCGTTGACAAATTCATCTTCCCGGCGGATTTTGTTATCGTTCACTACGAGATGGATCCCCGTGTTCCATTAATCGTTGGACGTCCATTCCTGAGGACCGGTCGCACTCTCATCGATGTAGCCGCTGGCGAATTAATCATGAGAGTTGGTGATGATAAAATCGTCTTCAACATGGGTAAACTTTCTAAGCAGCCTTCGGAAAACGAGAGTGTTAATTTCATTGATGTTCTTGATGAGACTTGTGAAGAACATTTCAAAGACGCTTGTAAAAGTGGTTCTTCTTCTCTACCCAATGTTGAGACCGTTGCCTCGATTGCTCCGTGATTGACTCCTTTTGGAGAAAGTGACTTGGATGATTTTGAAGCTAGCTTGGGTCCTCTCGATCTTAAGTATGATGGTTCTCCCACCGATTCGGATGAAGATATTCGTACCATTGAGAAACTTCTCAATGAGGACCATACTTCTCCCCCATCTCCTAAGGATATCTCTAACGACGATCCGAAGTTGACTACACCGTCCATCGAAAATCCTCCGGATTTAGAGCTTAAGGTTCTCCCGTCTCAACTCGAGTACGTTTTCCTTGAAGACATCAAGAAGTTACCGGTCATCAAAGCTAAGGACTTGAAAGAAGAAGAAAAATCCCGACTTATCGCCGTGCTAAAGAATCACAAGAAAGAGATTGCTTGGAAGATCTCCGATATTCGTGGAATTGATCCTCACTTCTGCACACACAAAATTCTCATGGAGGACGACTTTAAACCCACTATTCAAAGTCAAAGAAGGGTGAATCCTAAGATCCATGACGTAATCAAAAAAGAGGTTATCAAACTTCTTGATGCGGGAATGATCTATCCTATCTCGGATTCACCGTGGGTTAGTCCTGTCGATTGTGTGCCTAAGAAAGGCGGAATCATGGTTGTTCCCAATGAAAACAACGAGTTGATTCCTACTCGTCTCGTTACAGGGTGAAGAGTTTGTATAGACTATGGCAAACTCAATGATGCTACGAGAAAGGATCATTTTCCCCTTCCTTTCATGGACCAAATGCTTGAACGTCTAGCGGGTAATGACTATTACTGATTTTTAGACGGTTTCTCCAGGTATTTTCAAATTCCCATCGATCCCAAAGACCAAGAGAAAACCACATTCACTTGTCCCTATGGAACATTTGCCTACAAAAGAATGCCTTTCGGCTTATGCAATGCTCCTAGGACTTTCCAAAGGTGTATGATGGCTATCTTCCATGACATGGTTGAAGAAACTATGGAAGTCTTCATGGATGATTTCTCGGTTTATGGCGATTCTTTCTCTTCTTGCCTTGCCAATTTAGAACGTATGCTTAAGCGGTGTGAAGACACTCGCCTTGTTCTAAATTGGAAAAATGCCATTTCATGGTAAAAGAGGGCATCGTGCTAGGACACAAAATCTCCAAAGCCGGTCTTGAAGTGGACCGTGCTAAAGTCGATGTTATTGCTAAATTCCTCCACCTTCAACCATGAAGGATGTGAGAAGTTTTCTGGGTCATGCGGGCTTCTATCGTCGATTCATCCAAGATTTTTCTAAAATCTCTCGCCCGATGACCCACCTCTTGGAAAAAGATACTCCTTTCATCTTTTCCAAAGAGTGTCTTGAATCCTTCAATCTTCTTAAGGATAAGCTAACTAAGGCACCGGTCTTGGTTACCCCTAATTGGGAGCTACCTTTTGAGTTGATGTGTGATGCTAGCGATTTTGCTATTGGAGCGGTTTTGGGCCAAAGAGTGAACAAACACTTCCAACCAATCCACTATGCTAGCAAGACAATGACGGGGGCTCAATTGCATTATACCACTACCGAAAAAGAGCTTTTAGCTATAGTGTATGCTTTTGAAAAATTCCGCCCCTATCTTTTCCTTTCTACCACCATCGTGTATACCGATCATTCCGCGTTGAAGTACTTGATGACTAAGCAAGATTCTAAGCCAAGACTTCTTCGTTGGGTTTTGCTCCTTCAAGAATTCAACATTGAAATTCGTGACAAAAAGGGAGCAGAAAACCTAGCCGCAGATCATCTCAGTAGACTTGAGGATCCTTATCAAGGGGATCATCCGAACAAAGAGATCAATGACTCTTTTCCCCTTGAGGCCTTAATGTCTATCAATTCTAATCTCGATGACACCCCGTGGTTTGCGGACATTGTAAACTACTTAGCGGGTGGGATTCTCAAGGAAGGGCTCACGTCCCAACAAAAGAAAAAGTTCTTTAAAGATATTGAACATTATTTCTGGGATGACCCTTACCTTTTCAAACAATGTGCTGATCTGATTATTCGTCGATGTGTTGACGGGCCGGCAGCGGTACAAATCCTTGACGCTTGCCATAAAGGACCCACCGGTGGTCACTTTGGTCCCAATTACACCGCGAAGTAAGTATTCGACTCTGGATTCTATTGGGCCACCATTTATCGTGACGCTCATGATATGGTTAAACATTGTGATGCTTGACAAAGACAAGGCAAGATCACACATAAAGATGAGATGCCTCAAAATTTCATACAAGAATGTGAAATCTTTGATGTATGGGGCATCGACTTTATGGGGCCATTTCCATCATCTAAAGAGAACAAGTACATCCTCGTCGCTGTTGACTACGTTTCTAAATGGGTTGAAGCTAAGGCTCTCCCCTGTTGACTACGTTTCTAAATGGGTTGAAGCTAAGGCTCTCCCTACGAACGATGCGAGGGTGGTTGTGAACTTTTTGAAGCAGCTCTTTGCTTGATTCGGCGTTCCTCATGCTATAATCAGTGACCGCGGGACTCATTTTTGCAATGATCAATTTGCAAGAGTCATGGCTAAGTATGGTGTCAATCACCGTCTTTCCATCGCCTATCATCTCCAAACCAATGGGCAAGCCAAGATTTCCAACCGTGGATTGAATCGAATTTTGGAGCGTACTGTGGGAGAACATCGTGCCACGTGGGCCGATAAGTTAGATGATGCTCTGTGGGCTTTCCGTACTGCTTATAAGACCCCGATCGGTTGTACACCTTATTGTCTCGTGTACGGGAAAGCATGCCACCTCCCTATCGAGCTGGAACATAAGGCGTACTGGGCCTTGAAGTGGGCTAACTTCGACATCAACAAAGCCGGTGATCTTCGCAAGATTCAACTCAACTAGCTAAATGAACTACGGAATGAAGCTTATGAGAACTCGCTGATCTACAAGGAGAAGACCAAGATCATCCACGATGCTAGAATTAAAAACCGAGAGTTCCACATTGGTGATCAAGTCTTACTTTTTAACTCTCGGTTGAAGATTTTCTCGGGCAAGTTGAAGAGCCACTGGTCTGGTCCATTCACCGTCGCTAAAGTCTTTCCATATGGGACCATTGAGCTTTCTCAGCCAAATGGGCCCAATTTCAAGGTGAATGGCCAGCGTTTGAAGTTGTACTTTGGTGAGGACATCTCCCATGAGATGATTCCATCCCTCACCACGTTCCCCATGAACTAAATTTGGGTCGAGTCAGGCTCATGACTCGGTGAATAAAAACAAGCGCTTCTCGGGAGGCAACCTGTGATCTATCCTTTACTGCTTTCATAATAAGTGTAGGGGGAGCCCCGTATGTGTTTGTTGTCTTGTTTCTTGTGTTGTGCAGGGATTAAAAGCTTCAAAGATCCACTCTTGATCATATTTGACGAACCGTGATCCCGTGTTCCCATCTTCCCGGTTCTATCCTAAACTCTTGTGATTCAATATTTCATATCTTATATGTTCACATTGAATTCACTTTAGTTGTCCTTTCCTTCGCAAGATTTTAAACAAAGTGCACAATGTCCTAAGTGTAGGGGAGTTTACTCCCACATGCTTAAACATTGAGGACACTGTTTATATCAAGTGTAGGGGGACTTCTATCGAAGTAAGTGGTCTTTTCCATGAATTTTCCCTCATTTTAACCAGAAAATTTGATTTTTCGACATTTTTCAAAATTTTTAATCTATTTTGGCCTAGTTGTATAGTTGTTTTTACCTTTGTATAGTTATTTTCTTTCCTTGCTAGAATAATTTTTCAATAAAGTGGTTTTAAATTTTTCTTAGTCATGAACATTTTGACTCAACCCGAGTTTACTTATCTAAGTTTACTCTAGCTAGTATCCTTAACGTGTTTAAGTCAAGTTTTTCTAGGCTTTTATATAGGGAGCTTTAAAACGCGAAAGTCTTAACTCTCACGGGTTAAGAACAAGAACTTTTCGCAAGTTCCAATAATTGATCCTAGAGAGTCGTTTATCAAGGGAACTTTAAAATGCGATTTCTAAACTTGAAAAGTCTAAGAATTTGCAAGATCCTATAGACGACTCGAAAATCCAAAACTTTGATTTAATTGGATAAGCATCCACGAGTCTCATTCCTTGAGATTTTAAACTGTGGAGGACGAGAGATGATAGAGTCAATTATAAGTTTGGTATTCTTTCGTGAATTTATGTGAGTTAATTATGAGCCTATTCTCCCATCGCTTGTTAATAAATTTATCTGCAATAAATAAGGTTGTACGATTTGAAAAGTTACTTAGCTTCTAGCCCAAGATCGTTTAAAAGTAGCTCGGTATTAATTAGAGTTCATAGCCAAGGCATAACTTATCGAAGCGGGATGCGAAGATTGGCGAGTCCAAAAAGGCCCTAACAAGGCATGAGGGCTACATTTTGTTGCTAAAGATCCAAAAGTGATGTGAAGAATCATTTATCGAAAATCAATATGAAGGATCGAGACACACGACGAAAAGCAAATACTCCCCTAAAGATCATGGAGAAGTCTATCCAAAAAGGCCCTAACAAGGTATGAGGATAAATAGATCCAAGTCCTAAAAGGAGGCGGATCGTTGTATATCAAAGTCCAAAATAAAGATTGGAGAAAAATGAAGAAGTCGTGGTCCAAATTTGAAGAATCTCTCAAAACTTCAAGTGAAGAAATTCATATTATGAAGAGAAGACCATAATTTCAAGAACGTCTCTCAATGATTCGAAGTATGAAGTCGCTGCCAAATATCGGTCCGAGAAAGGTCTCAAATCGTGAAGCGAGTTATGCCAAGATATGAACTTTATGAGGTCCCGAGAAGCAGTTTTAAAAGATTTTGTCCTTTAGCTAACTATTGATTAAATTGTTCACTTTATTTTCGGCCTAAATAACTATCGAAATAAGTCAAACAATGCATCCTCGTGATCATTCAAGACAAAAATAAAATATAAGAGATATACCTAGAAATAAGGGAGTCTAAGTGAATAATTGGCCCACATGAATTCGTGTTGGTTTGCTAACTTATAATAACAATGATCTCGTTTTTAAGCTTGGTATGGGGAACGTGAAACTTGAGGATGATAAAAGTTCATGGCAGTCAAAACCTAATGTAAGTCTTTGATTTCTTACTTATTTTTATCTTTTTATCTTCCCTAAATGTTTAGTATTTAATAAAGGCCAAGGTGGGTTATTTATGATGGAAAATGTAAACCGTGCTTTAAAATTAATGCATTGCATGAGGGCATTGAAATGGTCAAGTGTATGGGATTTAATAAGTGTGAAAACACTTACCCTTTTACCACTTATTTCCAATAATAACAAGACCAAAACGTGTAATTTATGTCGTAAAAGTCGGAATTATGCGTGGTTTGTGTTTTTATTGTGTTTTAGGACCAAAAGATGAAAAAGGAAGAAAACACGGGCTTTCACGGGCTTTCACGGGCTTTTATCGAAGAAAACGGGAAAAGACGAAGTTAAAAGATCAAGAGTGCAAAAAGAACGGAAGTCCAAGGTCTATTCTGAAGATTTATCGAAGAAAAAGTCTAAAGATGGAAGTTTAATGAAGTCAAGTCTAAATTAAAGAAGAAAATTAAGACAAGTTCAAATCCCGAGACGACGTCGAGAAAAGACAAAGAATTAAATCGAGTCGAGAAGACGTGAAGAAAGAAAGAAAGAAGAGGCAACACATGCACTCCTTCCCATTTTTCCCTATAAATACCCTCCTAATACACATTAGGAGGGTGGTTAGTTTTTAGAAGTTAGTTTCATTTTTCATTTTCTTTTCTGGTTTTTAGAGAGAGAAAGTTCTCCACTTTCTCTCACTAAGTTTTCATCTTTTCTTTCTTTTAATCTTTCAAGATTAAACTTTTGTATATTGTGGATTTCATTAATCAAGTTCTAGTTAAGCTTTTAATCTTTCATCTCTTTCACCCTTTCTTGATTTTAGTTAACTTTTGGTGCGAAATACATTTAATCCGAGTTGATCTTGATGTTTTTGTGCTTAAAAAGTTAATCTTTTTGTTCCTACATAAGCTTTTATACGATTAAGCTTTAAGATTCTTGTGCTTATTGGCTTATTCGCTTCTTTTAGCTTATTTACTTTTAAAAGTTTTCTTAAAAAGTTCATCTTTTTATAGTTTGATTTATAAGATTGCTTATTTTAAGTTGAAAAAGTTGTTATTTGTGCTTATTGAGTCCTTTTCATTATAGATTCGTTCAAGTTTTGGTGATTAGCTTATCAAAATAGCTTATTACTTTGCTTATTTTTCGGATCAAAAAGGTAATCGGAAAGGGTAAACCCCTTTCCGATCAAGCATTCCGACCACCCCCTTATTCCGATCACCTTGATCGGATTAGGGTATAATATTACGACGGGTGGATAATTTGGTATTCCGATTGGGTGTCTTCCAAACATTCCGATTTGATTCATTTCTATTGTATTCCGATTGTGTTGTTTTGTAACATTCCGATTGGATTCGGTTTTCAGCTATTCCGATTTGCCTTTCCGACAACAGTATTCCGACGGGTCTTGTTTGCATATTCCGATTAGTTCTTTTTCCAACATTCCGATTGTACCACTATTCCGACCAAGGGTGTATTCCGATCTGTCTTTCCGACCAATATTCCGATTAGGGTTTGGATTAATTTCTTGTTTTTACAAAGTTTCCAAGTGTTAGTTTTATTAAGTGTTCAAGTATTTTTTCTAATCTAGTCTTTAAGTTTTCAAACATTTATTTTTAACTCGTCATTTTAGTTTAATCTTTAAAGCTCTTTTTACTCAACGACATTTACATTTATTTGCTATTAGTTTAAAATAGATAATCAACCAAACCATTTATTATTCCACCAAGAACAATTGAGTCGCACTTTGAACCAATAGTCAATTCGAAAAGATTCGGACGATAACATTTTCTTACAAGGAAAATCCCTTGTATTAGTTTTCAACCCTCATGAACCATCTTAGAAGAAACAAACATGAACCTGCACAAATTGCTGTCAACATCAAGTTCCTTGATAATCTTCCTTCTGAATGGTCACGATATGTCACTCTTGTCAATCAAACCAGGGATCTTCATGTCGTGGACTACACTCAAGTATATGATTATTTGAAGATGAATCAAGATGAAGCTAACGAAGTTAGGGCTGAAAGACGTGCCAAAACCCAAGATCCATTGGATTTTATGGCAAATTCTCTGTCATCTATGTCATATCCCATGGTACCCTACCATCAACCCTCATCAAGTAACTTCATGCCACAACAACAAAAACAACAACTCACCTCTTATAGATATCAACCTCCTGCTGCTATGAATTACCTACAACAACCCATTGCCTGTTTTGATGACATCACCAATCCTACTCATGCTATTAATACTGGTCTTGCCCTTCTTGCAAAGGCATTCAAATTCACCATTAATCCCACTAACAACAATCAGAGAATCTCCTTGAACACTAGAAATAGGCAGATTGCTCAACCTTTCATGAATGCGAATCAAGATCGCCAATTGGTAATTGCTGGGAACATGGGGACTCAGTTTCAACAATATGGTCAGAATGCTGGGCAAACCGTTGGCAATGCAGGAAATCAGTATGGTCACAACCGTGGTCAGAATCCGAATGTTCCGAATGCGGGTAATCAAAATGGGTTAATAGTTGTGCCAGCGGTTGATAACCAGATGGGAAACATTGTGGCTGCAAGGGCTGAGAATACTGGTACGGGAAATGGAAACAACAATCGTCAAATTCAGTGCTACAACTGCAGGGGATTTGGTCATTATGCTCGAGATTGCACAGCTAAAAAGAAGAGGGATGCTGCTTATCTTCAGACTCAGCTTCTCATAGCACAAAAGGAAGAGGCATGGATTCTACTTCAAGCTGAGGAATTCGATCATATGGCTTCTACTGCAGAATATGACGAGGAAGAAGAGGTGAATGCCAACTACATCTTGTTGGCTAACTTACAACAAGCATCTACCTCAGGATTGCATGTTGACAGAGCTCCCGTTTATGATTCAGACGGTCCCTCTGAGGTACATCCACGTTTCGATAATAATGATATATATAGCACGTCTAATCAGGAGGAGGAGTATACTGAGATGCTTGAGCCCTACACTGAGACACACGGGGATCAAACGAATAATAGTAATATTATTTCGAATGAGCCTAGTGTGGACCTTAGTGTGGATCAAGTTGCCCAGCCTACAACCCTTCCTGATGCGACACTTGCGTATTATAAATCTTTATTTGATAAGCTTGCTAAGGATGTTGACCATGCTACGGTGGTTAATAATAAGTTTATAGAAACTAATGCCAAATTGACCACTGAGCTTGCGAGATATAAGGAACGAGAGAAAAGTTTTGAAATTCATCAGACTAAAATTATAGAACTTGAACAAGCTCATGCTACATCAGTTTATCAAGAAAAATGCACAACTAAGAAATTAAATGTCTTACATTTAAGTAGTGTTAAAAAGATAAGCGAATTGAATGATGAAATAACCTCTCTGAATAAACAGCTTTCAACTGAAAAATCTACTATTTTTGATTTAAAAGAAGAACGAAAAAAGCTGAAACATGATTTCAAAATTCGAGAAGATGGGCTTCTTGAGGATTTTTGCAAAGCTCAGGATAGGATTAGATAATTAGACAACCTTTTAGTAAAACGTAGCCAAAGTATGCAGACGATAAATATGCTCGCACCAAAAGTGAATGAAATAAATTACACTCGATACAAATTGGCTTTAGGTTGTCCTCTACCTCCTAATCCCGGATATCTTAAGCAAGTTCAGGCCACTAATGAAACTTTATATAATGGTAGTGTGCTCTTGTCTGATGAGCATGATCCTCCTAGTGTTCATGATTCTGAGGAAACTATTGAACTTGTAGTAGAGACTCGTTTAAGAATGAAAAAGCTTGATAAAGAAGTGACACCCGTTTATTATCCAAAAGTTAATCCTCCAACTGTTTTTGTTCGGTCTAAAACAAGTACTGAAATGATTTTTATCCCAAGTGAGGAATTAATTGATGACCCTCCTAAACCGAGTATCGCACGCCGATTTCTAAACGAGCTAAAAGATAACTTTGTCATACTCAAACGTGTTGTTAATTCCAAAATCACTAGAGGAAATTTTACATCACCTGTTCAGATTGAGGTCTATAAAATTCTTCAAAACGATATTAATCCGATTATTAATCAAGTTGATGCTCGGATAAGCAATTTGGAAAACGCTTTTCTAAAAGAATTAGCCAACTTTGTTGAAGACTTCAAATCTTTGACGAAGGAGGCTGATGAATCTCTTGATAAAATCAAAGTTTTGGAAAACGATCTTGAACGTCTCTCTAATGCACGTGATAATGTTGATAGTAGCCCCATTGCGTTAGATACCTCTGTGTTGAATCAAGAAACCCTCCAAACCGAGCTTGAACGTATGAAAGAGAAAATGGAATCTGTTGTCATTAAAAAGGACAAAGAATTTACCGATCTATGGAATAAGTTTGTCAAAAAATGTGATGAATGCAAATATGACAAAATTTTGTATGATAAAGCCTACAATGAAATACAACAAACTATCACATGGTTGCAGGCTCAGTTAGGAGGGGTTAAGGAAAAGAATTTGACCTATTCAGGGATAGAGAATGTCAGTGATGGAAATGTTCTGAAGCTTAAGGCTAAAATTACAGATCTAGAATATGTTGTTGTTTCATATAAGCGGGCTGTTGAACAAAGTAAGTTTGTCTATCAGAAACTTATTGATAAAATATGTGAGAATTGTAAGTTAAAAGCCTTATTAAAAGATACGACTTTTGAGCCTAGTACGATTCAGACACTAACAACCTCAGGACCCACACGTATTGTTGTGACACCTTTTCCCGAGGTTGCTGGAACGAAAACTGTTGTGATTGCCCCAGGAATGTTTTGTGTTCGGTCTCCCTCTGTGCCTAGCAAACAACGTAAAGCAAGCGTTAGGACAAAACCGATCACTATAACTCAACCACAAGTTATTGATTTAAAAAGTGCTAATTCTAATAGACGTGTGTCTTCTTCTACAAGAATAAACAACTAAACTAAGAGCAGAAGGCCACAGCCTACGAGCAATACTGTAACACCCCCAATTACTCATAATTTAGTTCAACGGAAGAGTCGTTGGTGTTACGGGATAGCACATTACTCAAATCGTAGACAACGCTTAAAAGTTGAGTCGTTTAATAATAAAGCATTTTCCATTCATAAATATCAAATTACATAGGTCCCAAGTCATAGTATTTCATACAATTTTACAAAACATTTGAATGGAAATGGTTATTTAAGTGCGGGCCATAATTTCTTGTCATCTTCCCGAGAATTACCTTCAAGTACCTGAGATAAAACATGTTAAAATAAAAGGTTAGCCAAAACGCCGAGTGAATATATAGAGTTTAATGAAATCCATTAATATATCATCGGTATAAAAATTTTACCGAAAATCTTTTTGTACAATTCTTTGTCGTAGGCCATAAAATAAGCGAAAAACATTTTATACAAATCTTTGTTGTAAATCATACTATAGGATTTTGCCTTCAAAACCATTATACGAACCAATGTTGTAAAAACATCATACAATACGTTTTATAACGTTGTATAGAGTTAAATAAAAACCGTGATATGAATATGGTTATGTAAAACCAAAACATGAACATAATATCAATAATAAGACCCCGTATTGCTAGTCAGGCAATATATCGTAATTCAATGCGTATAGCAGTATTTTCGTTATTGAATTATTATAAGCCGCATGACATTTCTACCTTACTATAACAAACAACTGGTAGCTAACCCAAAACTCATTTGCCCATCTAAAACAGTGTGTCGTCACAATAATCATGCTTATTTAAATCTTCTCATACATAAATTCGCTTACCACTCAATGTGGTACGACGGGGATCAACCGTCAAGGCGCGAACTGGGGTGATCTTCCCCAAATAGTACTATTATATGCATAAGCGTCTACCAAATCCCGGTGGTTCACAATTCATGCTAATGGGACTTTTAGTGACATAACCTCACTAATAATAATCCATCTCATTTCATTCATCGGGTCATATAATCATTCATCGGGTCATATAATCATTCAGGTCCAAATCAATAAGAAAACAATCGCGACAACTGGTGTCCTATTTTTATTTAAAACTAACATGTTATCTCCCTCGCGGGTTTATAAAACATTTCATAAAAACATTTAAAAGAGTGTGAGTCTATGAACTCACATTGATTGGGAAAGGCGGTTATCGGCGATTTGGATGTACGGTACGTGCTTCAATCACGGAAACCTAGACAATTAATACTCGTCTTAGACTCTTGTCCAATGACTTTATAAAAACAATGGCTATGTATATATATGATGATATCATGAGTATGATGATTATCAAGTGGGATTTTGTATGTTTATACACATTATAGTGTTATGTGTTAGTCAAATTTTTGACTAGTTACACTAGTTTCAATCCAATTTCATATTAAGGCCCAATAAGCCCATTAAGAGTTCAACTCTTTATATTAGTCCATTTATACTATTAATATCAGGCCTTTACTCATATGTTGGGCCCAAGTGGGTTAAGCCCAGTGAGTAAGTCCATTAGTGTTTAGTCAAACTTGTTGGGTTAATAGTCCAATAAGGCTACTTTGGCCCGTTAATGTCCATATGTTATAAAGATGGGGTTTTAACGGTTTTTACTTGTCATATGTACTTATACATCAGTATATGAGTTATAAAAAGATTACATTAGACAGGTCCGACCATCTAAGTTTTAATTGACGAAAACTTTATCTTTCGGTTTTAGCCGAAAACACGTAAAACTTATGTATATAGTTTTATAACTTATAAAACTTATCAAATTGCCATTTTTATAAAATTTCCCATTTACTTATCAAATTATATACTTATTTATAAGTAATATATAAGTTAGTGGGTTTTAGGTATACATTTTATATTAGTTTTACTTGAGTGCTAATTTTATAATATATATTTTTTTTACAAATCTGATCATGAATTTCACTTTCACCATTTTTACCATATCTTGAGTTCCACAAGGAGATAGAAGCTCATTTTTGGGCAGCACAAACTACATGATATGTGCTACAATTAACTCCAGTTTAGCTAATGCTCAATCAACCTCTAAATGTCTCTAACTGTCCGTCCAAAACAGACTATACAGATTTGAACTTCAATATTGTTTTGATCATATCTCACTCATTTTATGGATTACGTTGAGTGGCCAACTCTCACATATGTACAAGTCACTTACCTCACTGTATATTAAATTATCCAAGCCACTTTAACAAGTTATCATATAGTTCTTTACTGTTTTATAAAGCCTACATTTTTAGCCATGATATTAACATTCTTTCATGTAGCTTTTAATCATTTTAACCAAATTTATCAACACAAGATCCCCACATAATACATTTTATCATCATTCATCATCATATACATATACATAAATGAATAAAATACAAGATTACATATTCAAAATAACAAGATGATAGGAAGAAATAATCTCTATACCACCAAAGTGATGAAATGATGAGTTTTTGATGAACAAGGCTTGGTTCCTTGTTACCAAACCTTCAACTTGGCAAATGAACTTCTTGGGTCCTTCAAATGGATGAATATCTTCATGAAAATCGGTCCCTAAACTCCATGGAAACTCCTTTTCACATGTTATAACCACCTCCAATCTTCATCTTTTCAACTAGGCTTCAACATATGTTGATTATAGCCTTGGTTTATGGCTAGATTTTTTATGGTGGTGGTGTTTGATGGAGGATATGGACGGCACAAAGGGAGAGAGTGAGAGAGATTGTGAGATTTGCATGAGATGAAATGGAGTGAATGGTTTTGTTTTAGGTGGTTTTAACTTACAATGGTTTTGGATAGTAAACTAGGACAAGTGTCCTAGTTTATTATAGAAACTTGACACATCCTTGATGTGTTGTGTTGTGTTGGCTGTCCCATGTGTTGGGGTGGGGAAAGTTTATCTTGTCCCATCCCCATTTAATTACGGGTATTCCTCGATTCTAGTTTTCTCGATTTGTGTTCCCTCGGGTCGTTTTAAGAAAAAATGTTTTTATAAATTATGAATCAACGGCACAAAACGAATCTAATAAAATTTGTCTCATAAAAAACGGAGTTCAAAAACGTAAGTACTTAATCCTAGGGTTTCCGGTTTAGTCGTAAAGGACGTTAAATTATGCACGTAAGTCCTAATCTCTTCTCATAAATTTGTGAGTTTATGAACCAACACAAATTTAAAATTCTAAAATAATATTCAAGGGTAAATTTATTTTTCTGAAATGTCGGACTGTCACCAAAAACGGTGTATGTAAACGTAAGCACGTAACGTAGAATCCTCCGGTTTAGACGTAGTCGATGCTAATTCAAGACGTAAACCCAAATTTCTTCCCAAAAATGAGTGAGTTCATAATATAACATTAAAATAATGTTTTTAAATAATACTTGAGAATAAAATATCGATCATAAATTGACGGGTTGTCACAGCATTTACCCCTAAACAGGATCTTTGTCCTCAAAGATCGATTTATCTTACTACTCGCTTCTTATAGAGTTAAAGCCATGTGGGTATTTCCTCCATATTCGGTCTTTTCTCTCAAGTGTAATTCATTACAATACGCGAGTTTCATCAAACATAACTACGGGAGTACGATCAGGCTTTATGTTGACTTACTTTCCCTATCCATGATTTCACGGGTTTTTGATGAATGCAACTTCTCGCCGATCTAAACTTCATCAAGAAGTAATCAGATTCTCACTTGATAAATGTTTTATCAAGTTCGATATACGAAACATAATTCACGCAGCCTTTGAAGTCCTAGGGTAGATCCATCTTATATGCCTTTCAAACCAACTTTTTACATTATCTCAATGGTCCCATACAACGGGGACTTATTTCCCATGATCTTTCAGATCCTCAATTCATTTTTCCAAGGTGAAATTTTTTGGCATAACTTCGCTACTCATCCTGCATTTCAAGGTCCACATTTCATATTCACATAACCTCCTGCCCACTACTGGCAATCAATAATCAGATCTTAATTTCAACAATTATTTCAGGTCTCGCGAGTCGGGTATTTTGTAAGGTTAGGTTTGTCATCATAGGCAACCTTAAACCTAGAAGACATGTCCAACTCATAATGGGTGTATGTCGGGTGTCTTCATCCCAACTCCTGCTTACAGATGCTCTCATATTTAGATCCTCACAAGATTCGATCTCGATCCTAATACGATAATTATCAATGATAATCTCTCCAAAGGAAAACGATTATACGGTTTATTACCAAAGGTCAATTACTCAAGCATAAAACAAGACTTCTAGTGTTTTGTATCGTTACTTTACCTCGTCCCTTCGATTGGGGTGGTAAACATTACTCTCATCAAGATTCGCTCCCAATGACTTCTGAGCAAATCTCTAGAAATTTGATGCGAAGCGAGGATCTTGATAGAGATGCTCGATACAGGCACACTATGTTTATACAACTCCTTCAAATACAAAGAGTCAATATCTTCATCGAGAATCTATCATTAACGGGAATGATATTAGTAGATTTGGTCAGTCTGTCGATGATGACCCAAATAGAATCAAATTCAGATGATGACCTTTGCAATATTTAGACGTTTACTAATGTATGAGGCGATGTCTGCCTTCATAATTTGCCATCAGTACAAATTCTTTAGATAAAGATACATTAAATCAGAAATGGCATGAATAGAATACTTAAACTTATAAGATTCCAACATGAAATCTCAAAATCCTTCAAATTCAGGCAACCACAAGCGGCCTTTTAAACAATTAACGCCATCGGCTCTCATTTCTAGTGGTTCACATTAGCCGTGAACCCCTTTTATTATCTATATTATCCTTTTTACAAGCATCGGCTATTTTTAAATTGCTTGGCAATTTATTTTTGCACAGTCATTACTAAGGAACACATCCTAATTGATTATTTAGCCTTTCTATATAATGTGTCAGTATCTACATTCACCTTTCCTGATGAAGTAATTATCATGACCACAATTCACTCAGAAATTCTTTCTTCATATTTTCTAAGTTTTAGTTTCGTCTCAACTATCAGTTATACTCAATCCGACGTCTAAAGCGTCGATAATTATTACAAGTAATTAAATAATAAATATTTAATTTTTATGAAACGTCAACGTAAAAAATTTTAAATTTCTCAATTCGTCCAATTATAAAAAAATGTTCAAAATAAATTTGAATTAAATTAACACAATTTTTGTTGATTTACCGAAAATAATTAATAAGTTTCGTAAATGTTCGAAAAATCTTTGGTTATACTTTGGTCAAAATTTTCTTAGTTGAAAAGCAAAAATTGTCGTTCCAAATTCCAAGTCATTGTTTAAATGGTTTCCTCAATCCCTCCTAGGTTGTCTTGAGGTATACATAAACATTTACTCCTAAGGGAGTTTAGTTAAATGATCTGTATATAAGGGAATGATTCCTTAAAAATCCTTTGATAAATATTTGTCAAAACATTTTTGTACTTTCTTTTTGGTATAACCCACAGCCTTAATGGCTCTAATCTTTGAAGAGTCAATATAGATTCCATTATTTATTAATCACACGGTCAAATAATATAAAGGATTGAGCCTTAAATCACATGTTAAATATTCAAGGTACATGTTTTCACTACTCGGCCAATTCAGGGCAGTATATAAATGATTATTAACTCCTTCTTATTCTTAGAAACACACAAATGGTCCTTAATGATCACAAGCATGTACTTATAAAAATACAACTTACACACGCGATTCATCAAATTCATGAATGCTACATGTGCATTGGTCAATCCAAACGACATCACGTGAAACTCATAATGTTCATTACAAGTTCTGGATGTAGTGATTGGAATAGATAATCTTTTTCGCGAACGCGAAGTTGATGATAACCATGTCGTGGATCAAATTTTTGAATATACGCTAGAACCTTGTAAATGGTCGAACAAATCTTCCATCTTGAGTAATGGATATAGATTTTCGATCGTCAATTTACCTAGTTCACGGTAATCAACAAATATAAAGAATGATAACACCATAGCTCTTCATGAGGAGGAGCTTGGTAGAATAAAAGCTTTCTCCGACAACTCTCTCAGTCGCACGGTAATTCTTTTGATTCAGATGGTGCTGATGTACAGTGCACATTCCACAGGTGCAGCACCGGGAATATAATCAGTACCAAATTCAACTTGCCTTAATGACGAAAGTATAGGTAATTCACGAGCAAATACCTCCTAAAGTTTCAGATAACAGAAACATCTTTTAATACATTTACTTTAAGTTCTTCCTAGATTACAATATCTATGACTAGTTCATAACCATTCATGGTATAATTTTAAGCCTAAATGTAGGATATGGTCACCCATCGGGAATTATTTAGATCACCTTTGATATTCAACATCTTATCTTCTTGGGGAATTCCACTCGAGTTCCCATCAATTAAGTCAATGACATCATGTCATAATTAATCAATCCATTCTACTAGTACTACCAACTTTCCACCTTTATTGCTGTTGATAAAATGTGAACTTCTCAAAAGACTAATAATAACTCATAACCCTTCACAAATTCAAGGATATCTGGATACATAGCTAACATTAAAAGAGTAAGGTCAACGCATGATTTACGCGAGACAATTTCAAATCACATACAAACGAAAATATTAACGAACATGGATATATCCCATGTTTTCATGAATTGAGTACGCATTCGAAAGCTCCTCAGATCGTTACCCAGGTCATTCAAATGAAATCTAATCAAAAGAAATGATAGGAACGTCAATACATCCAGTCGGGTATCAATACTCGATAATTAGATACTTTTCCAAAGAATCTCACCACGAGAGAATTGGACAAGAAGGGGATATCAATTGTCAAATAAGACAATTTCCACAGATGATTAAATTCAATTAAGAAAATAAATGGTACGGGCACATATGTAGGTGTCTCTAACAATATGCCCCTATTTTTGCACTTCTTGCAGATCTCATAAAATTTAATCTTTCACAACTTCAAAGAAAACTTAGTGTTTATTAATAATTTCATGGTGACTACTAATAAGCCTTGCATGCTCCCTTCCAAGTTGTATGTAGGCGCGCAACTATATACAATTTTAGGATTAACGATGCAATACTCAGTTCGTCAAAACTTTGTCATCATGTTTAAAATAAAAACTAGTTTCATGTTTAATTCTGGAATAAGAATCAAAATGAATTTACATAGATGTTCTTTGTTATGGAAACAATTAAGTTTTCCAAGGTTTCGATAACGATTACTTATAAGTCTCACTTTAAATAATCCATATGGTGATGAAAATTCAATTTTTCTCAAGGGATATTGTTTTATCTTATAAAAAAATGAGTGATCTGTAAGAGAGTGATGAAGAGTTGTTCATCAAGAACTAACTACAATATATCAGGAATTGAGTTTAGCCAATTAATCATGAGGTTCATGACCTCGATGGCACTCAAAAAGAATAATCCACAACGTAACTCAAATCGAGATGAGTACTTGTTCAATGGTTGCATCACTAATGCGAACATTAGGAAGAATCAAGAAAAGATATATTACATTGATACATGTAGGATTTAGCAATAAAAGGTAGTCTTTTCATTAATCACAAACAAGTCAAAAATTGTACCGTAACACATTACGTGTCACTATGTCATACAATTCCAAGAACTCATCCTACCAACTGATGTCTCAGTTAAGTTAGGGATTTTTAAAATATACCACAATGAATACTAATCTACAAGAGTCATTAGGTGTTCCACATGTCCCAAGAGATCCATCGGTCCCAATTTCAGAAGAAGATTTCTTCGATTTATTTCTTAGACACTGGGCATCCTCGTCATTGGACAATGGTCTAGGAGCATCCCTTAATACAGACCAACAATCATTTAAAACCTTATAATTCAATCACAGGACTTAACGGCTTCCTATTAACAATCTCATAATCCATACAAGTTAAATTTGACTTCATTCAAGTTTCAACCAACTTATACTCAATGCGATATCCTACCTCATTCTCTAATACTTTCAACCTTATTCTTAGACCTTGAAAGGGCAATAAAAGCTCGATATGCATAACACTTAATTTCCAATCCTATAGATCTTACAACAATAGTTGTCAAATGAGTCACTAGTATGAAATGACTCACACATTCAATTAGACTTCTTGGAAAGGTACTAGTGACATGAGGCTTTTTGGTAAAGGCTCCAATGACAGCCTCAAGAGCAACATTTACCCTTTTGATTTCAAATTAAGAATTTGGTGACAACGAATCAGATGACACCTTTCCAGGTGGTAAGGTTTTGTCAAACTCCATTCTATAAGGAAAGATCGTCATGACATCGATATCAGATTTAATCTTGCCAGTTCTTCTTTAATATCATAATCAACTACTATCAACATTTCTACGAATATCAACCATTTTGTTGGGATCATAAATATCCACAACTTGTTTTAGATCTTGAATAGCTAGAATTCCTACGGAAATAGCTTCGATTGATTTGCTAGGGGAGTTAGGGTTTCTTGTGACAATCTACGTCGTATAAATACCTCGTATAAGTATTAAAATAATCATCAAACAATCATGTAATCAAATTCGAATATATATATATATATATATAATCCAA